>VZRR01013082.1:1782458-1835963 GCA_013398015.1 Oreocharis arfaki
CGGCCTTGTATTTGCTGGCGGGAAAGACGTCTCGGCCCCACGAAACCGCCAGAACAAGAAGATTCTCCCATAACCCAAATCAAGAACGGTGGGTTCATAGGATATGGATACTTACAGAATCTTTGCGTGATACACTGTTGAGCTTAGAGCCTAAATTTTATGGGTAATATTCCTGTCTCAAAGGTTATGAGATATGTTCTCATTTATATAATTTTGTCTGTCTAGCCTGATAGTCACTCACGCTGCTTTTATAGCCAATAGAGAGAAAAACAGAAATGGATCTCAAAAGCGAAATACATTCAAGCCTAAAGGATGGGTTAGGTTATCTTGAATGAACTCCCAAGACAGACCAGAGTAATTACCTCTTGGAAACACTTTCAGTTTACTAGAAAGGTAGTTGATGTGGTTAGTTTAGAACAGAACCATATTTGAAAATTTCATTTATGAATCCACTTTTAGATGGTTTCTGATGAGAATCCACTGCTACACTGTCCAGCTACACTTCAGTTACCATTATAAATAATTGATTTGGAATACATTTTTAAGTATATTTGCCCTTTCTCTTTAAACTTGGCTTAGTAATTCTTTGTTTTGCTCCCAAAGAAGGATTTCTATAAAATTTCTCTTTTTTTCTCCATTTTAATCAAAATCTGAATAACAACATGCATATTTCTCTAAGGTTTTGATCCTTCAGTTAAAATAAAATTTTGATTATGTTTTGTAAAGAAAATATTTAAAACCATTTAGATGTGTTTTATGATATTTTTTGTTAATAGGAGAAGAAGATTATAATTTCTAACACTGTAGAACTGAATAGACGTGACATTAAAAACATCAAGAAATATTTTCTTTTCAATCCACAAATTATGGGAACAGGCAGTTATATTTAGTAAACCTCTCAAATCCCATTTCAATCAATTCATTTTCTAATTTCTGTTTCTATGAGAACCATTTTCTATGCATTCTTAGTCCAAAAATAATTATTTGACTCTTATAATCTACAATGTGGGTTATTTCTTCAAAAATAAAGCAATTAAACATTCTGATTGGGTATTTCCAAATTCTTATTATGACATTGAACCACAAAGCCCATAATGTAATAAGCTATGTAATGCATTTGAGACTATTTTCTAATCTTTCCCCAAAGAGGTTGTTGGATCCATTCAGTGTAGCAGCATAAAATATAAACGAAGTCATTTATGAACTGCTTTAACTCAAATCCTGTTCCAGGCCAGTGCTGAAAATGAGACCTAGTCTCATGTTTTTCTCATATTAGGGAACATAAATAACATTGTTTTCTAGCACATGGGAAAAATATTACTAAGTTCAAAAGAAAAAATAAAGGAGGAAAAAGTATTGAGCTATTTGTAATGGTTATATTAAAATATAAAATCATCCTGAATGTCTTTCTTCTCAAACAGCCTATGGCTGTTTACAGTAACTACAAGATACAAAAGTGAAAATTGTGCTCTCTTGGAGAAAATAGTCTGAACTTAGGTTAGATAAATCCTGAATGCTACAGAGTGTAGATACCAATTTTTTTTCAGAAGGATTTATACTGAAAAGCAGAAGAGCAAAAAGAGGTAGTTGGACCTTGTTTTTAACAAGGTTTTTAAAAACTAGAAATTCAGAATCATGACATAACTTTTTATTTTGATCTTATTTTTATGAGACATCCAAGCAAAGTCGTCATTTGAAGAATCAGAAGAGGTTACAGGAAACTGTCCTGGTATTCAGAGCTTCAGCTAAGAGCTTTATTTAATACAGTAGTTCTTGTTTTAATTTGTATTGAAAATACTATCTGCCTCTCAGTGCACTTGCACTGTAAGATAAAATCATCCTTTGTTTTGGTTTTTTTTTTTCCCTGTGTTTTCTTTACATCCACTTTAGATTTTCAGGAAGTCTTTGACATTGCACGGTCTACTTACTGTTAGCCTGATAGCGTAAAATGATAGTTTCAATAAAGTTACATTACTATCCAAAAAATCCAAAAAAGTCTTATACTTCAGTTGGAGAGAGACATAGGTATCTGCTGTGAACATCATTCTACAGGAAGAATGGGAATGGAAAGGAGTCTTCAAATAGTGGAATACTGGTCCAGTTTAGACTGGACCTTTGGAAATCATCCAGTCCACTATGTCAGAGCAGGACTACCTGTTAAGTCAAACATATGAAAATAGATCAGGTTGCATTGGGCCTTTCCAGTAAAGTTGTGAAGATCTCCAAACCTCGACACTCCCTAACTTCTCTGAACAGCCTGTGCCAGTGTGTTACCACACTTATGAGGAAGAAATATTCTCGTTTTCTTTTATGTAGCCTGAATTTCCTTTATTACATTATATGGTCATTGCTTCTTGGGGTTTTGATGTAAACCATCAAGTAAAGTCTTTTCTTTATCCTCCAGATAGTCAAGTGGAAACATACACTAGATCTCTACTTAATCTGTTCTTCAGACTGAACAAAGTCCATTTATATATCAGGTGCTCTGACCCCTTAAACATCTTGATGGCCTTTCACAGACTTGTTCTAGTCTGTCAATATCTCACTTATAGTGACAAACCTAAAATTTTATATTATTCTAAATTTGGTCTCTAAGTGTCAAATGAGAAGAAATAAACACTCCTTTTGACCTGCTGACTACACTCTTGAGGTTAGCCTTCACTGGTGCAGGGGTACATTGCTGATCTATGCACAGTTTTTGTCTACTGAAACTACTATGTCCTTTATGCAAAACTACCTTCCTGCCAGTCAGCCCCAAGCATGCACTCTTGCATGGAGTAACTCTGCCTCTGGTGAAACAATGCATTTATTTTTGCTGAGCAATGCAAATTTATCTTAATGTCACCCATGAAACTGCTGAGGATGCTGTCTATCCTACTGTCCAAGTCGCTAATGATGATTTTAAATAGTATTGATGCCACCATAGTCCCCATGAGAAATGTCCTTATTACTGGATACCCGTCAAAATTCGAACCCTTAACCTCTACCATTAGCTGAATCATACAGATTCCTCCCCCCCCCACTAATAGTCAAACCACACAGGTCATATCGCTTTGGTGAGAGCCCTCCTGTGTCTGTCACATGAAAAAAGGAGATTTCCTCAATCCTTAGTGTGGGGAGATTTCCTCAACCCTTAGTGTTTGAATTGTTGTCAATCCCCAGGACAGCCAAGACCCTTGTGCCGATCAGTCTGCCAGAGTCCTGTTAGGAGGACCCTTCACTGAGCAGTCCTGCTGGATTGGAAGGTGACTTAGTCAGGGACACACACCACCAGCATAAGGGAGACCCCTCAGTGGGTCTTTCACGTTATTTGGTAATGTTACCCACTGCCAGTGACTACCAGCACTTATAAAGGACTCACCCCAACAGTTGACAGAATAACACTCTATCAATACAGAATTGTGACAGGTTAAAGTTAGAGGATTGTCAGTGATAGTATCTGACTGCAAAAACATATTCAGAGCAATGCACAGACAAGCTCTAATACCCAATAAAAGTATTCAGCATGAGTAAAGTATGGTTCACCTCTGGTAGGGGTCTGTTTGGAGAAGACAGTTTCAGCCTCCCAACTGATCCCAGCAGTTACAATAGAGTCTTCCTTAACTTCTCCCCATTCTCTACCTATTTTTATACTATTTGTCTATGCTTAGGTGCAGCATGAGTGACTTTAGTCACTGGTTTACACCTTTGTTGCTGATTAGTGTAAAATTATCTCATCTCACTTTTAAAGACACAGCCAAAAAATGCAGAGCACATGCACAGTGAGGGGTGGTCATACTTTGGGGGTGGGCAGTTTTGAGGGGGGGTGTGTGTGTTAATATTACAATTAGGCTATAATGAACCAAGTCCATCCAAGGAGAATGATTTTACCAGAACTGTTGGCTCAGCAGCAAGACATCATCTTCTGTCTCTCTTAGCTGGCAGGGGTTAATGAAGTTTATCAGCTGCAAAGTACCATCACATTCCCCTCCCTGCAAGGATTTCAACAAACCTGGCTGAGGAGTCTCCACTCTGCTCCACCCTCCGTTCCATTATCCTTAGCAGGTGCTGTAGTTGAAGATTGTGGGTGTGAGGAATCACAGTTTTGGGGAATAGTTTTCAAGCACACCAACTGCATTCCATCCAGGAAGCAGCAGCTGCATTCTACTCTATAATTTTACTCTGTAATTTCTGTACTGTTGTAAATTCTGTTAGGATGTGAATATAATCTCTGTTTCCTCTAATTTTATCCCCCAGCCACCTTTCCACAGCCTCTTAATCAGTAGTCTTTCAAATTTCATTTCTTATCCATAACAACTCACACAGGAGGTGGTTTAGGTTTTTATCTGAAGGGAATATTTGGTCAGTCACTGAATGAATTAGAATACATCTTTGCTGTAATGCAATCCCTTGAATATGTGATACAAGAAAGGCAGAACTGTTTAACATGGGATAGTAATAGTCTTCTATTTCTTTCTCTGTCTATCCATTTGGCTTTCAAAAGAAAATACATGAGGCATACTTAAAGCAAATGGGGCACCATGATTAATAAGGACATCACACAGGGACACATAAAACTGCCCTGTCTCCTTCATCTGTTCTTTCGGTGCAGTGATTAACCTTTGAGTTTATGAGTATTTTTGCACTTGTCTCAGATAAAATATTTTATGACTTCTTACCTCCCAGGCAACTTGGATTAAACTTATCAGGGCTGGGAAGATAGTGGCCCATAATGACTGTTCCCTCAGAAATCATATCTACCTCCTTACCACATTATCAGAATATTTTTTGTGCAAAACAGATGGAAACATCAAGACAAGAGACAAGTCAACTTGTTAAGGTCACATTCCACCTTCCTATACATCATTCATGCTTAATTGATTCCCAACCCTTCCTAGAGATAAATTGCCATACATTATGAGAGCTGAGAATATGAAAAGATCATTTTCTTTTCCCCATTAATTCTAATTTGGAAAGGATTTTGTCTTTGCTAAAGTTGCTTTGACAGTCTGCTTGCTAATGACTGATCACTGCCTATCAACAAATAAGGCAGAAAAAAGTAGATTTATCTTTTGGCAAAAGTATTTCTCTCTGATGCAGTATTTTGGGTATCCTGCTCTCAGTGTCAGAGACCAAAAAATAATTAAAAAGCAACAAACGAAACAAAACACACAAATAACACTACCCCCCAAAAAACCCCAGAGAAACCAAAGAGATTCAAAATAAGTGACAAGACAGAACCCAGAAGATTGCGCACGTGAGCAGTTTAAAATATACTTAGAAAAAGGCTCATCACTGTTCTGGGAAAGCTGCTTAGCTTCCCCCTCACACCTTCCTGACATCTCCTCTTCTACACTGTACAAAGAGGAAGCCAATCATTTTGATGTGTGTCTCCAGAACAGGGTGGATGAAAAATTGAGTATCAGACCTGAACTTGCCCTAGACCACCTAACCATTTACGGGCATTTGAGGAACATCAGGGACAGAAAAAAAAAAAAAAAAAAAAGGAAAAAGAAAGGAAAAAAACCCCAAAAAACAAAAAAAAAACCCAGCAAGTTGTGAATATTGTTACCAAGATTCTTTGACCTTTGTGTCTTTTCTGAATATGGTTTTTCTTCTTATTTCAAACAAATGTAATATTTAGGAGTTGCTATCTATAAAGCTGCTAATATGCTGATAAAGGAATAGCCATATCAGGGTGGAATGCTAAGAGTCAGTCTGCGCACAGGATTGCAAAGTTATTTTTAAGGATCTTAAAGCCTAAGTTTCCTCCAACTGCAACATTCAAAACCATAAATATTAACCCAAAAATTTCCGGTACTATCCTGGACAGAGAATACCTGATTTGTAATCAATGCTAGTATAATAAAACTGCATTCTTGGAGGTGGAAAGATGGTGCCTGCAAGTGCACTCAGTCCACTGCTCTTCTGCTCAAGCTATAAGAAAATCAGTGGATAGAAATCTCTGGCTTTATAGTGCTTCAGTTTACATAAAACAGAGAAAAGAACTGAAAGTGTTCTTGGCCTTTATAACGTTGTCAGGTTCTATTGAATAGAAATCACGAGTATGCTAAATTTGAAAATGTTCCCGCAAATGAATGGTCCTGCATCCCAATTTGCTGTCAGCCATGTTTTGAATTTTTGGGCCTTGAACTATCATTTCAAACCATCCTTGTGTTTTCAACTCGTGCATTAAAAATTGCATCAGTGGATAAGAATATACCAAAGATCACACATAAGGATCACTCTCTATGTTGTGCATTTCCTCTTTTGGAACAGAAACCAGATGTTTCTTGGTGGGGTAATTTGGAAGTAGAATGAAGGGGAGACAAGGATCCTTTTCGGTAACTGTTACTAACACCTGCTTCATTTCCTTCGGCTGTCTCAGGACCCTTTCACACGCACTAAAGAGAAGGGGAGAGGACAAGGAGGAAAACAGGGTCTCTGTTTGCTCTATCCATTTCAGAGAGCAGCTTCACATATCAGTTTTCTGTAGAGAGAAGTATCATCTTTGTACTTCTGTTTCTGGCAGAAATATAAAGCATAAGCTGTGAAAGCCTTCTTGTATTTTCCCTAGAGCACAGCCATTTAGCTGTAAACTCTTACAGCTCCATTGCAAGACACTTCATGCAGAGGAACTGTCAGGTCAGAAGAGGAGAAAAAAATGAAACATTAATTTCCTTTGCAGTTTCTCGGTGGGAGATCTCTGCTGAAATGCTAGTCCAGCTCTACTGATTTCTGCATCAACAGGCGTCAGACAACATTCCTTGTGTTTGCGTCCCATTTGGTGAATCACAGGTCACATCTGGTCTGGCCTCTGTTCTTTCTGAACAGATGGAAGCACACATTCGCTACCGATTGCAACAAGGAGATGGGGAGATGATAGGGAGGAGTGTACGTGGTGGTGGGAAGGAAGGTGGAAGGAGTCAGAAATAGAAAGGGTTAAATTAAAGAAGGTTTAAAAAAGGAGAGAATAATTTAAAATGTCCAGTACCAACAAGAAACACAATTGGTGATAACTAAATATGGCAAAGCAGCAACATATAGATAAACGGCTGTTAAAAATTATTTCAATATGTAATGTGTTAGAGATTGTTAATTTGGTCTCCTACCCAAGGCTATTAAATCAGAAGTTAAAAACCTGTTTTCAGTCATAGTGTCTTTCCACACAAGGTATAAAATAAAAACTAGAAAACACACAGAGAAATGTTCTAAGATGCTGTCAATCATAAGCTGTGTTTTAGGCAGAGAGAACAATAAAATCACTTTTTGTAACTCCCTTGTCATCTCATACACAAATATATCAAAACTTTTTAGATATTCTCAGTTTTCTTCTAATAACTGCTCTATTTCTGATTTTATTATCTTTTAATTGGTTTATGAAAGTGTGTGAATTTTTCAAATTTTATTTCTACTTTTAAGCAACCACAACTAGATGCAAAAACAAGTATTTTGAATCATTTTAAATAAATATGTTAAGTATAATTTTTAGTTATAATTTGAATTTTTAATTTAAAAATCTTAAAATTATAATATATTTGACTTTCAAAAATTGTAAATAACATAAAGCTTGGAAGTAAATTTGCTATCATAGCCTCAAAACCATACAGAATAAACCTTTATAAATACAGAAAATTCTGTGTTAGTAGGTAAACGTACACATGAAGCACAGAATTCGTAAATGTGCACACAAAATACAGGTACTGTTGATCCTTATTCTAGGTGCAAATATATTTCATGTTTGCCAAATACTACTATACCAATTTTTTTTTTTTTTTGGTGTAAAGAAACAAGGTAGGCATGAATAACTCAGCACAAAACATTGTTATGCAGACATTTCAACTCTCTAATTTGAGTTCTGTGAAGAGCTCTGTGTCCTCCTGGAATGCAACAACTTTCATTTAGATCATTTTGTTTGAACAGGGTCTTTTGAATCTGGCCTCTTGTTGATTTACACATTTATGCAGTCTTAAGGTATATTTTGACAAGTGGCATTGATTGATCACACTATCTAATACTACCACTACTGCTAGTAATATAATCATTTTTTAAATAAACTGTTCAAAAATTAGGCCATTCATGTGTTTCTGTTTTTCTTCAGCTCAAATAAAGTATGATTTAGGGAGGCTTTATAAAGGATAAGAATATTAGTCATGTTGAAAAGGCTAGAAGCTTTTCAAGCTAGACTAGGCTAGAAGAGAACATATGCACATGCTGACTCTTTTTTTCTCTTTCTTTTTGTTTCGTGTCAATGTGAAATTCAGCATGGATGTTTGCACCCAAACTTTATCTTAGCAGCAATTCCAAAGAAGGAAAACCTTTTTCTACACAAATGACATATATTTAACACATACTGTTTCTATCATCCTGGTATTCCCTGTTCTTGTACAAATCCCCAAAAGAGACAGAAAGTTTATTATTGTCGTCAGAGTGTCCTGTGAAGAACAAATACTTTTGTATTCTCATATAAAATCAGAAACAAGCTTAAATACCTTTCCAGAGAGCATCTTAGTTCTTGATATGGTTTCAGTGTACCTGTAAGGGTACAAGGCTCAACTCTCTTCTATCCCAAAGTGAAAGAACATAAAAATAACCCTGTCTTATTTTTGAATATGTGGATTCCCTATGATTCACCAGCAGGTGGAAAATTTAAACAATACGATAGACTGAAAAGACTACACAGAGGGCAGTGGGGGGTGGGACCTTCAAACGTGAGGACACACAGTAAGCAAAAACCATCTAGTTAGTCATCACTACAGAATGTGCCAATAGGATGAGCCCTGCCCAATAAAACCTTTTATATACATGTGGAAGGGAATAAACATCCTGTAGAGCATTTAAAAATATGCTGGGGAAAACAGTCTGGGTTATCCCTGCTTCGGGCAAAGGCCAACCCAATTGTACAAATTTTTTTGCTCAAGGACCTGTATGCCCTGGGTGGGTAATACAGGTGGATGGGGAAATACAAAGTATGCCCCAAAGGTACTTGATTTTGGGTAAGGATGGTCAATGAATTAAACTGGGCAGTGTTGATTGCTACATAACACTGTATATTATCATTTCTACTGTGGCTATATGTCCATCTCCACACTGGGTACCTCATGGCACTTGACTGCCACTCTGGATTTAGGGATTTGAACTGATTCCTTTTTAATCACCATATCAAAGGTATTACTATAAAAATCATCCAGATTGATGAAAAATGAACTTGGATTAAGCAGGACAAGCCCAGTGATGCTAATTTTGCATTTAACTTCTCTCATCATGCACCCTTCCATTGAGACATGGTTTTTTACGTGAATAAAAATCTGGTTGTAAGCCCAAAAAGAGTCACAAAATCTTCACATACATTACCAGGATCAACATTGGAGAGATTAGCAACAGAGTGAGGTTCACACCTGCCTCTTAACCTGGAAAAAATCGATACAACAACAGTTAATGTACACCATCTAACTGTCCTTGATATATCCCTTACTCTCACTTCTGAGAAGGAAGGGGGCATGGCTTAGGGTCAGGAAGAAAAAGGTAGCACACAGAGGGTCTACCATTTTGTACTTTGTGAGCGTTTTTTGCATGTAAATGACCTTCTTTTTTATATAATTTCGTTATTAACATTGTGGCTGTTTCTGTTCATTTTCTTATCTCACTGCTACTTCCAGTATATTGTTCTTACCTCAATTTGGAATCTCTGTCTTTTGTCTCTCTAACCAGAGGGGGTGTTGGGGGGCAGGGAGACATGAGAACTTTTCTGAGACATAAGACTTTTTCCCCTTTTCATTTCACATTTAAGAAAATCTACTAACCATAAGATTATATATATATACATACATATATATATATATATATATATGTAAACACTTATTTCAACACTTAGAGGGAATTGTCCATCACTTCAAAACGATAAACATATATCACCTGGCAACCTTCAGAATGAGAATCAAAGTTTCTTAGCTGAGTTAGTGTTGCTCCTTAGAAATTTTGTAATGTACTGGTTTGGACATAGTTATCTACCTGACCTTTTCTAAATGGAATTACTGTTTTTAAATTGTTTCATAAATCCATATTATCAAGAGCTGGTGGAGCATCTAATTTATCAAAAAATTAAAAGCTTTTGTTTTGAGCACAGGAGAATCTTTTTCTCTTACTTGATCTAAAAAAGGAAAAACATAATGACAAATTTGAAGGTGTCCACAGCTGCAGGTGTGTTACAAAGCATAAACCAGCTAGGAGGCAAGATCTAACCTTGCATATCTCAATAGGCTTGAGGTGCCACCAATCCAAATGTGCACTATTTAATTCCTGGAAAATTCAATCTGCAAACAATTTAATTATGATTTCTGTTTTGTTTTAAAAGAGTGATAGTAATTCAGATATGCTTTATGGCTTCTTAATTGCAGACAAATGGATACCTTTTTATCTCTACAACCTTTCAACTGTTTAAAACCTTTCCTGCTCTTAATAAATACTTGCTCTTTATAAAACATCATTCATCAAAGGTTTAAAATAAAATGGACTATTTGCTTCTGCCCTAATCATATGTTACTTGTTCTCCTCACTCTTACCACATTAACTTTTTTTTCATTCCTAAAAATCATATTATTCCTACTACTACAGAAGATTGCATAAGGAATAAACCCTGCAATATTCATTTTGTTGTGAGATTTATCACATCTGAATTATGTGTCCCTCTTGTGTGCTGATGATGGAATGCAAAATGATCCAAAAAACTGCAATCATGGTTTAGTTGTACATGACATTTATTCTATAATATAATAATTTGAGAGTTAGCCGCAGGTCCCTGTTCTTAAGAAGTGACAAATGTGGTATCCATTAAAAGCTGAAATGAATAAATTCTGTGAAAATACGTTTCTGTTATTTCTGTAATAACTGAGAGGAAGAAGAATGAAGGTGAACTGCTCTAGCACTGGCAGTTTAGATAGCCACAAGTTTTGGGACTAGGAAAAAACAGTTCCATACTGCTTACTTTATACTCATTTAAATGTGTCACACAAATGTGAATAGAAGCATCCAGAAGGATTTTGAGTTCTGAAAAAAATTGGTGTGATCTTTAGGCAAAATTGTAGCACATATACCTAGTGACTAAATACTGCAGTTCCCAAGTGTCACTTCCACGTGCCATTTAACATAATTACTGACACGCTTAGACTTAATAGCTTTGATTGCAAATCAGTGGGCACTCTTTTCGGAATAAAGGTGCTTTTTTTATCCTTTTCTTTCTGAATTAAGACCTTGACGTAGGCTGATGTAGGCTTAGGCTCTTGTATTTTTAACAGGAATTACACACAGGGAATTGAAAGCCATAGATTACTTTGGAACTACAAAGTCTATGTGACAAAGAGGCAGGCGTATGTCAGGCACCCCAGAACAGGAAAGCAATAATTAAGAAGGATTAGAGCATCTTATTTTTCTTCTCTTGCGAATACACAGTACAACTCAATTCCTGATTCAGAGTGCCTAAGACTTACTTTTGGCATGGTATACAAAACCTTTACCAGATTCTAAGCCATTTTAAACATTTTTACCACCATTTTATTAGTATAGGCCTCATGTACTGAATACTGCTCAACCCTCTACCCCTTACAGCCCTCTTGCTTTCCTTATCAAGTTCTCTACAAGGCTGCAGTTTCCATCATAGAACCCTATATTTCCTCAACATCTCTTTCAGCTTATGCATTTAATATCCGTGTGAAACAATGGAGATTTTTTCTTTCCTGAGAAAGAATTCGGTGTACAGAGAGATCATAGTCAAAAACTTTTTAGGTACAGATGTTTAGATATTCCTTGCCTTTGTACTTAACAATGTACAATATTAAAAGTGTTGAGAGCACAGTGTTGTTAATTTGTGGCACTACCAGCTTGTCACTGCAGCAAATTGGACCTCCAAGTCCTCTACTGCAGAAATGAGGTACCTGATTCTGGGATTAAACACCAGGGAAAGGTTCCGTTGCAGCTATCCATGCCAATCAAAGAAATAAAATATCCTTTTCCAGGGTTCTTTTCAATTGCTCAGATTAGAGGTGTTAATTGGATGCTCCTAATTTCTTTTTCCTAAAATAAATTCCTGATTCATTTTCCTCATTTTTAAACTTCTGTACCAAATTAATTACTAGGCTGATAGACGACAGTCTCTTTTACTTCATGAACTTTATTTATCTCCAGTATAGGTTTAAATTTTGTACTAAAAAAGTCAAAGCACCTGTGAAAAAATATTTTATGACTAGATAGTCTAAAAACCTATTTTTAAAAAGGTATATTGCAATTAAAATACCTCTGTATAAAGTAATCTATATTAAAGTGCTTTAGAAGAACATATATTAATTATTGTTTAAAGTTGCAGAGTCATTCTTGCAGGTTTCTTTTTCGGTCAGGATTTCAAACATCATGAAGACAAATTAATTAATAGGTCACATTTTGTGGTTAGTAGAGATGAATGACATCTAAGGTTGGAAATATTGATATGCAATAAAACAAGGATTACAGGTTAATGTATTATCTGATTGCCGGCCATGTTAGGTGACCTTGGAAATTAAGTGTTTGATTTACTGCTAGAAAGTTTGAGCTCTGTAAGGTAGGCTGAGTATTTGTATAATGGAGGTGGTATCTAGAATATGTTTGCTTCAGCGTGCATGGTGAACAGCTGGAAATCATTTAAGTGGAGATTAAAGAGAATTTTCCAGTGTTTATGCAAAAACAAAATATAGCAAGAAAACTCTGAATAAAGGGCCCAGGTACACCCTATGGACAACACGACTCCTTCTTGCTAGCCACTGTAGTAGAGTTAGATTTCAGTTTTGAGTTGTGCATCCTGAAAACTCACCCTCATTAATGGACCTTGTTTGCCCTGTGCAGGTACAATCAAGACCAGTGATGTTACAGTTAGATGCACTTAGCTATGGATCAGGCAGGAGGTTCTGGCAAATGATCAAGGACAAGGGACAAAAGAGGCTGGTTCACTGGAAGATCATATTTTGTCACCATACTGGGCTAGCAATTTTTAATTTATTTTTACTTTACAGTTTGCTTTCAGGGCTATGAGAGGTAAAAACTCCACTCATTTGCATGGTTCTCTCCTGAATGGTTCAAGTAACCTATATAGGTCCTATTTCTGCAGACATATACATACGCCATATATGGAACTGCAAATTGGCACCAGTCTAATTTACAGATGTACTTCAAATATGTACCAGTTCAGTATATAAGCTTAGTATTACCTTGGATTACTTGATTAATTACCACTACTTGAATCCTTGTCACATTAGAGAGAGTAGTCTGTGGACCTGTGGAGACGATAGCAGAGTCTCCATGGATCCCATCGAACAGTTTTAGTAGACCATGAATTTGAAGTCACCTGACCTGAGAAACTGGGCATCTTTTCATCTGCTCTGAAAAATATTTCTAAGGCTAAACAGTAGATCCTTCTAAAACTGATCATAAGGTTGGAATGTTAGAGCACAGCAGTCAAGTCATGAACTTTTTCATTTATGGAATCACTAAAATATGGGTCTTTCTCCTTCCACAGCTAATTTATAATCTAATAGGACTTTGTCTATTTCTGTTCATTATCTTGCGTTTCATCTTTAGGTCAGTAATTTTGGCTTACTTAGATTCCATTTTCTGTTTGATATACCACAGACAGCTGAAAGTGCTCCAGGCAATGGGATGCTTAACCCAGGTTTACCTTGCTGCATGATTCCTGATTTAAGTCATCCCATAATTGTAAGTAATACCAAAGCCAGCTGAATCAGGTCCACGAAGCTACTGTCCAAACAACCACAACTCTTAATCACACATATTAATACTGCTTAACACAGTTCCGCTCCTGCAAGTCTATATTTTCTCCTGGTTCAAAGATCTCTATTCAAACAGGTTTAATGAATTTAAAATGCCAAATTATATTGCACAAAGTACCATTTGACAACACTAGTGTACATAATTTCCTAGGAAAACAGAAGTACATGTACAAGTGCAAGTACCTTATTTATATGAAAATAGTGTAAAACACTGTATAAGAAAATGTGTAAATTAAAAGTACTTAAAATAAAAATTTATTCCTCTGGATGGTAAATGGCCATGTCTGTGAAGATATATCATCTTATATATAATGGAGCAGATAGACAATCAGTTAATAGTTTAGGAATAAAATTATTGAGTTAGCTATAAAACTGTACCATTCCCTTCCAGAGAAGAATCAGGTTTCCTCTCAGTGTAATGTTTTCAGAAGTGTGTCAGTTTGGGTGAGATTCAGTACAGGTGTCCACATATGAGCAAAGCATCTCTGGATCATTTAGGGTCTGGGAATATCTAAACAATACATTCAGTAGCAACTCTTTTCCTTATCAATGTGTAACTAATATTCTCTTTTATAACTTCTCATTTTTTTTGTATTTTTCCCTCTGATTCACACTGATCTCTGCTCTGAAATGCATTGAGGCATTTAAAGTAGGGTATTTCCATCAGTGAACAGCAGTTTGTTTGAAAACACTCCCCATGACTTACAAACAGGGGCTTGAGAAATAATCAAATAATTTGTAATTTTATTGCAGTTGAGAAAACCATACAAATAAGACACAGCTGTTGAAGAAGTCACTCAGGCTCATTCAAAATACTTACACAATAGCTAGCCCATTTAAGAAAAAGCGCTCTCATGTGCCTCAGCTGTGTGGTCTATTTCAGATTCTCATGTGTTTTTAAAACCAAGTGTTTTTTACACTTTAGAGATAGAGGTTCCCTCTTTTTCTCTCCTATGGCTAAGGCTTTCCAGGACAACAGCCTGGCCTTTCAGCCTGTGGAACGGAGCACACTGAAATATTGATTATGTTTTACCTATGAGGTAAATAAATAAAAACTTTTGATGTCAAAGGGTGCTAATCTGGCAGCTTTCACCAGTGGTAGAGTTAGCTGAGAAAATATATGCCTATGAACAAAATAGCATTAAAGTTTTCCATGAAGGTTTGTCACGTCTTTTGAATATTTGAAAAGAAGAACTATTTGGGGAAACTATTTAAAATCAGATTGAGTAAAAAGCTTGCATATATTACATTTCAGGAAATAATTTCCCCCTGTACAACAGAACTATTGTTTCTCAGTTTTTCTGGTGGTGCTGATATTTGTCCACAGTTTTCTTGTCAGAAAAGCCTCATGCCAGCAACAAAATCAAACCAGAACCACCCTTTTAATAAGAAAAGTTTATTCAGGTTTGCAATCCAGCTGCCTTTTATAAAATGTGCGTTACAATTATTTTAAACATAAATAATTTTGCCTTTGTCCCTGTGGGCCTTTGTATCGTTTCTGCATTATCTTCCCACACCACACCACAATCCCTTCTATTGTAAGTCTGCCCACAGCACCACAGGCTTTGTCCTGATCATGCTGATAATATGCAAACATTCCTGTTGCTAATTCTGATTTCAATTAAGTACATACAGAAGGAGGCTCCGGGGCCTCAGACAAAGGTCTCCTCAGAGCTGTCTTTAGCACACAGACTTTTATCCCACCAAGGTATTTTATTATTTTTGCAATGGGCTCTTCTGGACCCAGTTGCTTTTCATCTCTGTCTTTTCCTCTCCTCTCCTGAAATTTTGAACAGTTCAATGAGAATCTAGTAAAAAAAAAAAAAAAAAAACAGAAAAAAACCCCAAACCACATCAGAAAAAAAGCAGGGTTAGAAAGCTCAGCAATTCACACAACAATCAAATTCTGTGGCTAGATTAGAAGCACAGCAATCAAGTTAATGTTATGACCATTAATAACATTCACATAACTCAAGAAAAATCAATCTTATATTAAGTCATAGAGTATGATTAGGTTAATAATTGGAATATAACAGATATTCTAATTATTCCAACTCACAGCACCAGAAAAAGGCCCAGCGCTAAGAAACTTTGACTTAAAATAACTTTGTTTCACAGGAATCACCATGAACAAGACAAATACAACTATAAACAAGTTGCACAATCATTTCCAAATGATTAGGAACAGTAACCACTTATTTGGCATATGATATGATTATGTCAAGTGCTTGTAAGCTGCAGCTTTTCAAAAACTTAATATTGATAAACATAATCATCTCTGTTGTTCAGATAAATAAACTGACATTGGAGTATGCAATAACCCCCAAAAAATTCATGACCTCAACTATCAACCTTAGGTTTTGTTTATGGTCTCAGGATGCCTTCCCTTTGTGTTATCTACGTTTTCCGTACAACTCAAGTACTTAGCAATGATACAATGAAGGAATTAAGTTTAAAATTTTTGGAAGCTTTATGAAAGGAACTTTATACTGGTTGCTTTACTCTTTGAATAACTTAAGCACAATTAATGAAATTCCCGCTAAGAATCAGATACCTTTGTCAAATTTCTGTTTGTGGATAAAATGACTCATCTGAACAGTAATTCTGCACTGCTTCTTTGCCATCAGGTTCTAAAAGCTAGCATGTACAGTCTCACACAAAGCTGGAAGTGGAACAATTCCTCTTTCCTGCTTATAGGTAAAATGTGATTTTCATCATATACCTCAAGACAATTTTCTTGTACATTTTTCTGAGAGAACAATTCAATATGCATTTATTAATACTTTTAGCATTTCCTATGGGAGAATGATGATCACAGCTAAATCAAGTCTTCCCTCCCACGACCTGCTGAAAGTGGAAAAAAAGTCAAGCAAAATGGAACTCCATAATTACTGTTGGGGAGTAGTTCTTTCCCTACGATCAATAAGGGAGGTTTCCAACCACACTTTCTTACAATGTAAGAACATTTCTTTGGTTTCCTTTTTTCTCCAGATCTCTCTTGCACTCTTTTCTTTTATTTTTTCTTGTTACCTTACATTCGAGTTCTTTGGACCTTAACACTACGGCTTGATATGGCTCAAACTAATTGCAACAAACTGATGGACCTTGTGTCTGTGTAACTACATTTTAAAAGACACAGTATTAAGAATTGTTTACACATGTCAATATTTTAGATTTTCCTGAGGACATTAAAATCAGTTTTCTGGATTGGTGAACTCCCAATTTAACATTGTATATGTCTGCGTTTTGTTCCTTTCTCATCATCCCTGGTAAACTGACTAGCATTGAAAAATTCATGTGGCAATCACTTGAGCTGAATTACATTAATTTGTGCATATATAATTTTCAGACAACTACAGTTTTGAAAATCTGTTGCCTGAACTCACTAGTATTGCCATTTTCTTTAAAATTATTTTCTAACAATTCTATCAATCTCATCTTTTTTTATCACACCCTCTATTCTGAGTCCATTCTTTGAATAATTTTAGAACAGAAGTCAGGAATTTTGAGGATTTAAAACCTATATCTAGACACGCAACTAGTTAAAAAAACCCTAAGAAATAACCCCCAATAAACTCATCCTCCTCAACTGCTTTGAGGATTAAAAATATCATTATTTTCAAGAGGAAATCTGGACTGGATAAAGACAAGGAGGAAACACTGAACTAGGTTTTATATTGTATACACAGGGTATGGTACTGTAACAGGCAGATTAAATATGTTCCTGCTTCCTACGTCAAAGACAAAGCATTCTTTGGACTGCAGTTTTGCAGGATCAGGACCAGAGATACATAGGCAGGCAGGACTGTGGTAAAATATGGAGTCAAATGATAAACTGAATTTACTCTGCACTTGTGACCATCTCCTCTGATCAGCTCACCGATCTGTCTTCCTTAGGGCTGTTTTTTGATGTTGCAAGCCATTAGCAACTTCAAATACATTCAGATTTCCTTTTCTAAAGCAACATGTCATGTCCTTTCCTCCCAGAATTATCCTAACCCACAACTTATGACAAAAAAGTTTCTCTTTTACATTAAAGACAGTTTTAAGGATCAACATTTTATCACTGCATCTGGATAACAGGTTATTTTATGTTATCCATACATACAAAGCATGCCATTTCTGAATTTTCATAAGAATTGGACTAATCATTATTTCAGTATGCAAAGAAAATATTTAGAAATTTGCCAAAATACTATTTAAGTTTAAAAAAGCAAATAAATGCAATAAAGTGTGTGACCAAGCAGACCGAACATTGTTTGTTAGGTGGTGGAGTGCTAAAGCTGCAAATGATACAATAAGCAACATATTTTGCCTTTTCTTTGCTTTGACTGAAAAAAATATTCTTTGGTTTGTTTTTCTTGCCATGGGTCACAGACAAAAATCCTAACTATTCATGCCAGTATGTTCACAATTCTGTGGAGGTGTCCAGAGGAGCTTTACATTAGCTGAAAATGAAGAATTCCAACTTTCAGATTAGTCTATGCACTTCCATTTGGGCTTACAAATTTTTATGGTAATTGTGTAACTGGAAATTGTGAGCCCTCTACAAAAAGAATCAGTGAGGATATTTTTCTTTTTTTGGTTTAGTTTGCTTATCTGTAATAAACTTGAGATAAAAAAGGTTTTTGAAACTTCTGAATTTCATGGGATAATATATCAACCATACAAGAGGGTATTTTCATGCAGAACATGGGGAAGTGTCCATTTCAGAGCAACTTTGTGGGTACACTCCATGAACATTTACCAATATAGCTTTCTCTTCATAAAGTAGTATGTTGCCTTTCATTGCTAGCTTTACATATAACATTATAAGACAGTGTTAATATGAACTTTTAATACCACTTCAAGCTGGATAGAACCTGTTTATTACAAACCTGGTTAGTTCCATAGTATAATGTTTTAGCTTGTCTTAGCTGCTTTAAGAAGCTTTTTAGCTAAACATGAACTTTATCTCTACTGTTGGGATCAACTCAAACATACAAGACACAGAAACAGCTGTGGATTTTCTATCTCAGAAAATATGTACAACACTATGCAATAACCTACATTCTTTCTACTCATGGCTCATAAAATTTCATGAATGCAGAATGTTTTATAAAGGTGAACATAGATTACATAGCAGTATTTAATTCTCAGTGGTGCCACTACAGGGAGTGTCTTTCTGCACATCACATCTTTGTGTAACTGCATGCTTTGAATATGTCTGTTTCGAAATCTACGATTTGCATGCCCCTCTTTTTTTCCCATCCAAATAAACTGGCTACTAAAAAGTCTGCTGCTTTTGTAACAGGAGGTAAATGATACTCCAGAAATAGTAATTCCTGAAAATGCTTAATCCAAGATGACCTGGAAATTAAATTTTAGTTCTCTGATTTTAAACACCATCAGTTTAAAACTGGGAGAGTATTTCACTCTCCATCCATGACTTTGATGTTCAGATTCCTTTTCAAATTCCTTTCAGGCATTCTCTGCACTTACACATACAAGTTTCGTTGTTTTCACACCAAAGTTCAACAGAAGCTCATTCTGGGCAATGTTAAAGAGAATTTCAACTTCTCAGTTTCCTAACTAAGCTGTAAAGCACAAACCACTGCACTGTATATCGTGGAATTAAGGTCAGCTGTATAGGAAAAAAGTGGGAGGGAAAGACAATACTCCACTTCCAATTCTGTAACGGTTGTCTTATGTTCAATTATATTTAAATGAGTGTTCATATGATAAAAGTTAGGTGCTCAGATCTTATGAACCAGGTTTTCTCTTTTCCAACTTTCATCAAGTAAGAATACAGAAGTGAAGTATGCAAACCTCAGGTGAGGTTTGTGTTGTGGTAGCATTTTACTGGTCTAGGAAGAGATGCCATTAAGTTATTCCAAAACAGAAAGTAAACTGCTAGATGAACTAGTAACCTAGTAAAAGGATGCCTTCCCACTTTTGCAGTTCACTTTGGTGAAAGAACTAGTCTTTTCTTTCTTGGCATTGTGCTGGTGTAAGGGTACTTGACGATGGTCATCACTTAACAAGGTGTTGTTAAGGACCTAGTGAATGCCTGTGTAGTTTATCTGCTAAGAGGTGGAGGACTGAGACAATGGGAAAGCAGAAATTTCAAGTAGTAGGTTCATTCCACGAAACATTATTTGTAAAGCATAATGCTCAGTTCTAGCAACAAAGGAAATTAAACATGTGAATAATGTGCTTTGTCTCTGAGAATACTACCAAAAATACTACCATGGTCCTTGAAGGAGAGTATATCTGGAAACTCAAGAATTCACCAAGAAACAGATACAAAAAACATATGAACAGTATGAAAACCTTACATACAAAGTGTATATGGATTTAGGAGCATAAAACTCCTTTGTTGATGTGTTCAATAACCCATATTTCATTTCCTAAACAAAGAAACCATTTCCCATATACTCCCATATATTCCCATATTTTTTGCATTCTTTTATCATTCCTATATCTTCCCCACAACGCTATTTCTTCTCTCTTTTCATTTCCTTCATAGCATGCTTTCTTTAAAGAACAGTCCTTGGAGATCTTGTGGGGTTCAGATAATGGAAGAGTAAAGAGAAAGCAAGCAAGAACTTGTAAGAAATTAGTACAACCTGCTTTATTGCTAAATATATAGGATTAAACTTCTTAGAAGCATTCTAGAAATCCCCACCAGCACCACCAGAAATAAATGTATGAATGACAGACTGCTCCATAAAATCCTGTAACTAAGCTTACAATCTTTGGCACTAACCATAAATTCAGAGTGTGAAATGGGATTAGTTCATTCCCAGTGAATTAGTGTCTGCGTTAATAGAGTTCTAAATATATAATCACATAAATGCCAGTAAGAAAAATCTTCAACAGGCTTTCGCTGTGCAGATATTTCCAATGTAGGCTTGGGAAACCAGCCAGGTTCATTCACCTTTGGGAGCAATGCTTCAGACTTCTCCACAGTTGGACTTTCTGTCTAACATTCCAGGCAGGAAAACAGGCAGGTCATGGGTTTTATCAAGCTTTGTCAGATCTCTAAACCATCATGACTTCCTTAATTTTTTCTGTCTCACTCTTGGATTTTTGTAAAGCATAGTGCAGATGCGAAAACGAGAGCCTACAGAGGGTGTTTGATTTGGACCACAGCCAGCTTCTCAAACTTGGTAGGACAACATCTCACCCAGAGAGCGATACAGTTCTCTACAGGTAGAGAAAACAAGCTTCAGCATTCTTGGTTTCTTGAACTTGAGCCAGATCTGTCTGTGACTATCTTGGTCAGCAGAATGGAGATTTATTTAAACAATGCACATCAGAAAATCACAGACTTTGATTGGGTTGTCTTGTGCTGAGGAGAGCTCAAAACCACTGTTTTCTCTTGAAAGTGTATCTGAAGCCTTAAGTTTTCAGTCAGTGTGAGGCAGTCAGATGAGCCCTTTTGAGCTGCTTGAAGAGCTAGTGTACACTGAACTTTGAAATGTTGTGTTCCAAAATAGTTAAGCATCTGATTTCAGCCATAAAGTGCACCGCAGTTCAGACAGAGCTAATGTTTTCTCTATAGCTTCCTCTTTTTTGTTATATTTTCTCTCATAAATACGTATACAAACTCATCTGCATTTATACATTCAAATCAACATTAGGTCTTCAGAAAGGAAATTCTAAATTACTAACTACTAATTACCTGATTATGAGTAGTGGGGGAGGAATCTAGATTATATATATATGTCTCAGAGAGAACGAAAGTAAGTGTGTAAACAGCTATCTGAAGTATGTGCTTTTTATTTCTTTTTGAACTAGTAAATTATGTCTTTGTACGGTAAATACTTTATTGAACATTAAGAAAGTGAGGTTGGTGATTTAACTGTAGGGGAAAAAAATAACTAGTAGAACAGCAAGCAAAATGACACAGGCTGGAGGTTAAAAACTATTTCACATCATTTTCTAACTAAAATTTCTGAAAATTTTGTGTATACATAATTCAGCCCTACTTCTATTTTACAGTAATTTACCATGTGAATATTTGAACAAATGTATTTGTTGCAGTTTGTGTGGCTTTCCTGCGGTGGCAGGCAGGCCACAAGCAGGTTTACCAGAGAGCGTCTCTACCCGAGCCTGGGTCAGCACCCTGGTGCCCCAGCCTCCCCTCTGAAGGCTGTCACTGCGCTGTCCCTGCCTGGGGGAGCCAAAGGCCAGCTCTGGTTTTGTCTGCTCCAGCAACACGGCGGCAGCAAGGGAGGCGAGAAGATGGTCTCTGCATGGGGACCTCAGGAGATCTTCATTCACATGGTGAGCAGAGGCAAAGACCAGAGGCAAAGACGGGGAATGGGGAAGGGTCTGGGGTTTTGCATGGGGGCGGGGGACAGAGAGAGCACCCAGGCCAGTGGTCTCAGGGCACAGGGGCGGTGCATGGGCAGAGTTGTGGTGTGGGGTGCTTGCGGGGTGGCTGAAATCGCCGCTTTAACCCGAAAGCATCCCCTGCAAGGNCAAGCAGGCCTCACGTACAAGCTTATAAAGGGTAACAGAAAGGGGGCTGGCAGAGCACCAGTAACCAATTACCTGGGGGCAAGGGGCAGGGGGAAGGCAGAGGGATACAAAAACCAATGGGGAGAGGGAAGGGGCGGAGTGGGGGACCAGGTACCAGACAGGTACTGCCTGATGGGAGAAGAAGTCTTTCCCTGTAACCCCAGTCAGGGAAGCTATTTACATTTTGGAGCTGACCCACCAGTGCAGAGTCCCTCCTGCACCAGGGGTTTCCGGCTTCTTGGCGTCTACCATTGCCAGCTCAACCACCCCAACAGAGTTGGGGTACAGGGCCAATAGAGAGGACCCAAGGGAGTGGCCAGGACCAGGGGAAGGGAAGACAGGACAGTGTGCGAAAGGGAGACATATAAGGAAGAAAAGGGGTGGGGAAATACATTGCTTTTCGGGGGAAGGGATTGCAGGTTCTAGGTTACCACACGTATTGATGTCAGGAAAAAGTCTCATGAGAAAAACATTAACAAATACTACTAGTTTTACAAGAAAGAAATTCTAAATTACTAACTATGAAGTCCTTGATTGTAAATGTTAGGGGGACAATCAGATTCTAAGTCTTTTCTCCCCCAGAAACATACTATGCACATTTTTACACAGCTATCCAGGGCAGAATTATAGATTAAGAATGAAATAAAATGCTATTCCTTTATAATAAATTGAGGAAACCTGTTGTATCTAGATTCAGATATTAAAAAACTGTCCTAACTTCTAAGAAATTACATCTAAAAATCCTTATTTCTGTCCTCTGGCTGAAAAGGAAGCCTAGTATGCATAGTTCAGATACCGAAATCAACAGTGTCGTGAAAAAATCTGATTCTTGGTTTCAAGAATCAAGGAAAGTTTTGCCAGTTTAAACATGTTTTGGATAAATGTTTTTATTATCAACAAAGTCTTACAATGTCTGTATTCAATTGTTCCATTTCTTAGTTTAAGATATGAGGTATAATGTCACCAATAAAATAATTAGCCTGTAAAATAAGTTTTTACTGAGAAAATATTGAATGCTTTCTATCAAACACACTTTTTCACTTTATAATTCTCTTCTAATAAGAGAATTATATCATCATTACTCATCTTATTTTTTTGAGAAATTAAGAGAAAAAATTTGCTTTCCAGTCATGGAAAGACTAGCAGTCTTCACCAGTCATTGTGACAGACATGATATAATGGAAATTCAGAAGTTATCCCAACAAAGTAATTATATTTTTGCAAGTGAAATTCTGGGTCTCAATCTGTCCTAGCAAGCACTTTATTTTGATGAAAATTTAATTTATCACACATTTACCAATGGAATAATCTTCAGTTATTCTGAATTCTGCTATTAATCAAAACATTCAATGCCAGCATTAATTTTTTTACGCATCTTCTGATTCTGTCTGCTCCAAACATATCCTTCAGTATACTTCTGGATTCCCAGTTCCCACCAGCTGTTTCTACAACTCGTATCCAACTAGTGACAGCTGGATAAACTAATAGTATGTCACAAAGAATAAAGATCTTGTTAAAGCTATACTTTCTTTTCTTGTGTACAATAGCACTATGGAGCTTCCTTACGCTATATAATGAATAAATAAAAATAATCAAATGAGGTAGAAATTAAGTGTATGTGAAAGCTCATGAAAACGGAGATCCTCTGAGATTTCACAACCAGTCTTGGCCTCGGGAGTTTTGAGATGTCCCAGTGTCTCTTTAATCTCTTAATCTCTGAGTCTTTACCTATTTTTCTAGCACTAGTCAAACTCAGTGTTTTACATTTAGTTAGAAAATTAGACTATAAGATATATTGCAATTAAAATATCAAGGTAAATAATTTCTTACCCAGTTCATATATCCTTTGACAATGTTTCAGATTGATACCTCTAAATTATTACCTCTCATCAAAATTTCAGAGTGTAGAGGATCATTTATTTTGAGAAGTTTAGAGCTGTCTGTAGTGATATGGCAGATTGAAATTTTCACAAATATAATTATATTCACAGAACTCCAAAAATATATCAGATTTCAGAATCCGTATCAAGCTCAAGAAACTGCAAAACTACTGGAGAGTAAAAAAATGGAAATTGAAAATAAAATCATAGAATCATTTGATCATAGAAGTACAGATAAAAATTAACAGTTCAATGTATACTAGCATAACCATGATCAATTATTGTAATATTAGATTACTTTCAGTGGCTTCTCTTGCTTTAAAGACCTGTATTACCTGTGTAGCTATTGCTTAACTGCTTTCAAGAAGTATTTGAAAAGATACAACTTTCCCTTTAAAGACAAGGAAAGAAAAACAAGGATAAATTGATGTAAAAAACACTCTATATGGACCAAGGGAGATCCATTACATTCTAAGCAAATCAATTCCATTTGTTTTCCTTTCTGCTAATGTATTTTTAATCAAGGTGTACTACATCATTGCAGGTATTAAGTGATGGAGAGGATTTGATGCTACATTTAGCTATAAAAGAAGTCAGAGGCTTCAAATGAAACCACAGAGCCAGCAGGCTGAATTGCAGAGGACACAGAATCAAGCTATGCCATTAGAAAATAAAAAAGAAATCATAAATGCCTTTTCATATGTTTTGTCATTTACTTAGATCAGATCACAGTCTCCTCCAGTGAAAATGGTTGAGATAGAACATAATGCTAAAGGGTTACACTAATAAACTAAAAAAATATAGATGTGAAAGGATAAAGAATACAAAATGTGAGATAGAGAGCCGTGGAAGAAGAGAAAACATTCTTCCTCAGGCAAAGCATAATACAGAGAATAAAAGCTGGAGAGAACACAGAAATGACAGGAAAAAGGAAAGAATATCAGGTCACTGACAATGCAACACACAATGTCTGGAGAATATCACAGATGAGAAAAAGTAAAATTAAGTCATAAATTGATTTGACACTGTTGGTTTGCCTTCAATCCTAAACCCACAAAGAGACCAAGTCTTTACCTGGCATAAATCAGTGAAGGTTGGCTTTGATTCAGGTATCTCCAGTTTCCAGTAGGAGACATTCTGAGTCCAAGGTTTTGGAAAATAATTGAAGATTTGAAAATAAATAGACATGCAGCCAATTTGGATTTTTCACTGCAGCCATCATTTGAAAAGAGTGATACCTTTTTATCGTCCATGACTTTGAATGTGACAAAAAAAAGAAATATTCACTGGTTCCAATTTTTAAAAAGACGAAAACCTAGTTCCTGAGAGGAGAGAGCAGGATGCATGGCCCTTGAGGACAGACTTCTTTAAAAGTAATTATTTTGGTGACTTCTGACATTAGTGTAGGAATCTCTGAAGACATACCTTGACTCCTATCTCTCACTTTAAGTTTTACTAGCTAGTTATCTGAAATAAATATAAAAGGGCAGCACCCTCTCACTCTCCAAAACTGGCAGTGTTGCTGAGCACTGAAAAGGTAATTCCAATGGTAACTGCTGTGTATCAGAGCACCAGTATTATAAACAGCCCTACTACACTAGCACATCAAAGTCAGTCACAGAACAAGATGTAATAAAGAGCAACTATTGAGAGTGAAGTACCAACTCTTAAGACAAGTTTCTTGATGTTTCTTTTAGTCTTCAGTTTGGTTCAGTTTTCAAATTTTTTCAAGCAGTGGTACTTCCTGTCTTTCTTGGGAAAGCTGCTCTTCAATCGACTGGGTTTCATGAGGACACTTTTCTTTATTTTGCACAGAAAGTTGGTATGGAAAGGTTCTAGTGTGGTGTTTTGACCACTCATAACAGTAACTCCACATGAGTAATCTTTCAGGGCTGTACGGATGTGATCATTGGTATAGTCTGGAGCACGAATGGCCACACAAAGAAATTATTGCACTGCAAATTCACTTCAGTCCAGTCTTTGACAGCTCTTCCACATACAGCCTAAAGATTCTTCTACCCAGAAAACTTTCCAGAAAAGTTAACAGCATCCTACTCTTCCTAGTATGAAAACACAGAATTATATTCTCATCTGACTCTTCCTTACCTACTATCCCTGACTGCCTTTCAGAAAGTTGTTAATACTGATTAACAGTAAGTCATTGGCTTTTTAATCAAAGCTGGATGGAAACCATAATATCTGCAAACAGGCAGCCAGGTATTTAAATAGTTAAAATAAAAAAGAAAAAAATAAAATAAAAACCAAAATAATAATTTAAAAATTGGTCTTACTTATCTCTCTCTAAAACCTTACTCTTTCTTTTGACTAATAAGCTCACTTGTAAAATCTATTTTTTTTTTTGCTACTGTTTACACCATTTTACTGAAATTCCTAAATATGTAAGGTGTCTTGGTGTCTATATCCACTTTTTGCAGTGCATTTCAAACACTGTTTTTAAACTCCGGGAATAAAAGATAAATATGAATGAAATTCTAGCAATTTCATATTGTGAAATCTTGAATCCCATTCTTGGTTCAAGATTTGTTGATCCACAGTTTTAAACTTTCAGGTGTTTAGCTGAGTAACTGTGAAGGTTTATAATTTGGAAGTGAAGAATGCCTGTGTAAAGGTTTTGAATCTCTTCCAAAACAATGTGTTTAAACCGACTTTTTTCCTGACACAGGGTCTTTGATCACTTAGTGGTGAGGATATACAAGGTAATAAACGTATCTTCCATCTGTTGCTACCGCCTGCCTACCACAAAAAAAACCCCAAAACCGATAAAATTCTGGTATTGTTTCCCCCTGTGTAATAATATAAGTTAAGCTTTTATGGAGAATAAAGTATTCACAAATTCAGAACATGGATCCTTTCATCACTTAGATCTTTCAAGGCAGAGTCCTGAACTGAATAAATGAATGATAAGGAAAACATGCCTTTATGAGTTTATGAGACAATAAAAGTTAAATAATACACTCTCATGAAATCAAATCTCATTTTATTTAGCTGCAGCTTGCCCTGTGCTTAAGTAGATTTTTATGTTTATGCACTGAAGAGTTATTCAGAATAGTTTCACTGTGAGGATGACCAAGCAGTGGAGCACGTTGCTCAGAATGGTGGTGCAGTTCCAATCTTTGAAGGTTTTCAAGACCTGACTGCACAAAACCCTAAACAACCTGTTCTGCCAAATTAGCTGGCCCTGCTTGAAGCAGGAAGAGGAGATAGAGAGATCTTGAAGTCCCTTTGAACCTTAATTGTTCATCACCTTTGTGAATCTGTGAATTGTCCATAATGCAGTGCACGCAACGGTTGCAGCATGTCTGCATTTAGGTCAAACCTCCCGATCCTTCTTTAAACAAATGAGTTAACTGGAAGTCAGAAGACGTTACCTTTAGCATCCTGCATGATTGAAAAAGGACGGTCAAGATTCAGAACTACTTATAAGATTCAGTTTATGTTAGCTTACTGGGGCACCTACCCTTATTTCATTTTTTAGTTTGTTGTGTTACATTGGTCACATGGTACTTGCTTCAGATGGGAGAATTTTTGATGGACCATTTCCATTATGTTAGCTTTTTTTGTCTTTCCTTCCTCTTTGTAATGTGCTCAAGTTGTGCTATTTTAGCTTCTCTCATCTTGTCCACACAATTCAGTAAGATTCAATGGATTAGCTTATACACATCATTTGAGTTCAGCTACTGGACACATTTCAGGTCCTTATGTTGTTCCCCAAAAGGTTTGTTTGGTTTGTTTTTTTGACATTCAAAGAAACAATTGGAGACAAGATGTCTAGAACAAAAACCAACTTTAGTAAATCAGCCTATGCTGCAACTCAGCTTTCTAATTACTGCGAAGTCTAAATGCTTGGTCCTGGTTCATAGATACCTTTTGTTTCAATACCACACTTTAACAATATTCTGGTATATTGGTTCACTTCCTCCCTGCTGCAAAGAAAATCAGTGAGCATCACACGGAAATATTATCGTGAAGCAGTTGTAATAAAATGTTCCTGTGGTGTGCAGATACTTCTATAAATAGGTAGAACTACAATATCAAGAACTGACACTATACCAATTAAAATTCAGCTCATGCAAAATCTCTTTCCCCCTCTGAAGTTTACTTGGTTCAGAGTGTTTCTTCAGCAGACACAGTACTGAATGATTAATACATCAACCTCACAGTATGAGAGTTGATTTAGTTATGAAATACATGAAAGTTATACAAATGTTTCTTCCTTAAACTCTCCATTTAACATTTCTCCATATGGCAGATGAACCACAAAATCTGGTGCAAAGATTTTGATTTATTGATGTATTGCATTCCACAAATGGAATTTGTAGCAGGTGTGCTTGAAAGTCAAGGAAGCATGAAGAAAGCAAGTTAAATCTACATGCATCATGCCACATAATGCTGGTTTCCAGTGCTCACTCTGAAGAAAATTTCATAAGTTTGTGGACAAAATACATCGGAAAAAAAAGGCAGGTAGCCTACTCTTTTTGAAGAAATCCAAGTGAAAAAAACCCCAAAAAACAGCAGAGAGGATTCAATTAATATAACATCTGATCATTTTTAGAAAACATTGAAATATCTCTTTTGTACACAGGAAAAAATAATCTGAAGTGTCTAAGCTCTGTCCTTTCTTCAATACTGTTCTCAAAGTTATGTTCAGATAGGCCAGGTTGGATGGGGCTCAGAGCAGCCAGGTCTAGCAGAAGGTGTCCCTGGCCATGGCAGGTGAGTTGGACTAGATGATCTTTAACGTCCCTTTCAACTTACCATTATATGATTCTATAGTTCTATAGTTGCCATAATTTTACATTCACAGAACAAAATACGAATCTTCAAAGTAGTAAAACTATAAAAGATACTAAAACAGCTATCATAAGGTTAATTTACACCTCTCATTACTGACATCACATCAGGATCAATCTTAAAGATTTTCAGCGAGCTTCTCATGGTGCCCAAGTTAGGGTTCTTGCTGTGATTTGTCCTTCTGAGCAGATTTTTTTGGATTATTCCTGGAGCCTCCAAAAACTAGCTAAGCCTAGAGCTCCCAGCTGATATTTTAAGCGTGCAGCACTTATCATTCCAGCACCAAAGATAGGCTTGAGTGAGAAAGCAACTCGTATTCGTAGCTTCATTATCACTCCAGAATTTTGTTATCTCCAAATCTAGTTTCACACAAAGAAAAATATGCATTAACCTCACACATGAATTGTGATTGCCAAAATGCGCTTTTAGAGTGAAATTTACGATTCAACATGGATAGAAGATTCATGCTGAAGCAATTCTTTTTCATATACTGTAGCCAGCTTTGCGTGAGAAAGTGGGTTGATTGAGTGGCCAGTCAGACCCGAAAAAAAAAGTAGACGTCTGTGCCTGTCAGCCTGTATAGAAGAGTCAAAAACCAGCACAACTGAGTCTGAAAGCAGGGTACCAAGCTATGAGAAAACTTTGTTTTCATTATGTCCAACCTCCTGCTACCCGCCGGTATCCTAGCTGACCTCTGATAGCTGCTCTGATGTAGCTTTCACAGCCTCCCTCAGGAGTTTAGCCATTTGGCACATACAGCTCAAAGTCTTTTCTTAATGTCTAGCCTAAACATTTCCTTCCTTAGCCTCAGGTCACTGATCCTTGTCCTACATCTTCTGAGACTGTGAATAATTTCCTGCATTCAGTTTCCACTTTTGTATTGAAGGCATGAGACTGGGAACAAAATAAGACAGAAAAAAACTGGGGAAAAAGGGTCTCTCTAAAAACCCCTTCAGCTTTCCCACAGAAGTCACAACAGAATTATCAAGGGTTTTATACTTTCAGTTTTATCAGAAAGTTGTAAAGATCAGCCTATTGTATAGTACTACTAAAGTAACACTACCCTGGATTAAACAAAAATAATCGATAGATGAGGCCCATCAAGCACTGACAAGCAGCCTTTTCCTTTTTTTCTTCTTTCCAGTGACTGGAGAGGAGCCAGCCAGCAAAACATACTCTAGTCTAAAAGAATTTATAATGAAAAATCTTTGCAATGTAAGCTTGAGCACTGCTGCTAAGGCTAAAAAAAAAGAAGATAAAATACTCTGTCATGAATTTATGTGAGGCAATTAAAATTCATTTCCACATTGTATAAACAGATGACAAACTGGTTGTTTCAAAAAATAACACAGAGATGAATTGAACTACAAAGCTTAAAGAATTAACCATTTGCATTAGGATGCCAAGGGCTATGGAAATCTGAGTCAGCTCACAGAGGGAATGAACCTCTGGGCACACTTCATTTTTCATGACAGTGGATGCACAGTTGGGGTAATACTGTGAAACACAGCTCACTAGTACCTGACATTGCTGTCTCCCTCCCCCTTGCCCCCCAAGAAAACAAAAAGAAAAAAACAGCATTCAAAAAAATCACATCCAGTGGTTCTGTGATTCTGTGAATTGCAATTAATGAATGTTGGTTATTTAGACAGCATTTTACTTGAAATATTTAATCTGGTACAAAACTCTAAAAATTATTTGAAACAGCAAAGAAACTATCCATACCTGAACTGAAAACAAATCCCAGAACAACTGAAGAGCATATAAGAAGAAATTCTGTATGTATTTTAGCTATATCTCTTCACTTATCAGGGCAAGATTTCATAGACAGTTGGGCTTCTTATGTTCATGTGGTATTGCCTGAGCCCATCCCAAGCTGCATCAATATATCAGCATGCAGTTTTTTAATATGAAAAAAAAAATTAAAAATTGATGAAAAGTTTTGGCTTATTATCCTCACTCTATTCTGGGGCTGTGGTACCAACATAATTTTATGGCACATATATTTTCTCTTGCTGTGGTTTATTATGGTAGATAGCCACTACAGCTGAACAGGGCATGACATTTCACAATTTAAAATTTCATGAAGTGCAGAAGCACTTACACTTCATGCCCAATGTTTAAGTTGATATGACAGGTAATTTTCCTCCACAAAGATCTGGTATACAGGATCCAACCCAGAAATTTCAGCTAGAGTATCCTCACTCATCTCTGCTAAAATCCATAGCAGAAGTTTACTTCAGCCCATTCCTAAACTTGTTAAAATGTTCATAGGATATTTGTGGAGATGTACTCTGAGAGAAAAAGTCCTGCAGAATTTATTTGGTTATGGTGATTAGATAGTTGTTTAAAACTATCCATTGATGATTATCTATTTCCATTCACTTTAAAAGACAGTGTTCATTATTTATTCAAATAAAGAAAATACAAACCTACTTCCCCAGCAAACTTGAAGCTTGAATGAAGATAAAGTCACACTTAACAATGACAAATCATTTTGAGCCCAAGTATACCATATCCTACATTAAGACCTCAACAGGATTAGATCTATAACTGTTTAAGTGAAACAGGAAAAACTGAACAGGAAACATATTAGTGCAAACATATTTCGTCCTTCATAGGAAAAAGGATTGAGTTATTTGAAACACTGACTAAATATTGAATAAAATTGTATCTTTTAGAACATCTAAGTTCTTCAATTTAATAGACTTGATGGTTTTCCATGACACCTGACACCTTACGAGGAAGAGTTGAACAGGACTCTTTTGGTCCTACAAACCTATAAGAGGTTTAATACTTTAATATGGATCATATCTGTCTACATATATACCACTGACACCAAAGAGAAAAACATTTTTATTTCTAACTTCGGTGAAAATGGTAAATTAACCATACTGAAACTGCTTTTGGATGCATTCTCAGTTAAGCTGTAAGCAGGATACATTCTGTAGTGCACAAATTATGCCTATACTTTAGAGACTTCGTCTTTCTTGTAGCTATTCAGAGATAGCTTTATTTTGTTTTATCTGTTGTTGATTTTTCGTGAGTGCCTAATTTCCAGTTTGAAGAGACAAAACATTTTTAGAAAAATCTATAGTTTATACTGAGTGTATGGGAACACTTCTGCATCGAGCTTTTCTCATGCACCCCTGCCTCAAAATAATAATGGGTATGAGAGACAGCTGGATGTTGTTCACTGTTTTCTCTAGTGAGAAAAAATGGAAGCAACATTGCTCAAAAGATCAACTTTCTTCTGATGCCTGAAGAGCAAAGAGGAAACCTTACACTGATTGCAAGTGGAGCATCCTCAGACATTTCTTTCCCTTCATCTTACACCCAGCCTGTAATAACTTACCACAATAACATCATCAGGAGTGAAAAATGACAAAGCAGCTAAGATAGCATTCCTTAAACCAGTTTAGACATTAATGGATATTCCAAAGAGTGTTTTACATTTGCTAGTCTGAGATCTGCTTTATCACACTTACAAGGGTGACCTTTAAAATAACGTATTTGCTACTAAAAAGAAAAAAAAAAAAAAAAAAACCAAAACTGAAGAGGACTCTTTGCAACCTGAATTTATTGCCTATAAAGTCACTTCCCAGCCAGAATCCTGGTTACAATCAACCCACCAAAATGAAACCATTTACCTGTGATCAATTTGATGTGGTAGTAACAACCTAATAATGGGCAAAAACACATTCAACGTTTATGATATTATCAGGAAAATCTGCATGGAAACTAACATTCAGTGATGCATAACACATACGGGTAAATCAACAAATTATTTATAAAATCAGAATTTCCCAATGACTACTTTTTTAGAGAACAGTCATGCCTGCCATTATAAATCTTCAATCTGAGATACAACTCGTGTAATCTCAGTCCAGATATTCATGCAAGAACATGACTACAGACCCAGAGACTTGTAACAATAGAAGTTAGACTAGGCTGCACAATCAAATACTGTTTGGAGCCTCATTTTGTCCCATGTTATGAAGCAGAAATAGGCACATACAGCTTTAAAAAGAAGAAATGCTTGTAGAGGGAACTGTATCCATAATTATGGATATCGCATAAATACATATAGAAATAAAAAGAATCTGAGCTCAAATAATGCTTCAGGGGCAGAGAAGCAGATTGAGGAAAATTAATCTACGTTCCTCCCTTCATCATCAATATTAGACATTCCTATGTTTTCATTGTCCATTTTGGAAAGGACAGTTTCATTGTCCTTTCCAAAATGAACTACTGAGCCATCTTATCTTCTAGATGTTCTTCCATTGTATTTTTGAATGATATTTCATTTCTAGTATTTTAATTTTTATTCATAATAGCCTACTGTTGTATTTTTAGAGTGTCTAAACCTATATTATCCATTAATAATTGCAGAAGATTTTGGTGACATTGATTTCATAGCACAACATAAAAAGTGAAACACTCCTCACCGAAGCTCCAATTGTGCTTGTAAATTAAACTTGTATTATATTATGTATTTCAGATTCTACTTGTATTTGAGAAAGTGTCTTTCAGAATCTACCTGATGCGTGTTGCTGCATAGTGCTCACTGCAACCTGATTTTCCTGCAGCAGTTCCATCCTTTTTACCTTAAATGTTTCCCTATCTTTCTATAACACATTCATTTTCTTCACTACATGTTAGTATAACTTGGTGAAAGGATAACTTTCAAATTTACTTTGTAGGGACAAATAAATCCAAATTGCTTTGCTCAGGCTGTCTGTTCATCTTTATATTTTTTATCTTGACACTTCATCAGAAAATGTCTTCAGTAAAACAGCATAAATACATGAGAACTGGTCATCTTTAGCTACAGAAATCTTTGCTATGAGTAATGGAGCCCCAAAATTAAGAACCTCCCACACACCTCGTGCAGCAGAGCTGAGAGTAACTGCTTTCTAACTTTAACATTTCCATACACTTAGAGGAATAGGCACAGTGAAACTCGGATGCCTTTGACAGCACAGTCCATTCATGGATCCACAGCCTTCCCACTCCACATCAGCAGCCCCCTCAGAGAAGCTGCTGCTTCAGGAGAAGCAAGGATATAAATGGATCAAGAAGGATGCTGCTGTCAGTACAGAGGGTGTGGAAGACCGGGGTCAATACTCCTGTCCTGAGCTGCTTCTCCCTCTTTGTTCCAGTTGTGTAATACAACACCAGAATTCTGGCTCCTCTCTGCCAAGCTGCAAGCAGGCACAGATGGAGGCACTTGGCCACTTCAGCGGTGTTTAGACACAGATTTTACTCCAAGGTAAAAACTTAATTGGGGATTTTCCTAATTTCTTAAGACATGAGTGAAATTAGTCACGCTTTGCACAAAGATTCCAAGCCACATCATTAAATTAATTTCCAGTACTAAGGTTAGGCAATTTCACATGTTAAAAACAAAAGAAATGAAGAAGAAAGCTAACCTCCAACAGTAGTAAAGAATATATAGTAAGTTATTGACAAAAATTTAGTGGCAGAAATTTATTTTTACTGTGCATTTCAAGTAGGTTGTTTTTTCATTCTTCATGTTTCTTCCATGCTGTTCCCATTTACCAATCACAATTGCCAAAAGCTTTGATATTTAAAAAGCCTTAAACAAGAGTAATTTATTGCAGAATCTGTGTTAAATTCCTGGTTTTTGTGCTTTTCGGGCTGCAAACATAGCTCTGTAGACACACGGTGCTCTCAGTGACCATGCCCATACAAGATGGACCTGGACAGCTCTCAGTCCTTCCAGATCATTCAGCTCAGCTCAGGTCAGTTTTAAGTGCAACACATCTTTGAAGTTAACTCAGTATACTCTGAAGTGCACTTACACACACCACAGATGAGTAGTTCCTGGTGGAAAAAATAGTTTGAAAAACAAGAAAGCAAGCTAGAAATATGACATCAATAAACCATGGCCTATCTGGGATATTTTCAGCCAAATAAACAATTTTCATTCTCTACCATGTGGTTGTGTATATCTCCACAGTTTTTACGTGTTCTCAGCCAACACCTTCTATTTTTGTGTGTGGTATGGTAATCCAGATATCTGATATTTCCCATATTGTCCAACAGAGAATCTGCTTCTTTTTGCATGTACCATGGAAATGTCATTTTCTTTGTTTAGTTCCCATGTCTCCTGGTTTCCATCACCTTCTTCTCTTTAAATGTGAGTTAGCTGTTTACCTAGACTCCCAGAGCTCCTGTTAAATGATTGGTTTCATGAAGTGGCATAGAGAGCAATAATGTAATCCATTGGACAGAGAAACAAGAAAAAACTCCGGGCTGGTCTCAGCTGTAGTAGGAGACAAAAACAAAAATATGTTGAATTCCAAAGCATTCATATCTCCCATTCTTCGGGCCAGGTTTCCAAAGAGCAGGGAACTTAATACATTTCAAAACAATTGTCTGCCAGTGTCGCTGCCCACTGCTCTTCCTGCTTCCCCACACATGTCAAACACAAACCGCTCTTTAAGTTTTTTTGATATTAAACTTCTAGAATGTTTTTGTTATTAGTTACAGAATGTGTAGCAGCCCTAAGGTTTGTAAGAAACATTAATTATGATTAATAATTGCAGGAAAGAGATGAGTGAAATAGTAATGTGTACTAAGGGGAGTTGGCTCAACTTCATTTTGATTACGAAGTTGAGATTTATGAAATGAATAAGTATAATTTTTGTGAATTCAGCTAAAAAAAGTTAATCTTTATTTTACTCTGAAGGTACATCTAAGAAAAGGAGGAAAAAAAAAAAAAGCATATTCTCACTTGAAGTTAACTCCCCTGCAATGAGCTTCAAGGGGAGAAAAAGGCTTAATCACCAAGAAAGTAAAGATTTAAGGAATTCAGTTACGTATGCATTATTCCCAGAAACACAGTCAGTGATTTCATGAACAGCCAGACAATTAAGGAGTTCAACAAAAACTCAACAGGGAACTTCTACAGAGCCAAAGATTGGATTTCTAAAAAGGTTCTGAGTCACAACTTCCTCAGCTGCTTTCTTCGTGGGAAAGAAAGGGAAGGAGAAAGAGAGAGGGTGAGGGAGAGACTGGTAAGGGAATGCAATAAGAAAGGGAGGAAGGGAGGAATAAAAACATATAGAAAAAGCAAAATTTCCTAACTGGAAGATTTATATTATGGAAATTTAAAAAAAAATCCTAATATGAGACTAATTGTGATGTTCTGCAACTTTATTTGTACAGCAGACTGAACTAGAAAATTAAATATTTCATAAATTTAAATTATTGACTAGTTTCTTGGAAACAATTTAAATATTAAAAAGAAAATCAAAAGAAAGAAAAAAACCACTCATCCTTCTGCATTTGCATGGTGTTTTTCTCTTTCTAAAGCAATATACATCAGAAAGAAACTCATTCCGAGGGATATAAGCCTTTCATTTCTTCTTGCTCTGATAATAAAAACAATAGCAGTCTGTGATTCAAGATTGCAAATTGTGATTGGAAATTTCAGGGTTGAGGGTTTGTAGCTACTCTTTCTGGACTTTTCAGGTTATTGGTGGCATGTGTACTTTGAATTTTAAGGACTGCAGTGTAATAGTCCTCTCCTCCCTGGAGATAACTCTAAAGGAATTGGAACTGCTGCATGTGACCTGATGCTGCTAACACCCGCTAGACGAATGGAGCTCTGCCTAAGAGATTAGAGCACCAGAAGTACAAATGAGATAGAAGAATCAAAGTAACTATGAGAGAGGAAACAGGTGAGCAAAATCTGCAATAGAAAAAAAAAGGGACAAAAGGTGCAGATGCTCTTTAATGGATACTCTGAAATATCTCTTCCCTTCCAGACCTGCAGTCTCACACTGTCTATGTAATGTGCAGTACGGGGTGGGCAGGTGTTGTTTTATTTAATGGTTTTTTTACACATTTTAAAATGCCTAGTTCCAATGATCTATTACCATGACTGATGTGTCTTATTTTGATGGGCAGATCTAGGTATTCCCCATGAACTCCCAGATAAGACTGGGATCTTTTTTTTTTTAGGATATTCTGCCCATTTGCCAATTATGCATGACTTTATCGTTCTTTTGCCAGAACAGGTAAGCTTAACTCAGGATCCCACCATGAAAATCTTTAATTTTGTTATTTAGGTACCTAAAACTGAAGGTAGTTGCAACTTTAGTTATCACTATGGGATATAGATCAAGATTAATGGGTCACTAGCTGGATAATGTTTCTACTTATGAGTATTGACTGTCTGTCAGATCTGTTGTTGTAGGATATTAGTCTCTTATCAACACCATTTTCCCTTTTAGAAAGGGAAAATTTGAAGCAGTTATCAGGGTAGCTAAAAAGGCATCTCTAAATCCTCAGCTAGTATAAACCATGATATGCAGGACTCTTCAGCACCATATGCTATTAATAAAAAAATATTTTAGGTTCACCATGTCATACTTGCATCTCACGGCTATATGAGCCCCCTCTTTTACACAGACACACCACAAAGACACCACAACTGTCAAATTCCAGGGCCCCATAAGCCACGAACAACTGATAGAAAATCAGCAAGCTGTACTCAGTGGCTTTGCTTAAAACATTGTTCAATCTTTTCAAGAATTTCACAATCCTCTTTTACTATTTAAGCACCACATTGGTCATTTGTCACTTGTTAGGTCCTCAGTCAAAAAAAAAAAAAAAAAAAAGTGTTGTTCTTAAATTTATGTTTTATGTAAACTCATTGAATTTTCATTACTTAAGGGATAATGTTCTGTTCAAAGAATTGTTAATGTATGACATAAATATTATTTTTCTAGTTTATTCCTAGGTTACTTGCCTATAAAATACAGGAAAAAAAACACTTACTCTCAATGTCAAGGAAATAGTGTTTTGAAGATATTCCAGTCCATTTCCTGAGAAGCATATACCTATCACATTGCATCGATTCTCACAGAGTAAGATACTTTTTCAGAAGAAACAGGGAGTAAGAAAAAAAGTTAGGAACCTGAAAAGTAATAGACAAATAATAACCTATTAAATACACTGTACAACTCCTAATACATTCCTAGATTGCCATGGGGAATTAGCAGGAAGTAGTTTCAGTAAAGCACTTTTTTCAGACCTATGTTATTATACTAAAGACAGAGAAAATGAAAGTAACTCTAATGCACCAGATCACTTGTAGGAGGGGTGTGGACCCTCGCCTAGGGATAGGATAGCCTTCTCCCTCTGTTAAGGGTTTATGAGCATCACATGGAGCAGCTGCAGGAAGACTGAAGGCAAAAGGTACTCTGCCATAAACTGGACTCCTCACAAGACAAACCTATGATTCAGTGCAATGGGAACAAACTGCCACATGAATTGCTTCTTCAGAGAAGTGCCCTAAATCCACCAGAGGAAAGATTTCTTCTGGAGTTTCATGTATTCCATTGAATGTCCTGCCTACCATGTCATAGTTCATACTAGGACAGGTCTCTTTCCCTGATGCTTTTGTGAATAGGGAAAAAAACTCTCCATGAATCTGTCTTTAAAGTCATGCCATTCATTCAAGAGAATAAACAAACAAAAATATTTTTAAATTAAAAAAGTACCAAACATTTCCTTTATTACTGTTGTTGTTATTAAATCTCATTTTTTTCCCCTGAGACATATTTCATTTTCTGGAATAGTATTTCTTTATATCATCAAAATTATATTAATTTTAGTGAATTCAGTCGCCTTTTAAGACACTTTAAGGTATCCAAGACATCAGTATGGGAAAAATTGTCAGTGGCCCAGATCTAGTCCCTCTTGTTTGGGTAGGTGCAGAGAAGAAAAGCAGAGAAACTGTGGTTGTCCGTACTAAAGGAACAGAATCAAGTTTCAATGCTCTGGACCTTGTTAATTTGTGCCAACATTTAATTAATATGTCACTTATGGGAGAAGTAGATATAAACTGGTTACAGATCTGTTTGAGACATAAACCTGGCATAGTTCATAATGACCTTAAAGTGACTGCAAATATTCTACTATTTTATCCAAAATATGGATGACTTCATTGCCTAAGGGTTTGGAAAGCCTGTTAAAAGTTGGTGACATCCCAGCAATGACATTTCTCACTTCCACAGATCATGAAAGACAGATATATCTTGCTCTGCAAGGAAGAGCAGTATGAAAGTGACACCCTATAAACTTCTGAGCTAGAGTATCTGTCAACTTACTGCTCCTTTGAATGACTGGCATGACACTAATGAGCCAAAAGAAGTACATGATTCGTTAAAGGACGGTGTACATTAAAGCATGGCAAGATTTGAAATCAGAAAACAAACTGCTACAGAAAATTTCAAATTTTCTGCCCCAAAATGCTTTCCTTTTTCTTGTCTCAAGATTTCTTTTTTCTTCTCTGAGCCAGCAGATTTTTTTCTTTCCTCCCCAAAACCAGACTGTATTGAACAGGGAAGGATCTATAAATCACACACATTTGCTACCTATTCCATTCCTACCTAGTCTCCCTCTATGTTTTGAAAGATGCACATGCATATTGAAAAAGCTTTCTATGACTTATGAAGAGATCTACACGGGAGATCTACACATTTTGCAGAACAAAAAAGAAAGCCACAGAGACAGTTGCTGGGTTAGTGTCATAGGTGATTCTTCTGGCAAAGACTTGGCTTAGAAATTAGCTGTTTTGTAAGTCTGTAACCCTTTGTCCTTTCTGGTTCACATTAGATGTTTATGTGTCTAACGTTTTTGAAGACTGATTCATATAAGTTGGTACAGACTGCTTTTCAGCTCAGTTCCTACTTTTAATCTTTCTACTAATGCAGGATGTGGGGCCACAGCTGAAACACTAGAAAAACCTTAGTCTGGTAGTTGGTTTCTCCCTTCTTCTTTGTGCTTTGTTTAGTACTTTTCCAAGTGGCTTGTGGCTGTGCTACCTAGGAATTCATCACACATTAAATCTAAGTGAACAAAACCAAACTCAGTCTTTTGACAGAAGATACATGCGTACTCGGGAATAGATGCAAGTGCAGTAGCTTCAGGCCTTAACTGTCATCGTTCCTTTTATTTACTGTTTCTGATGAAAAAGCAGTATTTACACAAGTGTTGTGTTCCTACCTGCTCAAGATAATCATGGCCATCTTTCCAATGTCATCGTCCAAAACTGTTATTGAGGTCCAGGTTAGCACATTCTTTCCCCACAGCATTATGAATGTGAATAACTATATACGATGTTATAAAATCTAAATGATAGATTCAAATAATATCTCACAATAAAAAATAATTACAATCTAATGTCAATCTATGTAAAGCTCAGGATGCCTTCAGGCTAATTTTTATTCCCAGCTACTGACAAGGAGCATTTTCATTCCTCTGTTATTTTCCATGAAAGCTAATGATTTGTCATAATTGATAAATGTGTGATGCTAACAGCCACCTAAAGAATTTATGCTTATTCTTTGACTAAGGTAAAAAACTCTTTGCCATTTCAATAACTCAGCTCAAAATAAGATATAGCTGTCATGAAACTTATTCAAACACTTTTATTTATCCTGAGTCATCCACAGGTTCTACTGTGCAAAATATTAACACTGATGAAGAAGTTCACTTTCCAGCATGATTTTTTAGTACAAAATGAAAAGTGCAAATTTATTTGACTACTAATCATTTTCTCAAGTGTCCTTTCATTTTTTTCCTTCCTTCCTTCCTTCCTTCCTTCCTTGCTTCCTTGCTTCCTTCCTTCCCTCGTTCGTCTCTCTCTCTCTCTCTCTCTCGCTCTCCCTCTGTATCTCTCTCTGTCTCTGTCCTCTGTCTCGCTCTCTCTCTCCTTGCTGTTTCCTTGTATTCCTACCACCATGTTTGTTACTATCAGTTGGTAAAAAATGTCCACCCTTCTCTAAAAAAAGTCTAAAGAGGTGGTGCCATTTTAAAGGAATTGCTCTGAAACAAGCCTGCTTTTCTTCTGGACAAATAACTCACATGCTCTAGAAGTACTACCTAAAAATTATTCTTCTCCAAAACTGTTCCTGAAATAATCATCTTTTACTCATGTGCCATACTGTAGAGTACATGTTACAGTGAAATCTTAGTCACTATTTATAACCAATAACTACTTGCTTAAAATAAATGTTTATATATTTAATTTAAATGTACAGGCTGTTGATTCTTTTTTGAGGTAAAAGCGGTAGGAAATCAGTACTAGAATTTCAGCTGAATGAGAAATCTTTAAAATTATAGGTGGCATTTCCTTCCTTACCATTTAATCCTCTGAAAGTTAGGCTCCAGAACTAGTCGAATTTTTCACCAATATTTTATATTCCACAGAAACTGATAAGCTTCTCTACAGGATGACTCGTTCACCTACCCTCACAATCTGGATGGCATAAAACACCTTTAAAAGTGTCTATGTTTTGTCACTGAACATAGAAGTGTCTTAAAGTTCAAAAAATTAAAGTTCAAATTTTTTTTCAGATTAATTCTCCTTTTTGCTGTTTACTTTTAAACTCTTCCTGCATCGTCAACCTCGTGCACAGTGATAATGACAACCCCCCACCATGATTTCTAACTGAGCATTTCAACACTACCTATTCCCTGTCTCTGCACAGACATAAGGACACTTCAAGTTGTTTTTGCTGATGCCCAGCAAAGTTTGTTCCTTTATCAGGGCGCCAGACCCTGATTCAATACGCCTAAGAAAACTGGTGCTTCTATACATGCAAAATTTGGGAGAGGATGGCAGGGAGACTTGTGGTTCAAGTTCAAGCAGTTCTTTGCGAATAACACACTGAATAAGCACAAAGAAATTTTTCATCTTTTTTTGCCAGTTATTTCACTGTTGTAAAATTTTGTTGGGCAATGTGGTGCCTTAACAATGTCACAGTGCTAATACACAGTGGCTGGTAATCTGGCCTAGTACGTGAATGGCTGTAAAGTGGTTTTAGGAGGTTACAGAACTGTCATTTTTCACTCTAGATTTGATTGTGTTACTGTGACAAGAAGTCCTTCTATGTAGGAAGTACGGTGCCACCCTTAAATGCAACTTGAAATATATTAGCTCAGCACAACCACTAAGTGTGACATAGATTTTCTCCCAGAATACAAATTTTAACTCTATGCATTACAGCTTTATTAATTTCCCAATGTTTCCAGCAGGGTTTTACTGGCATACTTTTGCAAATCATTAATTGTGCATTCTGCCACTCTTGTTTTAACGACATTGTAATTTATTCCAAGACTGCTAGAGAAATGAACTGTATAGTTTTCATTAAATGGTCTGAAAAAAAGTAATAAACACACAAATAAATGCTTACTAATAAACAGATTATTTACAACCATTTCAAAACACTGGAAATCTCTTGAGACAAAAACAAAAGAAAAAGACAAAATACAAGTGGAAATCTAAAGTCCAAAATTTCATTTATGGGCAAAATAAAACATCATAAATCTTATCAAATATTTCCATCAAATTATTTTTCTCTTACTTTAAGACTATAATACCACTGGAAACCTGAAATTCCACCTGTTTTGAACTACTCTCTTATATTATTTCCCAGCCTTATAAATACAAAAAACCCCACAAAAATCTCTCCTGACTACCTCTAGATGTTATTCCTTTCTCACGGCCTCTGAAATATTGAATAAAAATAATAGTAATTTCAACCTTTTTTCTGAGAGTGGAAGTCATTTGATAGCAACATTCGTCAGAAGTCTTGGATATAAAAGCAAATATTCAATGGTACATGGAATAACCCAGGAAAACATAATAAGGTACATCTCAAGACTAGTAAAAACGAAAAAAACGTGGCTAAAAAAGACTCAAAACAAACCTTTGAGGCTACAATGAAGGTAAACTGAAGAGTTGGGCTGGGAGAAATACATTTAACTGAACAACTACAGTCAAGCATCTGCATGCTACCATTTAACAGAATGGAGAGGGTAGGAAAAAATTAAAGGACTGGAAAACCTTAAAGGACTTAAGGGATTTAAAATGGAAGTTTATCTAAAAATTTCAGCTTGAATACTGTTTTATTAATTATTTTATTTAGTTGTATTCCCTCACTCTCTTTTTTTCCTTTCTCCCATCCCTCCTTTATTCTTTTCTTCTTTTCTTTGATATGGCATTGATCTGGAATAGATACTCTTGTTTCAAAGTGTCTCTTCACAACATTAACTTGTGTCTGAATAAAATCAAACTGGACAGCACTATGGCCATTCTGGGGGCTAAGCAAATTCAGTGTAAGCAAAGTGACTCTACATGTCAGCCAATTTCCCAGAGTCAGTGTAGCAAAGTAATTTTGTGGCTATTGCCTTCTCTGGACCCATTTAGTCCTCCACAGAAAGGTCTCCAAGCATCTTCAGAGAAAAAAAATACAAGTTCCAGGCTCTTAAATGAGAGAGCTATTTTCAACCAGTGGGGAATGAGAGGATGGCAAGACACAATAAATCCATGACATCTGTTTTCTCTTGATGACAGGCAGTTCTTTTATAATCTCCCCATATATTACCAAAAAAAAAAAAAANGAAGTCTGCAGTTTCCACAAAGCTCTCGTATTGTGGAATTTTCCAAAATTTCCAAATTTTCTGGATTCTGCCTGAATTTGGCATTGGACTGTACTAGACTGTAGGCCACCTATTGCTACACATTTAAATGATTATGTTAATATTGCATGTTCTTTCTATACCCTTATCTCTTTCCTAGGTACAACGTTATACGGACATTTCTGGCTGCACCAAGATTTTAGAATCCTAGAATTGTTTATGTTGGAAAATACCTCCAAGCTCATTGTGTCCAAACATAAACTTAACACTGCCAACTCCACCACTAAACCGTGTGCTTAACCACCACATCTACATGTCTTTTAAATATCTGCATAGATGGTGACTCAACCACTTCCCTGGGCAGGCTATTACAATGCCTAACCACCCTTTCAGTGAAGAAACTTTTCCTAATGATCAATCTAAACCTCCCTTGGTGCAACTTGAGCCCATTGCCTGTTTTCCTGTGTATTGTTAATCGGAAAAAGAGACTGGCTGGTCTCCTTTCAGGCAGTTGTAAAGAGTGATAAGGTGTCCCCGGAGACTCCTTTTCCCCAGGCTAAACAACCCCAGCTCCCTCAGCTGCTCATCATAAGATTTGTGCTCCAGACCCTTCACCAGCTTCACTGCCCTTCTCTGGACATGCTCCAGCACCTCAGTATCCTTGTTGTGGGGGGCCCAGAACTGAGCACAGGATTCAAAGTGATGCCTCCCCAGTGCTCAGTCCAGGGGGACAATCCCAACCCTGGTCCTGCTGTGTTACTGAAGCAAGTCAGGATCCCTGCTGTCCACATAGGTTCACTGCTGACCAACACTCCTGTTTTAAAAAACAGTATATTTCAAAGAAGGCTTAGTAGCATGTTTCTGGCATAGAACTTCCTTAGTGACATAATTTTCACACCATAATGATTTTTCACAAGAATTAATTGTCACTGTCTTCAGATAAAAAGTTGAAAGGACTTTAATTTCTTCTGAAGTCTGAAATGCTGTGCATTAAATCCATCAGCCTATATGACACATTTTTACCTTCACCTTTATTCCCAGTTCAGTACCTGAGATTTTTTTGCAAGTGCCCTTCCAAAGCCCTGAAGTCTAGCAATAGTAACATACCGTAAAGTTTTTTCTCGATGCGACATGCAATAACACACAATGTCTTCATTTCTATTTCCTTTGGGTTTTTTCTGATTGTGTCTGAATCGGTTTTGAGACACTTAATCATGTAATTGAACAAACTTTATCATTCCTCTTTATCATTTTGTGATCCTTCATAAAAGCTTAGTATTTGCTCACTGAGGACCTGTTGAGCAATTGAGTCTCTTCTGTTACTTGCATGACTACACACATCAAAATTTCAAAATCCCTGAATTCTTTCCCGTCAGGCTACATCTCATAATTCCTTTAATACTCTTCTCCATTTCCCATAACCTTCTCCCACGTCTTTGTTCTTTGCTTTTACTTTTCCTTATCTATTATCACCAGTGTCATCAACATCACTGCTATTGTCACGTACTCATTTTAGCTATTCATCCTTTCTTTCTTTTTTTTTACTTACACATCTTTTGATAATCTGAAAAGTCCTGCTACTCACTTTGGAAGGCACCTACTTCTCACTGGATTGTATTTTATAAGAGTTTGCAAAAAGAGTGCATTATAAATAAAATGCAACATTATTTATATTCTTTTTCCTAATTTTGTGCAGGCACCAGCTGCTGTTCTTGTGAATAGAGTTATTAGGAAGCTAGAAGTGTCAGAAGACAAAAAAGCAAAAAATTTCAATAGGAAGATATTTTTAAATCATCTAAAAGGCCAAGGCACAAAAAAAAAACAACCAGAAAAAAACTCAAAACCCAAAAACTGAAATAGATTTCTAACTATTGTAAATAATAGATATTCGAGCCCCTGCCTAAACTTTTAGAATTTTGGGGAAGAATTAATTACTCAAAGGAAGCCTGTGTTTGACGAGTTGTCTAACAATATGCTAAAAGAATTTTAAAGGGGTTATTTTTTAACCTCCTATCATTAATTCAGTTGCAGCTGTCTCTCTCCTTTGTAATAGTCAAGCTCTAATGCTTTCCCTCTAAATTCTATTTTATAGGGATGACTTCTGTTTTCAGGAATATAGTCTCATTTGTGAGAAGAGAAGAGAATATATCCAAGAATTTTCTGTTCATGCATAGCACATCAATCTTTCCTTGTTTTATAGTTACTACTTGTGCCTCCAGAAAGTAAACCCTTATCAGACATTTCAGAATTAAAGTATCATTTATGTTTTAAGTCATTGCCAAAATGTCTTTCAATCATCAAGTTTTGTCTTCATAAAAGGCTTGCAGGTTTACTGAAAAATTAAAATTTCACAGCATTCACTGAAGTGTTTTTGAGAAAGACTATATCTTGAAGGTATAAATCCAATCTTTTCGTTTCCATGAAATTAGCATAGTTAAAGTTTTTTTGATTCCTGAGGGGATTGTTTTTCACATTTCTGAAAAAGAAAAAACATGATACAGTAAAATTTACAATAAAGTAAGAGGAAGGCCAATTTCAGATACTTGTATTCTGGGAAATCTTGTAGCTGTAGCCAAAATCTGTGATAGTTTAAATAGGACCAGGCAGAATTTCTGATGGTTCCAAATTTGAATTTAACTGCCTTTTCATAAGTAATTTTTACTTCCTCAAAACAAATTGATCAATTCATTAGTTATAAAGTAGAACATGGTAATACATTATTCCAATGAAAAATTTTCTAGGAATTAAGGAAAACTAAACACCAGGACAGATCAATCGTAAGAGATCAAACAAACTGTTCTGATCTAAATAAACGCTCATTAAGCTCTCCAAGATTCAAACATACATCCAGACTAATCTAATTCTCTTACATATAGGTTTTTCATTCAATTATATCTGGAAGGCCAGGTATTGGGATCCTATTGAAAGGTGTGTAATGGAGAAGACTTTGAAAGGAAAAATTTCCGAAAAACAGTACCAAGCTAAAATGATATCTGATGAATTTTTAACAAGTAACAAAATTCAACTCCTCTTTCAAAGTATAAAAAAAAGTTCATAATATGGAAAATGAATCACTATTCTTTCAGATAGCTGAAAGAGAGCAATGTGGTCCCATTTGAGCGTTCTCTTCCACAGGCTGAACAACCCCAATCCATTTGATTTCTCTTCATAAGGCATGTTTTCTGCACTCTTCACAGGCTTTGCTGCCCTTCTCTGGACAAGAGAATACACGAAGGTTTTTACAGAAATGCAGAACAAAACCCAAACATTCAACTGGAAGATGATAATATCTTTTGAAGAAAAATAAATGCAAGAGCTGAAAAGAAGTCATATAGTTAATTTATATTTTAGACATAGAAATGAGAATAATTTAACATAAACTTCATATACCTGCAATGCAAATTTCAACATCTATTCTAGTCTATCTAGTTTCCTGTTAAATTTAATGGAGCGAATTGGGCTTTTCAGGATTAATTCAATTAATGCAATCTGAGATATCCTTTTTAAGATGAAGCACATTGTGGCCAGATCCAATTATAGATCACGTGGTACCTGATTATGATTATTGCATGAGAGTATACCTGACCAGTATACCTGACCATTTTCCAAATAGCTTTAGGAATGGATCATCACCATAGCAATCTTTGTATAAGAATATCTCTATTCTTCACAATAAATATATAAAATCTATTATAAGCACATATGGTAAGTATATCAGCTCAAAATTAGACTACAGATATTTCTGAGGCTGTGTGGAGAGAATGGTATCACTCACTAATAAGTTTTTGGAAAAAAAGCTGTAGAAATTCTCTGTATACAAAACACTTTATTGTTTGTTATAGGTCATTTTAAAAAACTCAGATTTTGACCTGAAACACATCAAAATGCAGGGCTTTTACACAGATTCTGGGTTATTTTTGTGGATTTTACAGGTTAACCAAAACTCACTATTCATGCACTAAAATGGATAATTTTTGATTAATTTTTCTGTAAAAGGGAAAAACAAGCAAGAAAAAACTGTACTTATTTGAGCTCTGAAAAACTCAAGAGGAAGCATTTCAGATGAAATGTTTCATTTCAGATGAAAACCCCATGAAAGTTCATGGGGTTTTATTTCAGAAGTTAAACTTGAGACAGAACAGACAATGCTTCATTTTATCCTAAAAAAGTGTGACATTTTAATAATTATGAGAACATGCTGATCATCATGACTCATTGTACGGGTTTTCTTTATGTGCTAAAGCTCTTTCTTTCCTCACAGTTTATAAGGCCATTAATCAGCTCGTGAGCCACTAGTTTTAAGTTTAGTCCATCCCAGAAAAATAAGTCATGTAATTTAAAAGAACATGATGGATACAGATATGTAAATGAGTAACCTGGACATTGTACACTAGGACAGAATTATTGCCTCCAAGAGGCAATTTTAAACAAAAATGTGATCAAATCCAGACATCAGAGAAAAGGAGAAAACCCTTCAACTTTTCTAGAGGGTATTTAAACTCCAGATCTATGGGTCAACCAATTGATCAAAGATCAGCACACATCCAAACTTCTCCACACAGTACATTAAATGTACTCTTTTTTTCATGAACATATCTATTCCAACTCCATTAAGTATAACCTTCATTTTTTGCAGCACTTAGTTATTTTTAAGGGGAAAACCGTCTGTGATAGAATTTGGACCCCTGTTGAATCGTAGGGATGGATACAACTTGTTAATGATGCAAAGGTTCTCAAACAAATTTGGTGCCTTACTTAAAAATAAACTTTAATGGCAGTGTTTAAATCAAAATATATCTCAAAATACCTGTAGAAGCAGCAGGAATTCAAAATAAAATAAAATAAACCGATAATGTAGAAATACAGAAGTTTATAGTTTAGGAAGCCAGGAGAGAAATTCCTTTGTCACAGTGTCCTTTGCCCTACTTTAAGGAACCCATACGATGGTCTCCTTCACGCAAACTTACCAAGATCCATATTAAAGCTGGCTACCCTGTTAGAAGACTGTTTCAAAATCTCACTTTTCTGATAGTTAAAAATTTCTAATCAGTTTTCACTCTGAACTGATTTATATGCAATTTACATACCTTTGCTACACATGCACACAAAATAACCAGGTACTTTGGCCAGTACCTTCTCAGAGGCAATAAAAAGTTAGACAAGTCTGCCTACACCAAAAGCCTAGAAGTATTTTTGCAGTTGTCTTTTTGATGCTAAAAGAGAGGCATGCAGGACAAATTATCAAGTTAGTATGCATATTTCCAACAGCAGCATTTTCATAACCATCTCATATACTTTGTTTCATTGGCAGCCAGACACAAAAACAACAAGCGATCCCTTTTTCTGAGAGAATGTTAAGCATAATAATGTGTCCTTTCTGTAGAAATAGATGACTCCTGCTGCAGCAAATGTTGCCAACATAGGAGACAATGCACCGAGATTATTATTTATTTTACCATATGATTACCATATTCAGAAAAAAACCCCAAAGAGGTACTTCATTATCTTTCTGTAGTTCACTTGGATGAGTAGTTCACTAATCATGTATTACAAATTATTATTGACTGTGTGATGCCCAGTTCTGCAAGGTTATTTTATACAATATTTTATTTGCCTTTGCAGTGCTCTTCTGGCTCTCCTTTTTTCTCAAAGAATGCTCTTTTGAAATTAAGTTTTAGTAACACCAAAGCACCTTGTTCGTCATGAAATAATTTTGCAAATTAATTTAAATCATTCAGTGATAACTACTGTGTTTATAATAGGTTTTCTTCAAAACGGACAGTTGAAACACATTCCAAAATATTGAGTGTGAGCCTCAAAGCATATTAACATTTAAATTATTCTGAATGTTCTAAATTTTTAACTTAATGAAGATAGAACTGGATCATTACTAAGGTAACAAATTAATCAGCTGATAACTTGATCAGTTAGAATGATCTTCCTTAGAGAAAAGGCGTCTAAAATTTCAATCAACTGAATGTATGTTTTGTTAGATTGAAGATTAGTAACTCAAGAAAAGTATGATGGGTTTTACAATCTGCTATTTGCTTTGGATTCCTAAATGTCAGGAACTGCAGACAATAAGGTGAACAGTTATTCTGTGATAGATACAATTTTGTAACATTACTGTCAATTTAACATTACAGCTCTTCTGAACCACCAATTCTTAAGGACAAATCTCAGTCAATACGTGAAGAAGTGGGAGTGTTTGGAGTGTAAATTTCATCCTGATCTGAAAGTTAGGTTGCAATTTGTGAAAAGCTATACAGAGTAAAATAAGGAATTATGTTCGTTTGAGTTACTGCTCCAACTCTGCCTCTCCAGAGGCATACTGCTTTGTCATCCCCAAATCTGTCTCAATGCAGTGGAAGGAAACAAAGTGGGGACCACCCCAGCCACTCCCAAAGTATAGAGTCAGGCTTCAGAGACAACATATGCTCAAGTGGCCGAATCAAATCAGACAACTTTCCTGGAGTCAAGGAAAAAGAACAGAAATCAAAGTTAAACACTCCTCTCGAGGGTACAGAATAACTATGTGCTCTGAGGATTGGTGAAAAGAAGGAAAACAATAAATGTTTTAACTCTGAGAGGAGTTTAGATTTAATAGATTTGAAACACCGAAATCTTGTGACACTCTAAAAGTGAAATATGACAAAAGTTTTCTCACTGGGCAGAGTGTTCTCAAAGCTCAGCTGAAGGTAAGCTCTTGACACTCAATTGTCTGCTTTTTTTGTCGTGGAGTAGAGGGAATAAAGAAAATCAAAAATTTCAGTGGTGCAGAGGGTAAATGATACAGTAATCAAACTGCACTAAAATGTTCACTGACAATGTTGAGAAAAAATATTATGTGTATGAGTGAAACTTCTTGATTACGAGGCATATGCTTCTACCCTTGATCCTAAAAAAATATTCCAGAAATAGTATCCTTGAAAGGAGAAAAGGACAGTGAAAATGGGTTCTGCTTCATTGTAATAGGAGAGATGTCTGCCCAAGAGCTGGTTTATTGTAGTAGAACGAGCTCCATATATTGGGAACATCTAAAGCACATGTAAATTCAGTGTAATGAGAAAAGATTGATCCAGACACATAGGAAAGACAGACAAGTCTTTTTCTGTCAACCGCATGGAGATATCACTCACTAGATTGTAGCTGTTCAAACATAAATGAAGCAGAAATCTGTCCCTGAAATTTTATTGGCAATATTAAAATAAAATAAAACAAAATAAAATAAAATAAAATAAAATAAAATAAAATAAAATAAAATAAAGCAAGTTGTTGCAGCTTAAATGTAATTATATAATATAATATACATAAAATTTATTATAAATATTATCTGATAATTACATATGTGCATATAATATACATATCATTACTATATATACACAATATGTATTCACGATACATATATAATACATATGATTTACATAAAATTACATGTATTTCTATCATAATATATAATAATGTATTATATTATTATGTAAAATTATGTTTCAAAATAATTTTTTGTAACAAAATGAATGTATCATGGGAACCTAAAATTATATTTAAAGTACTAATATCCTGATTAGAATAACAGAAGCATATCATGGAATGCAAATTCCACTAAACTGAGTGAGGGTAAAAAATTGCACTAGACAAAAATTTCCAGTGGACCTGGAATTAATCTAGGAAAAACAAACAACCAGACTTCTTGAAAATACTTAGGAAGTAAGGTTAGCGATCCCTGCTAGGCTTAATCCCTTTTAATTTCCACAGAAACGCCACATGTTGCATTTTGGAACACAAGCACTCTTCCCTGGATTAACTGATTTCTTTGCTCTTCATTTACTTTGGCTTAGACTAGTCCAGTGTATGGCACTTGATAATTAGAGGTCTGGGCAATCACCAGCTATACGACCTTCTTCACCTAGAGGGTGGCTGGGCACTGGAACAGGCTCCCCAGGGAAGTGGGCACAGCACCAGCCTGACAGAGTGCAAGAAGCATTTGGACACTGCTCTCAGGCACGTGGTGTGACTCTTAGGGTGTCCTGTGCAGGGCCAGGAGCTGGACTCAATGATCTTTTTGGGTCCCTTCCAACTCAGGATATTCTGTGATTCTACAATTATATGATTCTTCTAAAGCTTAATTTTCACTTCAAAGAAGAACAGCTGAAAGAGTCCCCTATTACAAATATCAGAGCTAATAAAACTGCCTGCCTTATAAATGAATTGTCAGTTTCAAAAAGACCTTAAATACTGTGTGCATTTTGACAGGAACTGACTGCTGTCTTATTCTCACTTCAGTTTCTGATAGAGCCATAAAAGGAATTTAAACAAAACGTGATTATGGACATTATGATAAATACTTTTGTTTTAAATGTATGGGGTTGGTTGGTTGGTTTTATTTGATTTGGGGTTTTTAATGTTCAAATTGGATACTAATATTGCTGTTGATTTTTTTTCCTTTTTGATGTCTTATTGGACACTAGATTTACTAGTGTCCTGTTACTCTTGATCCATAACAGCAAACCTGAATGTGACAGCAATGAATAGCAGCCAAAGGAAAAAAATTATTCACATTTCAAGCAAATCTAATTGCTACTAACAGCTGGAAACCAAAAGATACACATATTTCCAAAAATTAATTAAAAATCAAACTAATTAAAAATTTCCTTATATTTTGATGCCATAAATAAATCACAACCACAAAAAGAAAAAAAATGAAGTGAATTCTCTATGGATACGTATATGAATACTTCTGAAAATCTTTTTTAGTCCATGGGTTTTAATTAGGGCTGAAGTCAACAGAGCGCATGGAAACCTTTTGCATTAATATTCTGTTAGATAAATAGTTTGCTCCAGGTAATAGTTAAAATATTTTATATCTGAATCCCAGAGAAGATGATACTCACTTTAAAGTGATTTTTTTTTTCATTGCCACTGCTTTCTCCACTAGGAGGGTACTTTTTTAGTCAGTGCTATAAGCACAGAACTATAATGAAAATAGAGAAGAGGTTGTGCAGCAGCACTAGCAAAGTAAAATTGGTGATTTTAGCATAGTCTTTGCAATCAAATACTTACACTGATTGATGCAATGGTCTGTGCAAATTTTATCCATGTGCAAGGTCAACCCTTTGCATTGCAATCAGGACAACACAAAGAGCTGACCAGAGAACACGAGATAGCCACAGCTGACTGGCTGTGTGTGCCTGAAAGAAAACTTCGTGGGCACAAGACCACTGATGTATTATCTGATGATATTGAAGTTGCTGAATCTGTATCTGTGGCTTTGGCTGTGCTCCCCTTCCTCCTCCACACACCTCAGATGCAGTTGTGAGACTCCATACAGATTTCCCAGCTCTAAGACAGCTGAGCTTGCTTTCAGAAATAGGAAACTTCAAGGAGGTTCAGTGGATTTGGTATTCTTTGTTGAAGCTTTTCCAGAAAGAGCAGACTACCTGAGTAATTTTTTGTCTGCATGTGGTGGTACATCCTCCCCCTCCTCAGGCCTGCTCTATGATCTCAGGAGTTATGGATAAGCCTTAACCAAACCAGCAGAGCAGTGAAGAACCCCTTCAGAAAAGAAGGAACCCTGTAAGAGGTTTGTCTCAAAGAGTGATTCTCTGCAATGTTATATACTTCGGGTGCAACTACACAGTTCATAAACTGAGCAGCTGTCATCCCTACTAAAGAAGAAACAGAGAAAGAAAAAAGAGAGCTTAATAAAGCTTAATACAATGATCAGAAATTAAAATTAGAAGTATTTATGAACTACTAAGTTGTAGATAAAATTCCATTTGCATGAAAGAGTCTATTTTAATTGATCCTTGTTAGATGTAATTGTTAATAAAAATAGATAGATGTGTAACAGCTGTATCTCCTGACCACATCAAGGGTTTATAGGGCCACTAGATGCTCACAGGATGGTCTCAGTTTACGAGTAACTTCATGAACTCTTTGGGGTTCCATTTTCTGCAAGGTATTACAAATCCCTATGGAGAAGAACATGGATTGCCTATACTTACCCTGTGGTGATCTATGTAAACTAAATACACTCAAAAAAAAAAAAAAAA
>VZRR01013082.1:1835970-2007338 GCA_013398015.1 Oreocharis arfaki
AAAAAAAAAAAAAAAAAAAAAAGTTTCCACATTTCTTACTACTATTTTCTTTCCACTTCTTACTGACATTGAGTTTACAAATTTATGCCTGGTATGTGAGAACTATGTTGCTAGCTTTTAGGGTATTTTTTTCTTTTTTTTTTCCAGTAGCAAAAGTATTTGGCACTCAGTGCACTGGGCGCTCATAGAAGTACACAGAATTGAAATGGCAAAAAAATTGATTCACACCAGCCTTCTTACCAACTGCAACAAGCAGCTGATTTAATATCTGCAGTTGTTGTGTCCCATAGCTTTATCAGTGCAAGCCTATATAGACCATAATCTAGAATGTCCCTACCATGCTTCATAATACTTCAATAAATTAAATTGAAAGTGAAAAATAATGAGCATACCAGTATTTTAAAAAGTAATACCTGTTCCTTTATTAGTGAGCTGGTTGTTTACAGAAATGACAGATACTCATTTGAAAAAAAAATCAACTCAAAGATTATTTTCATACCATGAATGAGTATGCAAAAGTGTAATCAGAACACCGTTTGTGTGCCTCTAAATATAATAATGCTTCCCATAGGAGTGGGAATGCAGTCTTACAAAATATCCTCGAGGTTTGACTTTTTGCAAATAAAACCCAAATGGCCTCTCAGTATAGTTCCAACTGAAGGGCCAATTAGCTGTATTTTAGAGATGCTTTCAAGATATTTTAATTTTTGCTAACTTTGTCAAATGCTCTTTCTGCAAAACAGCCTGATTGCAGTTCCAGCTAAGGTTGATAAAGATGTTTCCTTCAATATATTTTTGACAGACATTGTAAAGCAGAAATCTTCCATATTAACACATTTTTCTTGCTGATTTATCACTGTAACTAATCACAGATTAATATGAAGTTTAGACACCTACAGGTGAACGCGAGTGTTACTGGTGAGAGTTTTCATTTGGAATCTTACTTATGGTAACCAAAGAAGTGTACATTTCACAACTAAAAATCCATAACGTGAATAACTGCTCTGATACCCCTCACGATTCCTGGATACCAACACAAGCTTTACTACCTGCATCCTGTGGATCTCTGTGGTTTTCTGTGTCTGGTACGCCTAATCCCTTTCTTTCTCTCCTCCCAGAGGAGATGTATAATGATACAACATTCATTATATACCCTACAGTAGGAGTGTACTTTCTTCCTCACTTAGGCCATGTCCAGCAAGAGAGGAACATTTTTACTCTAAGTCAAGGAAAATCCCATAGTTTCTCCTTTTTGTCATTCAACGAGAGGAAAAGTAAGAACGATAAATTGAAATATTCATGCTTCAAATAAATATCATGGGGGCTGGGAAAGGACTAGGAGTAATTTAAGTATATTTCTTAAAACGTTGCTCTTTTAAGCACATAGTCCCTCATATTTCCAGAAGTGTGGTAAAGAACCTTACGCAACCTAAACTTGCCCTGACAGAACTTCAGGCCATTCCCTTGGGTCCTGTCACCGAGCGCCGGAGAGAAGAGATCAGTGCCTGACCTTTCTCTTTCCCTCATGAGGAAGTTGTAACTGCAGTGATGTCTCCCCTCAGTCTCCTCTTCTACAGGCTGAACAAACCAAGTGACCTCAGCCATTCCTCACATGGCCTCCCCTCAAGGCCCTTCACGATCTTCGTGGCCCTCTTTTGGACACTCTAATTGCTTGATTTATTTTTATATTGTGGTGCCAAAAACTACACACAGTACTCGAGGTGAGGCTGCACGAGTGTGGGGTAGAGCAGGACAATCACCTCCTTCAATCAGCTAACAATGACACCAGGACACAGTTGGCCCTTGCTGCCAAGGCACACTGCTGACTCGTATTCAACATTCCCCAGTCTGTAAGTACATTCAGGATACCCCCATCCCAGGTGCCAAATCTGGCACTTGTCTTTGGTAACTGCCAAGCCCTCTAATTTTCTTGATATTAGGCTTGGCCATTCTGGCAGGCTAGATCGTGAACTGATTGGATCTTTGCTCTAATGTGGTAGTGTTATTCTTACAATCTTTGACAAAATATGCAAGACTCCAACCAGGCTTGGTCAAAATACCTTTGTTCCATTTCTCAGGAAGTGTTTTTATATACTTCAACTGTAGCATATAAAGTTCCTTATTCTTTTGTGATGTTTTCTTCCACTTTAATTGAAGTGATTTTGTCTATAGCTTTTCACTTTTTTTTATCTAGCTTTTTCTCTGTTAATCCAATACTGCTAAATTATTGATGACTTTATCTTTCTGATTCATCCTCTGAAATAGAGTCAGAGAACAATAGTGTCAAGTGAATTAACTACAGTCAGCTTAATTTTGAAAGGCTGCAGAGCTCTCCTTCAACTCTTTTTCAAGAATTAAGACAAAACACTCTGATTCACAGTAAGTGACTGTTGAATACGCAGACAAGGCCTGTACCGGGAATACAGAAAAGGAAAAACTGGAAAGTATTGATAAGTTGCACAGCCAGAGCTCAACTGAAAAGAGTTATTCTCAGACATCTGAAATTCCTACATAAGTTTTATTAAATTGTTGCTTCAGTTATATTTTCAGATCCTTAGTGTTGCAACACAGTCGCACACCTAGCACACTTTGCCTGCAGTACTCATGCTGTTTATTTTTTAATTGACTTCTGCTTTTCTCAAGGACATTCCTCTTCCGTGAACTGGACTGGCTCAAGATTTCTGCAGGCAGCTTATAGAGTACATTTGCCTTTATGACTGTGAGCATCTAAGAAATGGCCACACATTTATTTAATTTAGATGGCACCATTTTCTTTATATGTGTCATTTTTAGTAAGGCTAGGAATGGTCCCCTGAAAACAGAGCCAGAACATCTATCCAAGTAAGTTAGTCAGTGAATGGTTTGAAGGTTGATAAATCTTCAAAGATCTTCCATCCTGGACTTCTCAATCTGTGTCCATGACAGCAAAACAGGGTAAATCCTTACAGGACTCTCATTTACTCAGTGCTCAACCTATTTATGGCTACCTCTAAGTGGCAAAATACTTGTTATCTTGAAATAGAATATGTTTTACCTTCAAGACAGAATCCTTTGTAACACTAAACAAAGGTATATCAATGCAAAACGGCATTAAGAGGCTTTCTAAAAACTCACCTTATCAAGAGCAAGAGAAAGGAGTGAGCCGAGAGACAAACTTCCAAGAAACAGAAGAACAGTTCATTTAAGAATGAAAGCTTAGCCAATGCCATGCAAGGAACCTATTGCCACCCTTCCAGGTGATTTGTGCAACAGGAGGCATTCTTGATTTCATAGAATATTCTTAGTTAGAAGGGACCCACAGAGGTCATTGAGTACCACTCAAATCAAAAGGCCCTTACAAGGATCTAACCAACAACCCTGGTGTTATTAGCACCACGCTGTAACCAGCTGAGTTAATCTTAGGGCATATAGTCCTTCCTCATGCATTATTTAACATCTATCAAGTCATTGTGAACATCATACTGCCTTTATCATCACAGTTCTGCCTGTGTGTATGCTACTTTCTTCAGAGGTGAAAATGCAAAACCAGCTGCAAATGAATGTCCACTGTCAGGAAAAGACCCACAAACCAACCAATTGGTTGAAATTCACTTAGTATACTGTTACACTCCACTCTAGAAGGTGAGGGTAGCCCAGGTTCTTGTTAATGGATCCCTTGGGGTAGATTAAAGTGAAACGACACTGAATGATCACTGTTTGTCAATACATACATGTGTAAGGTTTATTTTAGAACAATTTGGTTGCACTGGAAAGCAGGTATTTTGGCTATTATTTTCTAAAGTAACATAGCAATATAAAAGCATAAAAGTAAGAAAATGTATAAGGAACAAAAAAAAAGGGAAGAAAGGATAAGACTAGAACAGATGTCACCACCTGGGGAATTCACATGACTTGGTTGTTACACTTTCGATGTCTGTTGATCAAAGTGGTGATCACAGACTGGATTCATCAGGCAGCAGGAGAAACCCACAAAACACATCATTCAGTGGGTTAATATTCATGCTCAGGCTCGATGGGAACACCCTGGTACCTCCACTGGGGCAGGCATTTCACACTGAATGACATAATGCTGTGGATCAGGGAGACTTCAGGAATCTTTTGCACCTTCTAAGTCGTTAAAGCTGCCTATTAAGTCAGTTAGTTGAGTTCATGACAGCCCATCAGCAGAGATGAGCACCTTCAGGCTCCATGCTCGTGTTCAGGTACTTCCCCAGCAGGGCACTGAACTCTACAGCTGAATTCACTTGTTTAAGGACAAAGCAGCAGTTCTCAGTTTGCAGCGTTTGCTTCTTTACATGCATGAACCTTTTTGTGCAGATTGGAGCCACGGGAGCTTGTTATGGAGTTGTATCGTAGTGCAGGTAAACAGTCAAACATTACTGGGTAACTAATGCAAAAAAAGACAAAGTAAGCAAATTGTTGGAACAAATTATAGAAAAGAACCAAATAAATTTATATAGAGGAAAAAGAAACATCTTCCTCAAAGAGACCTCAGGAGAATTATGATTAATCACAAACTCCTATTCTTGAAGTAGGTTGAAACTGTTTATCTGAGGATCCAGAAAAGTGGAAAAAGCAGTTTAACTCTAGAGAAAAGATTATATGGATTATACTGTTGTAATTTAAATTAGACTTAAAATAAATCCTCAGTTCCATGCTAAAGATGTGCTCTCTTTGCTTATGACAAGATTCTGAGTTTAAACCTATTTCAGAGTTAAGTGCTTGGAACTGGTAAATAGTAAACATTTCTGAATGCTTACTATCTTCCCCTCAACCCCATTCCCAAAAATAAAAGATATGAGGACATCCAGTACTCAATTTTAACATCTTCCTTGATATTTTTGGGTAATACTGATTTATGACGAAATAGATATACATGGCTCAAAAATAATATTAAGTTGCAAACTGGGAAAAGATTTCAAGCTGTAACCTTCACGTCCATTACAGTTTTCTAAACAAGGAAGTTAGGGCAAGGAGCTAGAACTTTTAATGATTGATACTGCAGATACTATTTTCAGCCTGTAATGGGTGATTGACTTTTCTTAATTCTGATGGTATAATGAAGGAAGAGTTGAATTATGCTTTTGTATCATGCTTTTATATCACATTTCTATCTCAAAATGTATGCTTCAGGGTCTCCCAAAAAACTACCAGGTAAAATAAGGATTTCCCTTCCCAACTACAAACACCCTCCCACCTGCACATCTTAAGTAGGGAAAATATAAAGGGGAAAATTGGTTTTTGAAGTACTAGAGTTTTCTAGAGCAAAACCCAAAAGAAACCACACTAATTATTCCAGCAGAATTAAAGTTCTGTTGTTATTTAGGAATGCTTTTTATTTAGCTGTAAATGAGAGTATAAGAAAGACATTAAGGAACAAATTTTATCCAGTTCAAGTTGTCAAGAAAATAAGGTATGTTTTCATTTTGGAATTTGCCTTTCTCTCTGTCCTAGAACGTAGTCNCCTGTCCCAGAAAGTCGTTTTTTTTTTTTTTTTTTTTTTTTCTTTTTTAAGGAATGAAGAACAAGGAGGATGTTTTAATGTCTTCTAGTTTATGCTATAAAACCAGAATTTTCTCCGTGAAGAATGAAGGAAGTCCTTGTTTGCTTCAGGGAAGAAATCCTCAATGAGCCTGTATGGGAAACCCTAGCAGTGTTGCAGTTTGAGGTGGCTTTCTGCGGTGGCAGGCAAGCCAGAAGCAGATTTGCCGGAGAGCATCTCCGCCCAATCCCGGGTCAGCGCCCCGGTGCCCCAACCTCCCCTCTGAAGGCTGTCACTGCGCTGTCCCTGCCTGGGGGAGCCAAAGGCCTGCTCTGGTTTTGTCTGCTCCTGCAACACAGCAGCAGCAAAGGCGGCGAGAAGATGGTCTCTGCATGGGGACCTCAGGAGATCTTTATTCACATGGTGACCAGAGGCAAAGACCGGGAAAAGAGAAGGGTCTGGGGTTTTTTATGGGGGCAGGGGGACAGAGAGAGCACACACAGCAGTGGTCTCAGGGCACAGGGGCGGTGCATGGGCAGAGTTGGGGTACAGGAGCCAACAGGGAGAACCCGAGGGAGTGGCCAGGGGCAGGGGCAGGGGAGGCAGGACACTGTGGGAAGGGAATACATATAAGGAAGAAAAGGGGTGGGGAAATACATTGCTTTTCGGGGAAGGAGGTTACAGCTTTTAGGTTATGTCGTAGCAGCTCTAGAATTCCATGTTTTCTTGATGCATCATTTACAAATGTAATATCTGAAATAGCACACTGAGTAAGGGAAGTTGCTTGTGTAAAGTAACAATAAGTGTCACACTCGTGTGACTCAGACCCAAACACTTCAAAACATGTGAATGTAAACATCTGCTAAAATTGCCCAGTGTCATCCTTTGTGCTTCAGAGCAAGAGTTCACCTTTTCTGGGTCATGTGGAAACAAGCAACATCTCACTGTTTCAATACTGTTTAAATGGTTGGATGTAATAATGGTGGTTTTGTTTCTTTTTCATTGTGTGGTTTATCAACAAGAACCAAGTAGCAGAGGCAAGGTGATAGGGATAGAACAACCTTGACTCTCCCTCCACGTTTCTAGAAATCATTATAAGCAGAGATTTTTTTGTAGGGATTACTTACTGTTTCAATCCAATGTGTGCCAAACGGCATAGACACACCCATTCAATGCCTTTTATTGTTCAAAATAAAGATATTGGCATTTTTTAACAGTAATGGGGCTCTTGCAACAATGAACTTCCTCAGGTGTTGAACTGGAATCCCAAAAAATAAATACTGTGTTATTTTTTTGGAAAATTTGGACTTAGGGGGTCAGTATAGAGCTTCATTTATCAGCAATATTGTAAAGCTTTTAGTTACTTAAACTTCTCTCAGTTAATTTTGATTCTCTCAAAAAGATTGATGCCTATTCACACAAAGGAGCAGCCAGTGATAAGGACATTTAAGCCTGTTCTAGTAACATGCAGATACTTATGGCAAAGCCCATGTAAAAATGCACAGTAAAAAACGAGCTGAAATGAATATAATTAATTATGCAGGGCTCTAAAGACTTACTGTGAATCCTTCTCTTTGTGCCAAAATGCTAGTAAAAGTCCTGGATACTGCTATTAGTTATCTGCAAGCTGTTCTGGTGGTTTCCAAATGTTTGTGATTCCCAGCTATGTTTCTAATGTGCAAAATAACGAAGTCCAGTGAAATTTTTACTTTTTTAAAAAGCGAAGTTTGAAATAACCCAGAACCCTCTTTACTCAATATGTTACACCTCCATTCCCATACCTACAAGAAGTATGGCTATGTAATTATACTTTCCCCTACACTTTTTTTTTTCTCACTTCAAGGTTTTTCTGTGAGTCTTGAAGAATATTGATGTTAGCTCTCCTGTCTCTGCATTTTAGTACCTCAAACTACCATAATTTGAAGTGTGTCTTTTCAGTTCTCAGTTTTGTAGGTATTGTTGTATTCTTTCTATGTGGACTTTTACAAAACTTCAGTCACAGAATCAAGTCCACTTTATATGTGTGGCAGGTGGTTTGCATGACAGTCAAGAGAACTAATCCAGTAAAGGTGAAATCAAAAAACCTCTTCACTGATACATTAATATTTTTTTATTTGAATTTTTTTTACTGGAATGAGTGTATATCCACACCTCTGTTTTGTTTGGTTTTTTTTTTAAATGAACTTCAGAATTATTCTGAAATCTAAAAATAAACCTTTTTATAAACTTTCTGTATTGTATGGTGCTTCCTCCTGCCTGAAATGAAACAGTTCCTGTGAAAAACTTAAATTTTTAATGACTTGAGAATTGGAAGATAAATATTCATGCAAGGTTGCTTCTCATCAAAACTGTATTTTTAGTACATTCTCAAGTTTATTCAAAAACCTCTGCAAGAGACCCAATTCCTGAACCATGGAACTATTGATATTTATTCATATTTTTGAGTTTTACTATTACCAATTTGATGGTGTTTATTAGAAACATTCATATATGGAAAAACCTGAATCATTTGCTAAATCTAAAGTTAGGGCTGTTTCCAATAAACACGTAATTTTCATCTGACCAAATTTTTCATTGCTATGTCAATTTAGTGCAGCATTCATTGTGAAGAAAAAGCTAGTTTTCTCAGATTCTGTGCTAAACTGGGCAACATTTTGGTTTAAATTAATCTAGTCAAATTATTATCTCTGTATCTTTTGTATTAGCACAGTGTCTGCCCAGGGAATTACTGCCCCAGACCCATCTCATGTGGCAAAATAAGCAAGGGAAAAAAATAGCAGAAGAATGCTCTTATGCCCTGATCTTTTTTCAGCTGTGTTATAGAACACTAAAAAAAGACCTTTAGATAATGATTGTCAAATAAAATGTCTGCCATTTATGATAACCTACCATAATTAACAGTTGTACTTAAAGCATTACACATTAAAATGCAGAAAAGAACTTCAATAACAGGTATAAATTCAAATAATATGATCAGGACTCTTGAAGATCATCTTCAGTAAGGGTTGCTTTTAATTTTAGGAATAGAAGATACATCACTGGGTCCATTTCATGAACATAAAATCAGATCTTCACTTCTACTAGAAAAAAGTTTCATCTTAAATAACATGAAATAACTAAAATGCCATAAATCAATCAAACTTTCATCTAAAACTTAAACCAGTCACAAGCCAATTAGTTCAAAGAGTCAGTGAGAAACAAACCCCCTTATTTCAATATTTTTAGCATTACGAAGTTCTAGATAAATCAGCCAGTTATCATTAAAATGGCAGCCAAAACACGTAACAGCTGGAGCTCATTTCACACTAACATTTCAAAGGCGTTTTGCTTAAAGCAATTTCCTAAACTCCCTCATAATAGAGGTATGGGCAGATAACAACTTAGGTCATGACTTAGGTGTTTATGTCTTTCCAGTGATTACAGAGGAAAGTAAATAAGCAAAATAGCTTAGATGAGATGGTTAACTTTTCATGGTTAATGCTAAGTAAGATGAATTATTTTTCCATTATCTACTATTTTTTTCAGATATTTCTTTCTAAGGAACTTATTACATTAGATCTGACTTTGTACTTTCTATATACGTGAAGTATTGGCACAGTGATATATACAGTGGTGTACTGTCTTCTGCCTGTCTTCAGCAAAATATAAATTATTTCACAAAACAGTCTAGAATAAGATGCTGGAGTAGTTATTCCCAATGGAGTCATATCAGTTTCAAATATCAAGGGATTTTTTAGTATTAACCTCATTTGGAAACATATTAGCCATTCCAGAAGAAGCCAAGCAGAATGGTAAAAAGCTTCTCAAAGCCAAATTAGCTAATGCCTGAATTGAGAGTTATGGAGCACTCTCAGCATGGCACTAATTAGTGCTGCCTAAATCACCCACATACATCTATTGTAATTTTAACTGATGCTACACTAGCAAGAACTACAGTTCGTTGAAAGCTATTTGAATGGTGTCTATCCTGCATTTTGCAGTACAGAAATGCCCACAGGCACACATATTATAATCTGGATTGAAGCCGTGAGAGGGGTGATCTCAGAAGCAAATTCTTCCTTCAGTTTCTGTTCTGCAAGGCTGTGCAGCCTTGCTATGCTGTTCTGTCACTTGCAGATCTTTCTGCTTGGAAAACACTGTTTACGTTTAAGTCATTATTATCCCTTCCAGAGGATTTCCCAGACAAAGGTACTGCAACACTTCAGATGCCCTCAGGGCTTTCCAACTCTAATTATTCACATGAGTGAGATTTTAAGACCCTAAGAAAGATTTTACATCTCTAATTATATTGTAAAGGTTTTAAATGCAATTCCAAGAGACTTCAAAAGAATTCCTACAAAGTGGGACTTGGCAGTGCTAGCTCAGTCAAACTAAAGTGGAAAAAGCTGGAATTTTAACTTTAACTCTGTGAGCTCTTGCTTTTGCCTATTTTTGCCTGGATCTTTAATTTTACTTGTATCCTGTGATTTAGTATTTTATTTAGGCTCCAAGTAATGAAAAACATTTGGACCTGAAATCTCATCAACATATCCAATAAAATGCTATTAAATTCTGAATATTTCAAATATCAAATAGTTTAGGAGACTTACATGCTTTTAAATATTTAAATGTCAATAGGTAAAAAATATAGTTTTGAAGTTTAAGGCGAACTGTCCCACAGCTGGATTATTTTCCATGTCTAACTATTAATCCACCTGTTCTTTCTTTACAAAATATTTCATTTTGGCTATAATATAGATATATATAGTTCTGAAAGTTTTTTGAGAAACTAATTTGGTTATCGAGCTTCTTTCTGCTGGAGTGACCATGGGATAAACCGTTTGAAATTTGACTAAATTCTATTTTAAAAGAGAACTCTAAATCTGAACAAGTTGAATCAACTGTAAAATTATTGAAATCACTTAGGTCATGGGAATAATGACTGCATGTGTGAATTAAGCTTAACCAAGTGTACTCATTCTAATTCAATGTTGGTTGCAAAGCAAAATGGAGCTCCTCAGTGGAAAAAAAATGGCCAAAACCTGACCTAAATATACAGGTAACAATATACTCAGACTAGATGTATTTGTAAAATACTAAGAAAAAAATAAAACTGATAGGATACTTTTTAAAATAAAAAGTTGTCAGAATCCAACACCAAAACATTTTTCTAAGTAGCTGTGTTCCAGACCCATCTTCCTAGACCTGGACCTTTAATTCAGCATACTAATCTGCAAAAAAACCCCAACCAACCAACCAAAAAGAACCCCAACCCCCCACACACACAAAACAAGCAAAAAAACCCAAACAAACAAACCAACAAACCAAACAAACCAAACCAAACAAAAAACCAAAACAAAACGAATAAACTACAAAGCAAAGCAAAACACCCTTTTCAAGGCCATGTAAATATATCTTTGATGTCAACTGTCATAATGAAATTGCTGATTCTAGGTCTACAGACAAAATATGCACCTCAGGGTCATTGAGATAAGTATCTATAGATATCAAAAGTGAAGAATAAATGTTTGAGAGCAGGAAATCCCCACTTATGTTGAAGCAGTACATGAATGTATAAAAATACTGTTAGTACTTTTTGAAGTCCATAAAAGGTTATTGTGCTCCCTCTGTAATGTCATTCTGGGAATTTCGTAGATAAATGGGGTAGAACAATTTGGTGATTAAATTAGTACTGAGAGCTCTAACAACATGAGTAGGTCTGCAGTAGTGTGCTTTGTAAGAAATGCATAAGTACTTCAGTTTACTCTTCTTAAAGTGACATGCACTATTAATTCTTATTCTCCAGACAGTTTATAAAGGTGATTTAACAATCCTGCCATGCTATGCATCATAATTTTTACTTTAACAAGTAACTGTATTAAATATAACAGGGGCAAAGCAATTAATTTGTATGTGTGTTCTCATTGTGTCTGCCAAATACTGTCCCAGAAAGATTCACTGTACCTGACCAGACTAAGATTCCCTGCAATGGTTTTGTTAGTGGATAGTCAGACAAAAACTATCGAAGATCACCATTATCTTTACACTCACCGATTTTTATTGTAATTTTCCTCTGTCAGTTTGTTTGAGGTTATATTTTTAAAAGTACATTTACATTCTATGCCTTTACATGGGACAGAATTTTTCCACAATAAACCAGTGGAAGATAAGTGATCTTCCTTCAGGACTACATTTATTTTTTTTTTTTTTCTTAAGGAACAAGAGAAAGTGGTTTTTGTTAATAGAGGGTGATATCAGCACCAAATCAGCAGGGATGTTCCCAGAGATATCAAAGCTGGGGGTGGGTAGAACAGACTGAAGATTCCTTCTTATGACAGCATAGCACTGATAAATCAGAACCATTTACCAGTCCGGAATATTACATACCAGTTTTTGTCACTCAGATTGTAAGATTTCAAGTTTTATTTCTCCTTGAAACCATGGTGATGCATTTTTTGTTTTTTAACATTTTTATTAGTAGTCTACAGAAGTGACTTATCTTTTCCTCAAAAGACATCCTATATCTCCAACACACTGAGAATGCCTCAGAACCTGTATTTTCAGTATTTTTTAGTCACTTTTGGTTTCTGCATAAAGATATTTACTTCTATTCTGTTTGCTTGTGTTTCTTTTGTGTAGAAATGTTATATAGCAGATCAGGGACATTAAGCAGCTTTAATACTGCCTCAGATAATGCATCTCTGAGTGACTTAATGAAAGAGCAGCCATGAGAAGCGTCTGAATGAACGTCATGGCCATATCCACCACCCTACACCACCCAAGACTTTCTAATTGTCATTCTCATACTCTTGAGTGAACCTTTTAGATTCTAAAGTAACAATAGTATAATGAAGGTTTCTACTTCTATTCAGGACTGTTTAAAAACCAAGCTGGCAAAATTTAATGTAACAAAGATGTATTTATTTTTATTGAAGAAAAATCATTTGCTGCCTTTAAACGCGATGTTAATTCTCCAAGTATGGCACAATAAAATGACATTCCATAAAGATAAGAATAAAGCTTAATCTGATAAAAGGGTTTAGATAACAGGCTCTTCAACTCATACTTCAAGTTGTACAATCTTGCTGCTATTCAGGCAAACCTAGACTTTCAGTCAATGAATTAGTCAGGATTTTGTAATGCAGATGAAGCTTTACAGACTTGCTTTACCTAAGAGTATGTCTCATCTTAAGCGAGTGTGAACAGTTTCTCATTCTTCGTTTTCTCTTGCAAGCAGGTTGCACTTTGAGCACCAGCAGAGGAAATTCCAAGTTTCTTTTAGGCTTTAGAACATGAAGTGAAAGTGGGTTTCACTTTATTTCATTTTTGTTATCTAAAAGACACCTATTCTGACTGCAATAATATAACCTCTCTGCAATCAGTGGAAGCTGATAAACTTTTCCATGGGCTTATCCATGCAATCCTGGAAAAGAGTCTATGAAAGCCTTAGACCTTCTACTTATAAAGCCATGCCAAAATCTTAATTCTACCTGCTTGAAGAATAAATTTGTACTTTTGTTCCATCTTTATTCATCTTTAGTTATGTTTCAGTAACCTTTGGTGCTTATTTATAAGAATAAGAAATAATACCTTCTTTAGGTAGTATTTAAAAAAAAAAAAATACACAGTGCACATAAATATAGTTTAACCACTGACAATAATTTCCCAAAATGCTACACTCTCTTCATGCACAGTAAAATATGCATTAAAGTTCATGTACTACATTAAAAATGAACAGGAGTATAACTTTATTCCTTTCTTCTGAAAAACGCTTTTAATATAATGTGGGTTCTTTTACTTACAATCTCTTTCAGAGCAGGCGCTTTGGGATACATACAAAACATGCCATTCCAGAGGGGCAGATGTCATGCTTTCCTCAAACCTTTCTTAAGACAACAACTCTGAATAATAGCTATAGGTTTTCATTTGTGGGTCAAACCACATTAACAAGGTCGCTGTCTTCTCTGCATTTAACCCAGAAACAGCAGCACTGAGAAGAAAATCAATTTGACTGAGGCTAGTCAGTTCAGTGACAGAACAAGAAAACTTGTTTCCCTCAATCTCATTCCATGTCTCTATACTGGGCTGTTTCCAATCTAATGGTTGAGAAAAAGGAACATGCAGGACATTCACAAACATCATTTGACTGTATGTCTTACTTTTAAATATTTCTTTACAGAATAGCGGTCATTTTTCTGTTGAAATAATCACATGCAAACAGAGTGACAAAGTCAGTGAGGTGAGACAAATATCTGCAATTTATGCAAGTACATTTCCTGGACAGTTCTCTGAAAAAGAGAGTTCTCTTAAAAAGTTCCTTTTTGAAAGGTTTGCCTCCTGCCTTAAAAAATACTGTTATGTCATAGAAAATATTAAGGAAGAGGCTAGAGGAGATGTAAGAAGATTCTTAAGTAATTCTCTCATGTATATCAACTTTTTTTTCTGTAATTCTAAGATTTTTTTTTTTGTCATAAAGAATCCATACTTTCCTGATATGTTTGAGTTTGTTGTTTTGTTTGGGGAGTTTGGGGTGTTCGTTCTTTTTCTTTTTTTCCTTTTTCTTTTTCTTCTTTACTTTTTTTTTTCTTTAAGAAAGAATGTTCTGTAGAGACTTTTGTTTATTTCACACCTAAGGGTTTATACCCTCATTCTTTCCACTCTATACTGGTCTTATACTTCCATATTTCTGTTCACTGAGTGTTCAGAAGCACAGAATTAGTATTTGTATGGCATTCAAAAGGATGGTCTTACACAGCCATTTGCAAAGCTTTTCCCAGAATTTGTGGCCATCAACATATTCTAGATGTAATCATGAAGAAAAGGCTGGGTATATAGAAATGCCAGGCACAAACAAAAAAAAATATACATGATTATGCAGTCTTTAATTGCAGTGTGATGCAGACACACCAGAAGCTGAAGAAAATTTCCAAGTTTCTGTTAAACTGGTATGTCCTAATGTTGTGTGGTTTAACCAGACAACTCTAAAATATCTTTCAGAAAGTATTTTTTTTACATACAGTTTCCTAACAATTCTGTGTGCAAAGTAACAAAAATAAACTCTGGTTTCTGCTTCTTTAAGAATCTTTCAGCTGCAAGTTAAAGTTAAGCTTAAACAATGTACTCTCAATACTTCAGCATTTCACCAGTAGAAGTTGAAGACTGAGTGGCTATAACTGAGTAAATGGAATACTTTATTTCATATGCATCAATTCCACATACTGTGTTGATGAAAAGTATTTTTTCATACAGTTCCCTTTCTTAGAGGAATCTTTCCATATGTTTAATCAAGGGATAGAGGTGGTGTTTTCCCAGATCTTACAAAAGATTTACCAAAAGTTCTCCAACTTCATGTCTCCTGGGAACCCTCAGACTTCCCAAGTATTTCTAGATAAGTATCTGCCCATGTTTCTTTTGTCACTATGAGACTTTTATGTTTAAATATTTCCATTATTTACTTGATTGATATGTTCCCAACATTTTTTTTAAGAATTAAGCATCTGAAAACTGTGGCGTATATATGTGGTTTCTTAGAAAAACAAAGCACATTTTAAAATAAAGGAAAATTATCTAGCCTGATGACTTTTCTTGAAAAATCTTTGAGATATAGTGTAAGTAACAGAGATGCTACCACTTCTCAAAGAATCCTATTAATCTTTTATAGTTAAAAGTGTTGGGAAGCTAAATGCAGTTGTCTTTTTCATCTGTTTCTATAATAATTCTTTTCACCTCAAAGTGCTTCACAAGCCGAGCCTACTTCCCTCATCACAGAATAAGGACCTTCCAGTTTAAAAAAATCAACCACTATTTAAAAAAAATAGAAACATCAGAGATACTTGAAGGTAGAACTTGAAACAGCTTCTTTTTAAAAGGACAGAAGAAATTTCTGGGGTATTTTTGCAACACAAAAAGGATATTAATTTTTAAAATCATAAGAGATGTGGAAAAAAAATGCTCAATATCAGTATGTTTCAATTATTTCTTACAAACTAGAAAGCAGTGATAGGTGTATCTTCTCTGCCATTTATTGATTAATTGGTATGATAATTACGCTGTTGTATGTCTAGATTAGCTGTATTACTCTTTTATATGGATTAACATACAATGCTGCAAGGTGACCAGCAAAGAGAAAAAAAATATTCTGAGCCAAGAGTTCTGCAGGTTTCAGGGATTTTGACCTCCAACTGTGTACGAGGAGAGAGGCTCTAATTCAAGTTCTAGTTATCAAAGAGGGGATAGTGTGCTAGAAAGGTAATATGTCTGCTTCCCTAAAGTTGCCCCATTAAGACAAAATATTTCAAATCATTAAACCCAAGCTTTCAGGATGGTATTTAACTGCACTGTAGTAGGTCAGCAAGTAGCAGGTGTCTTTTAAATGAACTTTTGCTCCAAACTAGTTGGGTTTACAATATTTATTAGGGACAGGATTACATCCATACCGCATAAGATTTACTGTAAAGATTCATATAGATTTTCAACAAAATTGCTTTTTTGTGTTGTCTCTTTCATATGTACTTACACAACACTCTATAAACAGATATTTAATATTGTGGATTCTGGAAATTACCTGCTGTGTAAAACTGATTTGGTTCTTAAGTTGTATCTAAGAGAAAAAATTAGTTCCTGACTAGAAAAGACTATCTGAGGTTTTTTTGTTTGGTTTTGGTTTTGTTTTTTTAAGTCAAATCTGCATATTTTGTACTAACAGAAAATGCTGTCATCAAGTATTTCACAGCAGTTCCCATGGAAACTCTGTTGCATTTCTTTGTGTGTCTGTTTTGGTTTTTCATTTGATGCAGTAACAGCTGGTGGTCATCCTGCACGTTAAATTAAATAAAGAGTTCATTGATTTTACTGCCCTCATAGTCTCTTTGTCTCTCAAACATCAACCTTCTCTTCACATATTGGCTAAGAAGCGCATCATACTGAAGGGCATCTGTATATCCCCTATGTATTCGCTTATGCCATATGAGCAAGATACACAAAGGAGTATTAAATTATTGGTGGGACATGTGGAAGTAAACTGAGCATTGAAAATGGCCTTATGAGAGGGGTGAACTGATACCTAAGCAAAAGATATGGACTTTACATGTGGCCAAGCATAAATAAATCAGTTTGGGTACAACATGAACTTCAACCAACTCTCAGATAAGTTATTTTATTTCAAATGATATTATACACCACTGTTTCAGTTGCCATGGACAAAACAATCTTGATACCAGGAATATCACTTCATTTCATTTATTGCCAACTAACATAAATTTTTAGCTATGGTCTCAGGTATTGAAAAAGGAAAGACAACAATCAGCTAGGAAAAAACCCCACTTTTCTGCTTGTTTCTCAGGTTTTGCTTCAGTCCACCACCTTCCCTCCCCTTTTTCTAGTCTCAATTTCCCTTGCTTTTGCAGCACAATACATGCAATCTCTCTCACACCCTTTGGAGAGGCAATGGGCAATGCAAGAGGTTGAGATCAGTGCACAGCCATTTCTTCCTGCTGCCCTTTGCATCTTACTCTTTTCCTCCACTGCTTCTGGCTTCTTTATTATTTCCTGTGCTCCAGTGTGGAGCAATCATGGGCTGCTGTACACTTCAGGGTGACCCTGCCCTGGCAAGGGTCCCTTCATGGGCCCCAGTCCCTCTGGGGGTGTCACTACCCCAGTGCCTCCACAGGCTGCATTCTCTGTAGGTTTGTTCCTGCCCTACCATGGGTTCATCCCTGGGCCCAGTCCCTCAGGGCTGCTCTGTCCGTGATCCAGACATAGTGCCTTCCCCACCAAAGTGCTGCTCCTTCCAAGAGTGCATTTCCAGCATGTGTCCATCAATGTCCCCTTACATATTCCTCTTCCATTTCATTTCTGCAGACAGGCCTCTTCACGTTTCTCCTCATATGTCCTGTTTTTGTGCTCTCCTGTGTCTTCTCTCACATCTCTTTCTGCTTCCCCTTTTATGTGGTCTCATGTACATCCTGCACCAGTGTCTACCACTCTTTCTTAAACATGCCTGAGGCAGTGTGCTGTGTACTTCTCTGACAGGTCTATTTTGCTGCACCCAGTGGGACAATCTGTTTCACTGGGCCTCCCTTGCTTTGTAGATTAATTTCTGGTAACACTTTTGTCCCTTTTCAGATGCGTTCCTAGAAATAAGAAACTCAATTTGCAAAAGAGATGAAGACCTTGGGATTTGCAAATCAGCAGAAGTCTGGGCATTTCTAAGTCATAACCATGCCAGACTAAATTAAACTCATAGTGAATCAAACTTCATTTTTTTACACATGTGGTCAAAACTGGTTCCAGCTGCCTTCTACAATCTCCTGTGACACGTCTAAAACAACATCTTGCAGTATTCTCTGCCCAACCATGTCCTCATCTTCTCCCCCTCTCAACTAAGAGGTAGAACTAGAGTAGATAGAGCATGCTGCAAAGACTAGGGATCCTTACTTGGAACAATTACGAATTAATTTGTTTATGATCCAGACACTTTTCCTGTCATTCCTGACACATATCTGTGCACATGGATTGGCACAAAGGGTAATGTGTGAGGAAATGACTGCAATAAGCTGGTGAAACTGAAAAATAAATGCTGTTTGGTGCCATTTTGGCAAGTGAGAATTTTGCACAATTTCTCCCGTATTACAAGCAATGGAAATTTTTCTCTATGTAAAATTATATAAATTTTCATTTGCTAATCCCTCGTGGACTTTCTATCAACCACTCAAATAGTGGTTACAATAACGTCTTTTCTTTTGTTCTTGTACTAATTATGCTATTTTGAATCCCACTGTTAAACATTTCAGGCATAATTCAGGGCACCTTCCTCTCTCTCTTCCCTCACCCCCATCTTTCCTTCAGATCAACACCAAAACAAGAAATCTGTGGGAATAAGAAGAACTAGGCAATTTTGTTAAGCGTGTAATAACTTCTTTCCTCTACAGGCATCATGACCCTCCAGAGGAATGAACTCGTGACCTTTTACTCTGCTTATTAAAGGAACATCTTTATTACTGGCTGTAATATCAGAGAGTAAAGTGAGGGTATAAATTCCATGCACAGAGAGATAATATCAGGTCTTATATTCACAGAAGACTAGATTAAGCTGAGGGTGACATTAGTTACTGGAGTAAGGTCTGAAGATCTTTTGCAGAAAAAAGAACATACTTTCACTCTCTCCCCTCTTGCATGTAGCTAAGCTCTCCATACACATATACCATGAGAGCTGGAAATTACTGGTGGCTTTTCATCTGCATGCTCACAGTTTATTATTTAATGTGTCTCTGACTTCTCCAGGTAAATGTATTACTAAAATTAGAAAAATATTCATTGTAACAATTACTTAATTATAGTCAACTAGCTTTTTATAAAGGTATGTTTATTGACTGTGAGAATCAATCAGAAAGGATGTTTTCTTTCTCTCCAAATTTTATTTGGTTTCTAAAAATCTAGTAGGATTACTTGGATAACAAATACTATGAAAAGAAAATTATAAAAGTAGGTACATAATCTGAAAAAAACCTTAGGTTTCATTTGTTGCCGATGATGTTTTGTTCTTTTAAGACAATCTTTCTCTTTCAAGGGGCAATTTTAAAAACAATTTTACCCTCTTGTAAACAACAATTTTATTCTCTTTCCTGTACAGGGAAACAGGCCACATGCATGCTAAGTACAAAGACCATTGCTACCCTGAATTTTTTTTTTAATTAATATTATTTATATTCAAACAGATGAGATAATTTTTACATTAAAGAGTGATTCTTCTGCAGACATCTCTGTGATGTATTTGACTTCCATGGATTAAAAGGATGTAGAAGTACTTTTAGAAGTAGAGAGCAGTAAAAAGGGTGAGGTGTCTGTTCTGAATTCTCTCCTTTGAAGTTTTACTTATTAAATCAGAGAATTTACACACCTATCCTACGATCAGTGGAGAGATAAGTGACAACATACACAGGTTTTGAAACTTACAGCTGCATAATATTTAAATGAATATATATGGAAATGTTGCTTGTATGGGTATGCAGACGATTGCATATTTTTTAAAAATAATCAACTGTGTCAGTATATCAGTATAAAAAGCATAAAAGCCTTAAACACATCATTGTATTTTTTCTTTCCTTGGTAACTACAGCCATGAGAACTAAATTTCTTTCCACTATGTAATAAATTTTTTCAGGACTATTTCCATTCCATTTCAATGATTTATTTTTCCCCAAAATACCTTAAATTGATTTGAAAAAAAATGACTTATTGTTACATGTGGTGAAAAGACTGTGCCACTCACAAAATATTGAGGATTCTGTACTATAATTGTGGGTGAGGATTGTATTGTTGCAGTATAGATAAAGCTGCTTAATTTCGTCTTTTCTCCTTGTCCACGAGAATGCTTAAAAAACCTGCTGAAGTTACAGATCTAGGAGTCTACTTGTGCAAATCACATAAAAAAGGACTGGGAGTCCAAGAAATGGCATTGATTAGCTCTATCCCATGTCACTTTCTAACAGATTTCCATGCTAATTTTCGTAGTTACCAGATACTCTTTTAGATGCCCAGATGCCCAAGTTTCTACACGTCTGGTAAGCAGTTCCTAGACACCCACAGTCAGGCTGGAGGTGAGCATTTGATTCAGCTGTGTCACCATGATCCTGTCCACTGGAAATCTGACAGAGGTTTTATCTTTCTTTAATAGCTGTCTCTTTTCATCTTGATCTCATTCTAGTCTATGTGAATATTTCTTCAGATATCTCTAATCTGCAGCTGTATAAACTACATATGGGAGGAGCAAGCTTTAGGAGCACGGTGCTATGCTATTCCATGAATGCTGCCATTGTCATAGCCTGAGATTGATAGATGCTGTGTATTTATCTTTCTAATTTGAAAAAATAGTCTTATATTGTAATAGCTGGTTTTGCATCTGTTAAAGAGCACAGAAACAGAAAAAAAAAAAAAAAAGGATTTATTCCTGTGCAAAGGAAATGTTAAGAAAAAAATAAACAGAAGGCAAGAAAGAATTCTTAAATAATAAATATATTTCATGTAAGTGTCTTATCAGCAATTTAGGTGTTTGTTGATCTCTGTTCATGCACTGGATAAATGAAATGATATCTTACTGCTAAGTAGTAGACATGATTTATTCTATCTTTTAATCAAGATCAGGATCTATTTTTAAGAGACAATGTTTAACAACTGAAAAACCTGACTGGAATCATCTAGTCACATTTTATAACAAATTTTAATTTGGATCATAAATTGCAATGGGAGATCATTGCCTAAACATATGAAGAGATGTGAATAGGTTGTGAAGATAAAATGTTCTTTTTTCTCTCTGAAAAAGGCATCTCATTCTACTACTGTTTATTATTAAATCCTTATTTCTACACTACTTAAAATTTAATGTAAGTATTTTATGAATGCTGTAATGTGATCCACAGGCATGAACTTCCAAATACTCTTGTAATCATTCATGTCAAGTGATTCTACAAAGATTTACGGGTTTCAAACCAGGATCGGAGTAATACTTTCCTTTGTAAATAGGTTTAATTCAACAAACCTAGGCTATTTTGGTACACAATGACTGCTCTCTGGACTGGCATAAATCTCTGTAGTTCAGCTGAAGCCAGTACATCCACAATAGCACAATCAGGGCTTTACAATGCATTAACTGAAATCCCCACTCCAAGCTCTAGAGACCAGACAACAGTAGTAGAGAAACTAGTTACTTGGGAGTTAATAATGTGGTTAGAGAAGTAACAGAGGCCGCCTGAAAATGTAGAACATCAGAAAGGATGTGGAAGAAAAGCAGAGGTAATTGTTTAATGTAGATCACAAATCTCTTTTACAATGAAAGACAGGAGGCTTAGGACTTCATAGCCCACAATACAAGAAAGAGAGAATGGGAATAAACAGAAATACAGAGGGCACAGGTGTGAATGAAGGAGCATTAGGAAATTAGGTAAAATCTAGTAAATAATGGTATGCTTTTAATCAGTCATAATCTCAAAGTGTTATGGTGTGTTTGAGGTTTTTCTTTTTATTTCTTGCAGAAGCTATGTGAAATATCCTTAAGCCATCCTAGAAATATTCACTAAGACAGCTCTTGACTCAGATATATTCTTTTGAAGTTATAGGAAAATGACAGGGTTTTGTTGCTTGAATTACCCTATTTCCTCTTTTATGCTGATACATCATTTTTACTTCCAAGGTTTCTGTCTGCCCAGATTAAACAGAACTCCATATGGAAATCTGACCATGAGCTGGCTCCCTTTTCATACCTTGGAGCTTTATATTTTGGCCAATCTTTCCCTTTAAACCGTGCGATAAGATTTAATTCCATATCTGCATCTTTTTTTATTCCCAAATCTAGTTATGGTCTATGGTTAATGAGACACTCATTTGCATAATTGACCCAATTACCTAAAAAGAAATTCTGTCAAACCAATATCCTTATAATAGCTTTATTGGTGATAAACCGTAGAATAAATCTAGCTGCAGGAATCTTGCTGTGGCCATTCCTGTAGGCATTTGTACATGTAATATCCGTTACCTCAAGTGGATCTCACAGTCTTTCTGGTGGTATCCCCACCACACTCCTATGTAGGCAACGCTCTCTACAGAAACATAAAGATGCTTTTTTCACACATGAGAATTAGCAGATCATCTTTTGCCTTGAAAGAAAATTGTCTAAAGCCCCCAAACTTAAAATTGAAAGCAGTGTCGTGTTAATTTCTGGTGTTACATTTAAACTAAATCTTTCAAAGATCTCCTTGGTGCTGTAGAAACACAGGCCAAAAACAATCCCTCCACTAAAGGGCTAGAAATTATCTCAGACAACATCCTCTGAAAGCATTTAGAGTAATTTGTTTCAACATCTTATGTGGCAGAAACAAATTTTAGGGGAAAGCACATTTACGGATTGAATTTTGAGGTGAGAGAAAGGTGTTGAATTAAATTTCTAAGAGAAAAATAAATCCTGAAGTGATACTCTCAGCAAAGCACTTAACCACTGTTCAGAGTTAGCATTTATTAAAATTGCCAGAACACTTGAGTTCTTAGTTAGACAATCAAAACTTTACCTTATACTTTCAACTTTTACATAACCATTGGCTATACAGAGATACAGGGATTCATGATTATGGAGAGACAAATAGAATACATGAATTTCTAAATAACACTTTTCCCCAACTATTTGCTATATCAAGCCCTACTTTCTCCTTTTAAATAGTCAGACGCACTTTGCATGTTATTAATCTTCTTCAGAAATCTTTGCCATGACTTTTTATTTCTTCAGTACTCCAAAGGCAGATAGCAAAAGCAAGAACATTGGGCTTGTTATATAGTGTTTATCATTCACCATAAGAGTGTAGATAAAACACAGAACCAAATCTCTTGTGAGAAATATGCATCTTAAGGAAACTCAGTAGGAAGATCATAAAGCTTACATACTATTTACAAAATTAAGAACAGCACCTTTTCCTTTATTTCTTCAAATTTTGTGCACAAGATGTTTATCTACCTTAGATTTTACAGAACCTTCCCACAGAAAATGGAATTGTGGGACTGCAAATGGAAATGCAGTGAAAATGCAAAAAGACAAGCACAGTGGAGCGAAGAAAGAAAAAATACAGCATTTTTTGTAATAATGTAGGTGTTTAAAGCTCTTTTAGTGTTAAATGTCTCTGTAGCATCCATCAGACCTATGTCTGTTCTACTGTCACTCTGTCACTACCCACCCATGTTTAAACTGTAGGTATCTCATTTAGCTAAAAATTGCAGAATGTGCGCAGCACACGATCCTACAGTTCAGGATGCTAAAGTGCACCTATGCCTCATTGTAAGACAGCTCATGCTCTCCGATGTCCAATTCCCCCTCCTGTCAAGGACTTTAATTGTGAGTTTGTATCCATGTGAAATTACCTTGTATTTTAACAGCAAGGCTTGTAAAACAGAAAAGCCAATCTTAGTAATTGAGAACTAAGGACACCGTATGCAAACTCTTTAAGACCTTGGTCTGCGTGGACTAATTGAGTTGAAAAATCCAGGAGGAACTGTGAAAGTGTTTTGGTGGTTTTTTTTTTTTTTTTTTTGTGAAGGGGGATTTCTAGCTGGTTTCCTGGCTCTCATGCATTCCTGTTAGACTATGTTAGTTTTTTCTCAGTCCCCCTTTCATGACCATTTTTTTCTCTTCTACAGATTCCATTCAGTTTGGTACCTCAAGAACATATGCAGGAATATATTCAGAAGCAACAGATTTCTTTCTTCTTATGTGTGTTCTGGAACAATGGTATCTACAGAAGAAATAGTCTCTCTGAGTCCAATGCTTTGGCCATACTTTCCATAAAATATTGCTATTACTAATAATGTAAATTTTCAAGTGCTCTGAGACTAAGGTTATTCCTGTTTGAAGATATTTCCTTCCTCTCTTTCTTGCTCCATGAAGTTTCTTCTGGGTTCATTTCGTTATTCATCATCTCTTCCAAAATGTTGAAAATTTAATTGAAAAAGAATGCAAAATTTTTTGAGTTAGCAGCAGAAAGGAACTTCAGTCAGCAAATATACCTTAAAACCCCCTGTTTCTCTTCAAATCATCTTTGTACTTCTGTAATGTGTTATTCTTATAAGTTTTTCATTGCAGGCACTGCTTCTTGCAGGTCATTCAGATGTCCTATACATGTTTTCTAAACTCAGTAATGAAAATACCTACAGAATAGTCATTTTGCTGCGGAAATGTTCCACTGTGTATGCATTGGGTGCTCAGATTTATTGACAGCTGATTGCCATTCAGAATCCAGAGAGGCTATGGATTTGGAAACGCAAGTATGAAGCTAGATTTACAGATTTTATTTTCTTTACTGGGGAGAATGTATTTCTGATTTTCAGTCTTTACAGAACTGTCTAATTTTCATTAATATAACTTGTGTATTAAAAGACAATTTTAAATGGAAGCATGATATCAATGAAAGAGACATATATTTAATTTAAAAAATAAATACCTCAAAAGTGTGTGAAGAACAAAACTCCAAATTGATATACATCTTTATTTTGATCAAAGATTGACTGAATGGTAACACCAGTCTCTAGAGCTCTGTCTGAATATACATTCGCTGTTATAACGCACATCTGATCCCTTAATAGTAATGCTTATTTAGGAATAATAGGACAATAGGGAATGGCTCTGCAATGTACAGTGAAATTTTATTAGATACAGTGAGTTAATGTGCACTATATGTTAAATATAAATAATTAAATATTAGTGCTAGATAATTGCTAACAATGAGAACATTCCATTGGGCAAATTATGAAGGACACACCTAGATCTTGTTGGATCCTCTCAGAAATGCTTTGGAGGTAGAAAGAAAGTAGTTAAACCTCATTACTTCTTGCTTAATACAGCTTTTTAAGCAGCAAAATATTTGCCTTCATCCTTGTTCTGTAGGCTTCATTCCAAAGCCAGTTCCTTGTCCCAAGCCTTCACACAATATCTTTGGTCACCAAAACATTCTAGATGATAAATCAGGTTAGGAATTTTTTATGGTTTCATAGCTGACATAAAAATGTTGTAGAAAATAACAAATACATGTGGGTATACAGGCTGTAAAAGAGTAGTAGATGTTTCCTTAAAAGTCAGTCCCTCCAGTGGAAATGTTTGCTTGGGTGAAAAACTGTTTGCATATTTCCAAATACTTCAACAGGATTTTCCTCACACTTAAACTCTGTTACAGGGATTTACTCATTTAATTCTTAGAGAGAGAAACCAATAACGGTCTTGAAAGGTATTTACTAAATATTCCCCTGCAACAAGAATGATTTATGGCTTGCTCATACATCATGTTTCAGAGGCAGCTGTATCAGCTGAAGATGTTGCTGTCTCACCCACTGCCAGTTCTGTATTGCTGCCTCCTGCTAGAGGTTGCCATGCTCTCAGGTCTGCCTGGGCTCTGATGCTCTCACTCTTCCCTACCCCACTGCAGTCAGAGCAAGACAGCAGCAGTGCACAATTTAAGCTGCCTGTTGCAGCCCATGTGGCAGTCTTTCACCTGAAAATGCTGAGCAATGCGACTTGAAGGAAATCATTTGCCTTCAACTGGGAGGTGCTTCAAGGAACTAATCAGTTGTGATGGGCAAATGAAACTTGTTTACATAAGACCTCAGAGATCCCTTTGAGCCTGATTTTCTACAGTCATGCAGTTCTCATGTGCAAGAAAACAGAAGAGGATTTGAGAGTTAGGTTGATAAGCACATTGCATAAAGAAATTGAAAAAAATTCTTAGCTTTATATTAAATAAATTGTGTAAATTTTTCTATATGAGAATAACCTGACAATAAAGCAGAACTTTCTGCAATGATTGAAGATTTCTGTATATAATCATTATGATTGAAAAATCATAATTTTTCGCATGTTACTGTTGCAAGTAGTACAGAAGGTAGTGTGTTCATGTGTATGAATAGGTGCTGTGTTTGCATGTCAGTTGTCACAATTCTGTGAAATAATATTTATCAGCACTTAGAAACAATGAAAAATTAAAATCATAGTAAATGTAAAAATATACTTCAATAGTCAAGATACAGCTGAAGACTATGAAAAACATTCTTAGTGATAGATAAATTGACATTTCTTTTTAAGAAAGGGACTTTTTTCCTTCTTTTCATTTATAAGTAGTATTCTGAACTATCCAGTTTTTATTTAGAAAATCATGTACCTTTTTTTTAAGAGATAAAACCAGATAATCTAAGCTATGATACATTAAGTTTTGATGAATGTATTAAATTAATTAATATTAATGGAGATATTACAATAACTTGGAATGTGAAACTGAAAATTAATCTACAAGATTTTCAAATGATAGCAAAAAAACCTTTGCAAACATGCTGAGCAATGGGATTAGAACTCAAACCGATTCTGATAATGGGAGAAGTGAACGAAAATTAACCATAAGAACTTCAGTAAACAGAAATAATAAGAACTACACGCAGGAGAATCAGATGCATAAATACAAAACAAAATGCTTGGAGAGTCAGAAAAGAATATGGATATTGCAGTGAAGGGCCAAGCAGAGAACAGCAGTCTAATGTGAAAAGTACCTTTTTGGAATGTAGTAGGAGTATAAAGATAAAGAAGATAAATTGTCCTGTTCTACTCAGTAGTGTGGAGACCTCAGTCAGAGTATTGCAGCCATGTATGGCAGACACTATTCTGAAATATTTCATCATGAACACACAGAAAGTCACAGGGTTTTTAAAACCTCTTTCAGCACAGACTGTCTTTTGATTCCCCTGTACAGGAAGAATAAGCAAATTAATATCCTTGCTAATTCATTACTTAAATTTTGCCATTAAGAAGGCTGGGAAATCAAATATGAATCTCCCCCAAAATTGCTACATTACAAGAATAAAACATGAACAAAAACATGAAAACATTTTTAAAATATTAGAGGCTGTTACTAAAAAAGAATAAATTTGTGTACTCTCTGCTCAAGTAGATAATTTTTTTTTTAATTTTTATTTTTTAGATAAAATTTAGGATACAAAAAAACCTTTAACCTAAGGGGCCAAACAATGGAAATTAACCACAGAGAGAGGTTGAAGAACTTCCTTTATGGTTTCAACTGCATATTGATAAGTACTACCTTAGGCAATCCTAGACCACGTTTGAGCAGGAGGGAGGTTAGATGTTCTTTGGTCTTCATAGTTCTCTTTTTTTTTTCCCCTATAACTTCATGAATCTGATACAAAAATGTAAGAGATTTAAACATCTTGCAGATTCCTGTAGGGCCACAAAAAATTACCAAAATTTTAATGATTTTTTATGACTACAACATCAGAATTGCCGTAGGTCTATTTTAGGTCATTACAGACAGAACTACTCTTCAGCTTCAGAAACAAAAGCTATAAGTGAGGTTTTCAAGTGGAAATTCAGTAATTTTTGCTTTCAGTACTGCCTAGGAGAGCAAAGAAAATGAAATGAAAAGAAAGTATAAGGAAATTCTCTGCAATTTCGAACAGAAAGGTGAGAGCATGCTAAGAGAGTTAAAGTCTATGTGTGTTATATAAACCTTTAAAAATGGGTATAAATTTACAATGTAAGCATCTGGTAAATAAATCCAGTAACAAAATCAAAGGAATACCAAAACAATGTATGCATTTGATGAAAGGCCTAATAGATGTGCTATGTACTAGTGCTCTGGAACAATAATGAAAACTATAGTGTCAAGGCAGAACGAAAAAACAGACCTTATATGTTTGTTGTAAACAAGACTTTGACCCAAGTGCAGTGATCATCTAGATATTGCTGCAAGATGCATTCTGTTAAAATAATTCCTTACAAAGGTTTTGCCTTGCTTACAGTGCATGGGTAGCAAGCGATTTGTCAGCAGCAAAGTGTAAGTAGTAAAGGAAGTATTTTTCATTCAATATGTTTTAAAAAAACTGAATTAAGTTTTATGGCAGAAGAGTTACTAGACTAGATTTACAAGGATGTGAGAGTAAAAAAATTATGAGGAATCTTTCCAGTGCTTTTTTTTTTGCTCTCCATTTCCTTTTCTCCTTTACTACCCCATGATATGAAATGGACACAGTTACTAGATGTGTTTATTCTTGAAGTTATTAGACCTCAATTATTGTTTGCATGGTTGTATCTATGACTTCACAGAATTGCCTTAAAAAGGGATGATTTTGCTTTTTGTACAAAAGCAAAATTTGAAGTTCATTAACATGAGCTGTATTTTGGAGAAGGGGGTTGGTGCCTATTCTAGATACGTATTTTTAGAATTTATAAGAATGATGACTCCAGTTACTGAGAAACTGCTTAGGTCTAATGGCATTTAATATTTAGAAGAGCAAGTATAAATCTGAACTGACATCATTATTGTTATTTGAAATATTGTGTATTATATGACTTCCTTTTTTTTTTCTTTTTTCAGAGACCATTAACCTCTGAGTTCATTAGCTCCCATGTTTCTCTTGACAGGTAGCAAGCAGATTGGCTAATAAGTCAATAGGTGTCCATAGGTGTTTAATTAAGTTTTCTAGCTATAGTTCACTTCTAAAAAGACTGGTTTGTTTAGAAAAAAAAGCTAATAAATTTCAAAGAACAGAACTTCATATTTTCTGAATGTAATGGTACCTAGATAGGAAATTATTTTGACATTTTCCATCCTCTTCTTAGTTCTTGTAATTAAAAAGAGTAGGATCATATACTCTCCTCAGGAAAGAAAAAAAAACAGAATAGTGTCAGGAATTGGTTTAACTCCTTTAAATTAAAAACAGAAATGCATTTTTTTAGTTCTGAGATATATAGCTTAGCACACCAGAAACACAGCTGTTGTCCTTGTCAAAAAACACTTTTCAGCTGTTTATAAAAACTATTGTGCTCAGATAAAATTATCACTTTTGTGTCTTTTAAAACTTTATATCACAGAATCACAGTATGGCCTGGGTTGGAAAGGACGTTAAAGATCATCTGGTTCCAACAGCACTACCGTGTTCAGGGACACATTTCACTAGTCCACGTTGCTCAGAGCCCCATCCAGCCTGGCCTTGAACCAGGAATGGGGCAATTACAGCTTCTCTGGGCAACCCATTCCTGTGCTGGACCACCCCCACCATAAAGAATTTCTTTGTAATATTTAATCTAAACCTGCTCTTTTTCAGTTTGAAACCATTCACCCTTGTCCTGTCACTATATGCTCTTGTAAAATGCTTCTCTCCATCTATGATGTTGCAGACTCACCTTGAATATTGTGTGCAGTTTTGGTCACCACAGTATAAGAAAGGTGAAAAACTATTAGAGAAAATCCAGAGGGAGGCAACAAAGATGGTGAAGGGCCTTGAGGGGAAGCTGTATGAAAAGAGGCTGAGGCCACTTGGTCTGTTCAGCCTGGAGGAGACTGAGGAGAGACTTTGTTGAGGTCTTCAATACTCTCACAAGGGGAAGCAGAGGGGCAGGCACTGATCTCTTCTCTCTGGTGACCAGTGACCGGACCCAAGGGAATGGCCTGAAGCTGTGTCGGGGGGGGTTAGGTTGGATATTAGAAAAATGTTCTTGACCCAGAGGGTGGTTGGGCACTGAAACAGGCTCCTCAGGGAGTGGTCACAGCACCAAGCCTGACAGAGTTCAAGGAACGTTTGGATAATGCTCTTGGGGATGGTGCTGTGCAAGGCCAGGGCTTGGACCAAGTGATCCTTGTGGGTCCCTTCCAACTCAGCTTATTCTTTTTCGTAGGCTTTCTTGGGGTACTGGAAGGCTGCAATAAGGTCACCCTTCTCTTTTCCAAGCTGAATAAACCCAATTCTCTTAGCCTTTCCTCATAAAAAAAGTGCTCCACCCCTCTACTGAGACTACTAAACTGAGCTGGTTACTTAGTGTGAAAATATTTTTTTTTTTCTTTTTCACTCAGTAAGGACTTAATTTCAATCAATGCAAGTGTGTAAGACTTATGCTATCTGAGAAGCTATTTCATTATTCTTTGATAACTAAAAATCCCAAATGAGATTTTTAAGGAGCTGGTAGAAGCCTATAAAGGATAATTACTTGATTTATTAATGAAAGTCAGCAAACTTTTGGATAGATTGTGTAGCATATGGCAGAACTACCACTGGAATGAAGTTTCTAGATGAAAAATAGGAAAATTAACATAACCAGAGCAACTTATCACAAGCTGAAATGAGGGAAAAGTCCTACAAGCATTCCACTCTTTCAGAAATTGACTTGCCATATTTATTGAGCCATAAATACTGTTAGCTATGTTTAAATCAAAAAGCATCACATGGCTTTCCTTGCTTGTTTGCTGTTACAGCAGAATTTATTGCGTCTTTCTGCACTGTTTCCTTCTTTCCTACTGTTACCCTCTGCTTCATCTCTTCCCTGTGGCCAAATATTACATTTTTCATGATGGGATCTCAAAATTTCAGCTTTCCAGAAATATGTTTACCACTATCTGCAATTTTTATACAATCATAAGTTTTTAATTTTTAAACCTGAAATTTTGATAATCCAGAAGATTAAGAATAAATTCAGTGGAAGATTGCATTGGCATCAGTGTAAAGTGAGTCAGATGAATACCTCAACATATACAAAGACTTATGTCTTTGTTTAAACTATTAATACTATAATTGTAATTGCAATAAATAATAGAAATATCTTTAATATTAAAAATCTTTATTCACAGAATTTTGTGGAATGATTTTGCACTGATATCTATCTAGTGCCTCAGAATCAGAAGTCTGAAATCTGTATAGAAGTATTAAAAGATCAAGAAAAAGTGTGCATGCAACTATAGTCATAGCAAAAAGAGTACAGATATCACTGACTAAGCCACCAAATCCAGTCATTCTTCACGGTTCCAGAGTCTTTAGCTTCTTACCTAAAGTCACCCACACCCTGGACTGCACCCAAAGCAGTGCAGCCAGCAGGTCGAGGGATGTGATTCTGCCCTCTACTCTGCTCTGCTGAGACCCCACTTGGAGTGCTGTGCCCAGCTCTGGGACGCCCAACATAAGGATGAGGACCTTTTGGGGCAAGTCCAGAGAAAGTCCACAAAAATAACCAGAGGTGTGGAACACCTCTCCTTTGAAGACAGGCTGAAAGATCTGGAGCTCTTCAGCCTGGAGGAGGCTCCAGGGACACCTTTTACCAGCCTTCAGTTGCCTGGAGGGGGCTACAAGAAAGGTGAAGAGGGGCTTTATGGACTGACAGGTCAAGGGGGAAATGGCTTCAAATAGAAAGAGGATAGTTTTAGATTAGATATTAGAAAGAACTTCTTTACGGGGAGGGTGGTGAGGCACTGGAACAGGTCTCAGAGAATTTGTGGATGCCCCAACACCTCATCCCTGGAGGTGTTCAAGACCAGGCTAGATGGGCCTCTGAGCAACCTGGTCCAGTGGAAGGTGTCCCTGCCCACGACAGGGGGATTGGAACTAGATGATTTTTAAGCTCCTTCCAATCCAAACCATTATATGATTCTCTGATAATTTCTCCAAAAACTGTATTTCAGAAGGAACAATGAAGGTTGTATAGATTTTAAGGAAGAGTAAAGTCAGCATAAACAATACTCATAGCTAATAAATAAATAATAATAAATAAATATCACAGGACATAAATCTTTGCTTCCAACTATTATTTATATCATTTAATACAGCAGAGAGGATTTTCACTGTGTTATTCTATGAAGCAATGTTTTTTTTCATTTCACGGTGCACCATGCAACCAACAAATTTCGTGTTGTCTTTGTGATGTTCTTCATTGTACTTGTAATCAGTGTGAGTAAAATTTTCCCCTCACTTTGTTATAGCAATTATCTTACCAAGAGAAATAAAACGACCCTAAAGTGAATTCAATGCAAAAAGAGTGTGAAGCATCTGTGTACAGTATGTTCATGTTATTCTACAAGTTAGAGTCACATTAGATATATAGACAGCATCTTGAGAGCATCTATCTCATCTCCTTAAAGGAAAAGTGTAAGCAATGAATCAATGATATTCCAAAGCAGAGGAAGACTGTTACACATTAGAACATTTCACAGCATGGAAGATGATTTACAGCATGTTAGGTAATGATGTAAGTGCCATAAATTAGTTTATATTCTGCAATGTAAATACTCAGCACAACTGATGTCTGAACAAAGAAATCAAGCTTGCAAATGAGAATTTGGACCAAATCCAGTGTGCTTTCCAATTACTTGGTTTTGTTCTGTTTTGATGAGTAAGTCCAGAATAATTTCTTGCATTTATATATAAAATACATAATGCATAAATATATTTTTATATGTATATATATCTTTTTTCTAATCCAAGTCTCTCGCTCTCCCTGAAAAAGTCCTCTCCTTTTCTGCAGATGAATAAAATTTATAATTATTTTTACCATATTTTAAGTACAAGTCTTGAAAAGTAATTTTCATTAAATTCTACTGAGTTTATTTTTGTAATTTGAATAATTAAAAAATAAAATTATCGTATATGTAAATGTTTTCTGTTAATGTGTGTTTTTAAGTAGCATTGAATGAAGTCAAAAGGTTAGAAAATAATTCTTTAAATAGTGCATGATTAAGCTGCTGACCATACTGAAACCAGGGATTCTAATAAGGTTTAGATATTGTGTGGGTTTATGAAAACACTTAGAGAAAAATAGCATAATTGCATATTGTAAAAAAGTGGAAAGAAGTATACTCACAGTTCTGTTCGTAATTCAAATACTATTTAATAGGTGTTAGAAGGACATGTCTATAATTGCTCACTCTGAGGTTTTTGGAATTTTTTTTTCATATGAGTGAGAGTAGAGAACTGGTAGAGGCTACAGCTAGATACATTTTTGGTGTGAAATACTTTTGTTACACTTCTCTTGAGATTCAGTCTTATAAATTTACACCTCAAAGGGTGACAGGCTCGTATGCATTGACACTGTATATACAAAACAGTCTAGCAGACTTACAAATATGGTACCAATGTGCAACAGCAACACATGTGCAACCAGGGAAAAATTCTGGTTATGACAGTGGCTGCTGAATTAATTTTTTAGGTGTCTATATTGAATTTCTTCTCAGTTTGGTAGCCTGCAAATTCCTGTGGCTTGAGCATGTTTTGCAGGAGTTTGAAATACGATCATAAGCCTTTTTCAAATTGTTCACAAGACGTGCTGGAAAGGAATGGCTTTTGTCTGAGCAACTCTCAGACACATCTGTATGAAGGGTCTCCAAGTAACCTGTGTTTCCATGTCCAAGAATTTAATGTTAAAACAAGGAAATTCCACATTTGAATAAGGTAACATTAATGAAGGAAAATTATTTGGCTGTAAAAAAGCCGATACAATTCTTCTATTTGACTCACTATAATGGTCAAATGTTCTAAACCCTTGAAACATTCTGCCTCTAGAAATATGGAAACCAATTCCATAAAACCAGTTCTTTCAAACCCTGACTCTAACCCTGGAACTGTGAATTCTCTTATGTCTTGCAAGACCACAAAACACTGATTATAAACAACATAAGTCATTTCAATGACTCAAATGGATATTAAAAATAAAGGTTATAATTCTCTGCAGAAACAAAAGATGGCTTTGGGTATAGGTATTGTCACTTTCAAAATGACACTGACATTTTTTCTTACCTTCCTACAATATTTTTTAAAAATACACATTTCTTCATTGAAATATGTCACTTTAGAAAAAAAACATTAGGCTGCTACTTCATATATTTTATTCTGCCCTCTCTGTACACAGCAGGTTTATTTGTAAATTTGCTTAAGAAAAAATATATGAAAAACTTAAAGCAATTCTATTCTCCTTAGCATAAATTTTAAGTCTATCTTTCAAGCACAAAATAGTCACAGATTGTGTTAAATTTCACCAGCGATGTAGGAAAAGATTAAGAAAAGGTCATTCAATAAAAATATGACATTCATACTAATAAAACAAGAGAAATGAGATGGCAGGAGACAACCAACATTACAATGTGAACAACCCAAACACACAGAAAAAACCCATAAATTCATGTGATGGAAGCCCAACTTGTACATGAGCACAGGGGTTGAATAGGTCAGCAGTGACCAAAATTACTTAGAGAAATAGAAACCTGTCCAAATATACAAACCTGAAATCTGTCAACATAGCTATGTACTTTTGCCAAAGCTGAATAAAGGAATAAAACCCATTTGCAAACTGGTTAAGCAACCAGTAATTTCTGCTTTCAACATCTTTACACTGGAGCTGCTTCAAAATCATGTTCAGACCCCTTTGCTGAGAAACTCTCATCAGGTCAATACAGAGATTTGATTTTATCAGGGGCTGTGCAGTTTCACATAGGAAGAGAAGGAGCTTTTTCAATAAAGATTCCAAGAATGGCTAGGTAAACAAATTGAAATAACCTTAACATTCACTTGGCTGCAAGTAAGACACCAAGTATGAATAAATAATAATAATGAAATAATAATAATAAAAAAAAATTCATGAAATTCAATAATATGTTTGTAACAAGCTCAGAAGGTGACTCGTACACTTCTTGAAGTTTCTAAATCCTTTTATTTTTCTTTATTTAAATCAAGGAATGTGTTTATTCCTCACTCTCTTCCACCTATTCCATCATGCTTTTTTCCTATCATCTAGAGTGTAAGTTAGGTAGCTCTTTGTTTTCTTTCTTGCTTCTTCTCTCTTCCTCTGTCTCTCTTCTGTTTCTAGTCAGATAATTTGATTACACTTTATTAGTGCTTGTTGAATTAACTCTGGTCTTGTCCTTCTAGTAGAATACAAAGAGGTCATTCTTAAAAAAAGAGTACACATGGATAAAGCTTAATTCTCAGACTATTGCTTCCTAACATCCTTTTTCAGTGTTATATATGCAAAATTTTGACTATGGCCATGGAAGAAAGAGAATAAATTAATAAAACTTAGGACTCAGTGAAGCTTTTTTAACAGCGAAGAAAAAATAAACAGCAAAATGCTTACACCTTTAGACCTGTGAAAAAAGAATAATTGATAGAAGTTTTTCAGAGATTCCTTTGAAACACTCTTTGCCTTTTTGAGGTTACTGTCTGCTTGTAATAAAAACACTCCTCAGTTGTGAGAAACAACAAGGATGACAAAATCATCCCTTCTAAATGAGTTTGCATAGCCTCCATCACAGATTAGCTCCCTTAATTTTAATCCTCTCTTCCCCATAATCAGGAAGTACCATGACATCAAATTTCCTTTTATATAGCTTTTAATTTCTTTTTATTTTGATGTCATAAATACATGATAAAACAGTATTAAAAAGGCAACAAAGCTGAATGCCATCATATCTGCGGGGTAATTCATGTTTGTATCATTAACTGCCATGGAAAGTCTGTTCTTTTTCTGGCTTTAGAAGACTTTTTTATGAGTGTTTTATGATGTTTCTGTTTACACAGTATTTTTACAACTGTTGCAAATAGACACAAATATCATAAATTACAGGAAAAATCATCCTCAGCTTCCTTCAGGCTTAATATGAAACAGTTACTAAAAGGGGAAATGTGCAAGTGCTACTAAAGCCTGTTTGATGAATTCCACATGTAGATTCAAGATGAGATCTCAAGTCATAAGAAAAATATGAAATCCCATACCCTGCCCCAATATCTTATTTAAGAAACAAACAAAATCCAATTATAATTATCAGCATATTCTCATTAATTAATGTGTAACATAATTTTCTAGAGAGATTTTGCTACCACCAAAATTTTGTGATACATGGCGATTTAAAAAAAACCTGCTGATTTCTTTGGTCCATAATACCTGAATATTCTTACTTGGGAGTATGATAAGGCTAAAAACAGTACTCCTGAAGAATGGAGAGGCCTAGACCTCATGCAGGCAGAAACACATATCATATTCACTAACTGTATTTAATAAATTTATGTCCAGGTAAATGTTCATGTAAAAACAGTGATTCATATATAATTGGAAAGATAACTAGATAATAATCAGTAAATGTTGCTGAATTAGATTGTACTGGGGGAAATAGAAGATAATGCATCAAAGAGCATTGAAATGCTGATCTCAGATGATCACTGCCCAGAAACTGCTCAGAAAGCAAGATGAAACATCTTTACAGGAGAAGGATTCAATACTTCAAGAAGTTTCATCACAGTTCCTTTGAAGCTATTAATCACTTGCTGTTCATATAAATGGCTTAACAAAGCACATTTTTGAAATATGTTTGTAGCATGAATTTTTTTTCAAATTTCTTTTATTAGCACAATTTCCCTCCTTATGTTCTTCAACTACTTTTCCAATGTGATTGACGCTTTAATATTTTGCTTTTATTTGCTTTTTGCTTTAATATTCAAACTCTTGTGGCTGAAAAAGGATTTGTTCAAGCTCAGCTGAACAACCCAGCTGTGATCCATAGAGCAATTCCAAATCAGGAAGTCCTTCATATTTCTGTTATTTGATAAACAAAAAAGTCTTTAAAATATAGTTTTTGTGGCATGTTTTCTTTCCCAAAAATTCAATATCTATGAGCATTATAGTTGTAACGCCTTCTGCAAGTATAATTTATCCCTAAAATATTCAGTCTCAAGTAATCTCAAATCCCCAAAACTCAGTAGTTTTTACCACTTAAATCTGAAACATCTTGTGCACATCCATCCTGTATCTTTACTACCACTAGAATTCGATCATTGTTGCTGTGGGCAGGGAATTAGATGTGAAATTACAATCATCTTGTCTCCTTAGTAATCTTATAAGCTTCCATATAATGAGCTCTACGACTGTCCCAAGAGAAGTGTGTGATCGGAGAGGTGAGATTGTCCATGGTAGAAATGTCAGTTTAAGGAGTGGTGCAGAACAGGATAGGAAGTTAAAAGTCATTGACTAGCATAGCCACAACTATATCAAAGAGCACTCATCATGCATTCTCATTCATCTCAGAGCAAGAAGCTTTAATGCATTTGTCAGTGCATCTTTTCTTCCCACCAGCTGCAACCTTCCTTTCTTTGATCTCTATCCATGGAAGACTTAGTTTTACTAAATAAATGCCCAGATTCAATTCATCACTTTGATAGAAAATTCAGCCATAAACCTGCATAAAATTCGTAGAAAGTTGACTGACATCAAGGTTACCAACAAATTAGGTGTATGTGTATTCATTCACCAGTTGAAGACTTCTGTAAGTGAAGTCAGTTGGAAAGTGTTATTCTCTGCTTTTTGATGATGTATGTTATTAATTTTGAAGCATTTCTGGACTTTGATTACTTCTACTTACTGGTCCTCTATAGGCATCTCAATTTCATTGTGATAATATAAAACCTCTAGAAGACAGCCTAATACAAATTATCCATCGCTCTTCTATGGTGGAAGAAACTGACTTAGATGTTTTTATAGTTCGCACATAGAGCATGTCTTCAGAAAAAAACATGGCTAGCCTTTGCATAAAAGGTGTGTCCCACCACTTGAAACTTCAACATTCTGATCAAGAAAACATATTAATAATTTAAGAGAGTCACGAAAGCCTGTTCATTTGAAAGACTGCAGGCAGTGAGTGCTGAAGCAATAAATGGAAAAATGTTCAGATTGACAAAGACTAAGATCTATCTTTTTTAAAAACAGGTGTATATTAGGACAAGTGTATTCCTAGAATAAAAGTAATTAAATTTCAAAATGTGTTAAATATGAGATGAATGGGTTAACTATGAGTACCGACCTTTTCATTCAAGTTCTGAAGGCTTTAAAACTTCAGGCTTGATAACTAAGTAACTTGAAAATGTATTGTATTATTAATGCTTTCACACCATGATTGCAAAATTTCCACAACATGGTATCTATTGTAATGTAGCTATTTGGTGATTCATTGGCTTAGAATTCCTTATTTCAGACAGGTTTTGTTTACTTCCCCCTTACAATGATATGGCAGTTTGCAATTTCAGTGAATGGTCTGAAATTTAATTGTCAGCAGATTGAACATTATTCTCTTTCGAACTACTTATTCATGTCTGAGGGTTATTCATAAGGCACTGTATGACAGGCTTGTATTTTTAAAGCCTATGACAAATATTGGCATTACAGAAAGTAGACTGGGAAACTCAGGACAAAATTTGAATGCCTTTATTTAGAAATGAGCAAATAGCTGCTCTAGGAGTCATTCAAAGAACAACAGAAATCTCCAAACCTTTCTCACTAGTTTGGTCAGAAATTAAAAAAAAAAAAATTAAAAAATGAAATTAAAATAAAAATAAAAACCAACCTATGAACCAAGAACAAAAGAGCCAAAACCTAGCTCACTCAAATATCAATAAAACCAGAAATAAAAACATCCATTTAACTTGTTTCCTTGAATGTAAGAGAACTTTTTAAAATCTTATATAGCTTATATAAGCCATTATTAGCAGGATTCTTGCACCCCCAACTACTGTAAATAATATAACACATTTGCCTTCCCACAGTATATTCAGTATATTCACATCAGTTTGCTTTCCTTCTGAACATGAGAAACATTTCTTGCACTGCAGAAGTCATTAATACTTCAACACACATTAAGGTCCATTACTCACATTCCTGACTATTTACACAAGATAGGCCAGTATCTGATTCTAAATCATATGGAAAAAGAAGAAAAGAAGAAAAGAAATATGTAACTAAATGCTCCATACATCAACAAAGTACAGTCTGCACTTTAATTTGTTTATGGAAAACAAGGCTTTGCCTAGAGGCAAATTTAAGTTTGTGTCTTTTTTCAGTGCAGAGTTATGTTTTTGCCTTATCACTGTACGAATTACCATTATAAACTACTGTATATTTGATGCTTGCCTATGGCTATCCAGAGGTCTCTGCTAATGGAAGGCTGAACAGCATTAGGACTACATTAGAAATGGCATGTTTTATTTAGGGACTATGTTGGCAACTTAGTACCATATTTCCTTTTGCAATTTGCTTACCCTAATTGTCAAAACATTTCCTTCTTTTGCAAAAGTGCAGCTGTTACAAAAGCTTACAGATGAAGCAGAACAGGCCCTATTAATAATAGCACACTTTCATTGACACCTTGATAGCTTTTGCAAATTTTTGTTACGTAGTCCAATTTATTTCTTTGGTCTCAAAAGTTTCAAAATATCAAGTCTGTGACTGTATGAGTGGTGAATAGACAAAGTATTCTGAAACAAGGAGAATTCCTTAGGTCTCTTAATTTTAAAAACTGAGGACATTCAAATGACAAAGATAGAAGTAAAGCTTTGGAAAACATAACTTCTTATGTGTCCTGCTTGAGACTGAGTTACATAACTGATGGAAATAATACATTTTCTGGAATTCAAAATGTCCTTCTTAGGTTGTTTGTTTGTGGTTTTATTTTTTGTTGGTTTGGGGTTTTTTTGTAATAAATACTTTCAGTTGAATTCAGAGCCTCTATATGAACTCCTGACACAGTTAGGACGGTCTGACACAGTTACTAAGGTTAAATATTTATTCTTCAACAGACACTATAATTGAAGTCTATATTGGCCTGAATGCTCTACCTAGCAGTCATAGGAGGCAACTTCATCCATTTTGAAAACTGACTTTAGCTGACTTTATTTCTAGTGATTTTTAATCTGACAGCCTATTAGAGTTACTTATGACAAACAAAGTTTTTCAATTTTAATGCTTGCTGGCAAAAGTTTGGGTATCTACCCATTGCCAGAAACTTTACTCATGTTTTATCATTGGGTTTGATACAAAGTGACTTCTTAAGGAAAAAATTAATACTAAATACTGTTTTGCCTGAACAGTGAAGAGATAAACTTAGTAAGATTATGAACTCATTGGAGCGTGATACACTTCTATATGGCTTGAGATCAATGGCAAGATGTGGAGGAATGTCAGGAGGTATGCCTTACTTAAACACAATTGCCTACTTGAAGATTGCTGAAACTTCCTCTTGTTTGCATGATCTCTAGGAAGCATACTCTTTGGAACAATCCAGTCTATGATAAAAGGAAAAAATGAGTGCAGTATCAAATAATTTCATAATTATAAGATACTAAAACATCATAAAATTTTTCTAGAAATTGAGGGAAAAAACCCAACAAATCCACAGAAACAACTCAACCATTCATGCCAGAAAAACTTCACATTAGATGTTATCTGCACATTCAAAGAATCACAATTGTTGCAGTTCAGATAAAGTTAATGTAATAAATGGAAATATAAATAACAGAACTGTGCTTACTTTTTGTTAAAAAATCTCATTTTGATTTCAGCTTCCCAACTATCACCAATGTGAAGCTGCAGTATGTAGTGGACTATCCATCACTCTCAGATTATCATCAGCCCAAAATTATCTTCTGCTGGTATGTGCTGCTATGGTATGCTTTAAAAATCAATAGCTGCCAGCTAAAATTTTCTGCACATTAAGTTAACAACCTACTTGTGTAAGTTGTACAGTATATATGACAGTGTTCTATCAAAGATAAAATTGAACTTTAGCTACAAAAATAAAGACAAGAGTCATTCACCTCCATAAAGCAAGGACACATTCAATTGGTAGAGGATATAGATTTCTTTCCTCATCACAAATTATGAAATAATGACAGTATATTGTCTTTATAACCATGTGGGTTTTAATCCACCACAAAAATGATAATATACCACCTGAATGAAAAGAATAGTGTACAGCCTGAGACCACAAAAAAAGATGGAGTATTTCAACCAGTTATCTGCTTTGTATTCAACTGCTCTAACATAAATCAGAGAAATAATAAGCAAGGTGATGTGGGATTTTACAGTAAAGAATATTATAGGAGCAAGTAAGGATGAGGGTTTTTTCCAGTTTATGAGTCAAGAACAAAGCCAATGTGGAGCATCATCTATATTTACATACTTTTCTAATTGCATAAAATATATGTACTTGCAATACTATTATATGGATATGAGAATTGCATGATCTGTAGCAGAGATACCCTTCAACATGACAGCTCTAAAGAGAAATGTCTTATTCTAGGTGATACGGGAGTCAGCTTTTTAGGAGATAATGTGCTAGATAAATATGTCATGGGCCAATATCCAAATATCTCCACTGATCCTATACAGTGTATTTGAGATTAAAAAAGAAGGAAATATTGTTGTCAGAAAAGTAGCCAAAGGAACAGCACACCAAATTGTCTATATACATATATAGGCTGCCTCAAGGAAAACAGCATGGCCTTGGACAGGAGAACGTGAGACACCCACAGCAAGCAAGCACAAGCATCAGCAACCCAGGAGCAGGTCACCTACTGAGTGACACAAAGGGTTTTACAATGTGTAAGCACAGATTCCACCTCACCCAAAAGGGTAGAAATCCCAATTTCCATATTCTTTACTCCTTACTGTCATCTTTGACTACAGCTGGCTCAGGGGTAAAAGGGCTGACCACCAAAAAAGTGATTAAAATGGGCAAAAGCTAAGAGAAGTGGATGTATAAAATAGGAAAAGAAACATCATAATAACAAAATATTGCAAAACAGGGAGAATATCCAATGGTACAGTGACTATCCCATTTTCTGGGTTGTTTTCAGTTACACTGTTCTGAAAATTCAGTAGAAATTATCACAAATGTTATAGTTTTCTTGTTAGAAAAAACCTATTTATTATATTTTTAAGGTGAATTGTTTTCAGCTACACTTTGTCACCCAGAAGTCCAAAACAAATATTTACTAAAGGCTGAAAAATTCAGTGATGATTTTTCTCTGTTCTTTAGCTTCACTGTTTCATTATTATACAAGAGATTTAGTATTGTCTTACTAGTTGAATAAGAAAAAAGCTAAAGATTTTCCAAAATGAAGAATAAAAAAGATTTGACATAGTGCTATTATTAAAATTTTATTCTTTAAAGGATGTACAGAGTAATTTCTACAGGCAATTTCAATTTTAAACATTTTCTCAAGTATCTCATGAGAGTATGCAAAATTTAAGTTGTGCTGCTCACAGTTAAACAGTATACTCTTTCTTTTCCCTAAAAGAATGAAAATAGTCAAGGCTCCATATTTGCCTTTGTGCTGCTTCACATTTCTTTGCAAATTGCTTCCAGCAGTTTTTCTCCAATAGATATTATTGCTGGGTATTGTCTTTACTTTTTGGTGTGTCATTTTATTGACAAAAGTATCAACAATTATGAAAATAGGAAAGATATGTGCACTAAAAAGTCAAACTAAATGAGTCAATGTGCTTGCTGACTAATGGGTAGGATTATTTTCCTTATTTAGATATCTCTTTTCTTGGTTCATTATTTAAACAATCAATAGAAAAAACACTTGCAGCTTTGCTTAGAGAAGAATAGCTTACTGAAAAAAAAAAAAGATTTTGTAAAATATTTATATGTACTTGTGCACATAAGAATAAAAGAAATGCAATGCTGAGTAAGTTTCACAAAGAGATTTGCTTTGAAACTGCAAGTCAAACCATAAATGCACAGATGTTCAAAAGTTTACATCTGTGATAACTTGAAAGATAAATGATTTATATATTTTCATTTTATAACCTTCTTTATGATGGGAAGAGAGTGAGGCGAACTGTTCTGTAAGTAATAAGTTATGAGATGTTGAAACATATGCTGAAAAGCTCAGTATCTTGAATTCCAAACTCAGTTGTTCTGGCTTATTCTTTTCAGCTGGACTCACATAACTTCTGTTTAATATATTTTGTATTATCCAATATTATTATTAAACCCTTAAGAAGATATTCAGAACAAAATCTTTTACAACTTCTCTATAAAGACAGAAACAAAGCTACATGAACTTTCTTAACTCTGTTTCAAGGAAACCTGGTGACATAAGGAAATATTAAGTGCTAGTGAAAGCAAGAACTGGCTAAGAAGGTTTTTCACAGAAATATGCATAAGTTTGCACACATCCAAAATCTTCAGAACTTTAAAATCTTCACATGAGCAGACATTATATTGCACATGATGCCAAGTCAAATGATTGCAGTGTCAAAAGAGTTTCCAGTAGCATTAGAATATTTTCATTTTCTGTTAGACCAATAAGTTGGTGTAAGATAACAATGTTGCCAAACTTGTGTCATTACTTCGATGTAAAAACAAGAATAAATTATATAACCTGTTTCATTAGAAAGACCAGCTGTTTCTGTCTTCTATTACTGAACATGAACTATTTCTTTCCACTTTTCTTTCCTTTTTTTTTCTTTTGCCAGTAATTTCTCCTTTTTTCTTTGCAAACCCCAGACTTGCACTCTGCTTCAGTAATGATCATTTATTTGTGGAAACAAAAAATAAGCCTTTGAAAATTATTTTTTTATATCTTTGACATTTCATGTCAGTTTTACAAATACATTTTTCATAAATTCATGGAAACAACAATTCTTTCTTTTTTCCAACTGATTAATGAATGTATATTTCCCCCAATTATAAGCACAATAAACATGGAACACGACAAGCTCTCTGCTAAATATCCAATAGGATAACTCCAAGACCAGTCTTGTTTGGTAAACACTTAAAATTCTGTATTTAGGAAACTTTCAGCTCAGTGCAGTAAGGAGAACTCCCAGAGAAGGATGCGGTGCCCATCAAAGCAGGAGAAAGCATCATAAAACCACAAAAAATAGTTAAACCTGACTTAGAGGCATTTTTCAGTATGTCTGATGTTCTCCCCAGAAATTATGTTGTACTTTGAAAGTTTGCCAGCAAATAAGAGTCTTTCAGCTGAAACCAACCGTATCAGTTCTTCCCAAGCCCATAGTTTTTAAGGAGAACAAAGATTGGTTCCCACAGGGGGGGCAGATTTTCAAGAATAGGAGAAGCAAAGTGTGACCCTGTTTTTCTGTTTTGATAAAGTGCCATATCTATTAACAGGTTTCACTCCACAGCCTGTGGAGATATGGCCCTCTAGAAGGACTTCTTAATTTACAAGGAAAGCAAAATTAGTGTATGGTTTCAGGAGTATGAAACACTGATTGTTCACAGAGATCTTTAAATAAGGGGATGGTGTCCAAGTGTCACTGGGTGGCATATTAATTTTATGGGGAAGAACTAAAACGGGACAAAGGCAGGAACAAAGGGTGGTGGGTAATTCTGGAAGCACAAGGAGACCTTTGAAGCTTGAATTTGACATGATAGGGAAAGGAATTCAGTGAAAAATATATAAAGATCAGAGTGATGAGCTCAGTGCAATCAACAAGGAAGATGATTTGACTGCAGCTTCCCTTTAGGTTCTTGAAGAAAAGTGAATATAAGACAAAGGAAATAACTCATGGGAATGAAACAGAATATTCTGGAGATTCTTAGGGAGGATGAACAACAGATATCAATAAGGCTTTGACAAACTGGTCAAAAGAAGTATGAAAGATGGGCAGAAAAATTCTTTGCTGTTTCTTTGCTGTAGACAGAAACAATGATAAGAAAACCTCTATTAACTGCTTCTTACATGTAAAATTGGTTTTCGAATCAGGTTTTAAGCGACAGTTATAAATATGCTAAGCTAAAAATAAATAAAAATCTCTACAAAAGAAAAAGTAATTAAATGACGCATTTGAACAGAAAGACTCAAGATTGTAGGTTATTCTATTCCTCTTAGTGATGAAATAGCAGAACTGGATTCACGGAAATTTCTAATGTTAATTTTTCAGCTAGTCATAATATTTAAGCAGAAAGGAGGGGAAAGAGCATTAGTGGACTCAGTGTCATAAAATGTAATATGAAAGTGACAAAAGACTAACACTCTTGTTTGTAAGTTCATTCATCATATTTATTTCTAAAAAAGAGAGCAAAACTTCTTCAGCAATTGCCAAAATACAATGCTCTAACTGATACCTCTCAGTTTGACTTGAAACATAAAATGTGAATTTAACTAAGTTTGGGGGAGTTTTTGTTCAAATTATTGATTTGAAGATAAAGAGATAAGGTAGATCTCTTGCCTCAAAGAACATCTTAAACATGTGGGGTGGTGTGAGGGACAAAGAAAACCTTTAATGTGGGCTTCTGAAAGAAGGACAAATAGGTCAACACTTGAAAAGAGAAGAGAGCATGTAGGGCAAAAAAGGTGAATATAAACTCATTTTACTAATCCACATGACCAGGGTAAGACCTGGGAAGAACTCCGTCATCTTCAGATTGCATAGGACGTACATAAAACTTCCATGCTTTTCATTCTTCAACAAAGTGAGGTATAGGAACTGCCACAGAAGAAAAAGACTGAACAGTAATCAGGCACATCAAGCTTTTGGGCCAATTCTGTCAATGTGATTTTTAGAACTGATTTTATTTTTAAGTGGCTCAAGAAGGACGATTCTTTAGTTTCCTCAGAATAGTGATATTTGGTTTTAGAAAAGACAATTAGATTAAATGACATAAACCTCCATTACAAAAGTAAATGCAATTACCAGTAAAATTTTGCTCCCACAGAAGACTAAGAACAATCATGGGTTGCTCATAAAACTAATAATTTATATTCTGAATTGTCCTAATGACAAATGAAAAACTTTTCATCTCATACCTCTGCTGGTAGCAACTTAATTTCCAATGTAAGGCTCTCTCTCATTTCCCTGAAATTTTTGTATTATCATGAAGATTCATCAGTCCCAGGTGATTAAATGCCTCTCTCTGTAATGAAATAATCTCTTTCCGGTAGGACTAAAGACATTTGATCTTGATTCACCAAATAAAACTCTCAATTGAACCCAGGCAACTATCAAATTTTGGTCCAATATCTATATATATTATTAAGCTACAATTTTAAATGAGCTTAGCTTTTTATATTTTTCCAGCAGAAGAGTTAAAAGATAAATTTTGGCATTATGTTTACCTATTGCTTTCTTTATACAAATAGACTTGAGGAGAAAAATCCGTGCAAGACGAACCTGAACTAAAAGTTTAGACACGTGAAAAATATTCAGAGAGCTGGAGAAATGGCAAAGGAAAATCAAAATGTGGTATCTGCAAAGTTATACAAATAAGTGGGTGGAGAAAGAGAATCAACAAGCTGCCCCAATACAGAGTGGAAACCATTCAAGCTTGTTCTGAATCTTATGCAAATCTTTCTGCTCTGACCGGACTGACTACTTTAAGAAAGCAATTTCCTGCTGCCACAGAAGCTTGATTAAAGGGACCGAAACACAAATAAAGAGCAATGCCTTGTAGTCCTCCCCTAAAGGGAAGCCTGCAGGGAAAGGAAGCTTGGAAACTGTGGAGCAGGCTGATACTAAACAGTCTGACTTCATTCCAGAATTTGCCAAGAGTGACCAATCTGCTGCAGGTTTTCCTATGACAGTGTCCCTATATAATCTAGATGATTTAATTTCGTGTCAAGTTTTATTTCCCTACAAAACTGAAAAAAAGCTTATTTCCTAACTCAGGAGCTACAAATGGATGCCTGCTAAGAACATTCTTATCATGCATTGCAGAGCATCTTGAATCTTAAATGCAAAATATAAAATTCCAATTCTGACTCTATCTCTTGCCTGGAATTGTTTTATTATCATCATCTCAAACTCTACCGCTTGAACAGGAAAAGGAATACGATTTTTTAAACAGAAGAATTATTGAGCCATTCATGAAAATGGCTCCATTTTGATTAGAATCAAAATGAAAAAAAAAAAATTCTTTTCTCTTTGAAGAAGCATCTCCCTCTACATAATAACCACATAGTGCTCTATGAACATTAAAATTTACAACAGCAACTTCCCTTTTCAAGCTACAAAATCTAATTACCTAACTTCTCAGATGATAAATCTAGAAACTAGATTCCAAACCACCAACCAATCTACTGGCATGTTTCTGTTGACTAGAATTTAAGACAGGTAGCACCAGGGTAAATTTAAGAGAGAGGAAGGGAAGATTTATCTCAGAGAAAGTCAGCAGAACAGCTTTCCACTAAGAAACATATTCTTGCAGGTCAAACCTATGTCCCAAGGCATGACAGAACTGTCCTGATTTTGCAAAAAACTGCATCAGATATATATATATATGTGCACATATATATGTGTGTGTATATATATATGTATGTATATATAATGTCCAGCTATTTATGTAAAATGTAGATATGTACATTGTATGCATAACATAAATTAATGAAGATTATAACTTACCAAACATATTCTCCAATATCTATTGGAGGTAAAACATAGCAGGGCATAAGCAATCCAGAGGTTCCTGGAATGTGTTGATGATAATTTCTTTCTCCAAGTCATAGAGGAACCAAAGAGAGGAGGTGCTATGCTGGACCTCGTTCTTACCAACAAGGAGAGACTAGTGGGGAATGTGATGTTCAAGGGTGGCCTGGGCTGCAGTGACCATGAAATCACAGAATTCAAGATCCTTGATGCAATGAGGAGGGCCCACAACAGGCTTACTACCCTGGACTTCATGAGGTCAAACTCTGGCCTTTGGGATCTGCTTGGTGCAGTACTGTAGCACTGGAGGGAATAGCTGCCCAAGAAAGCTGTTTGATATTCAAGGAACCCAATCTCCAAGCTCAACTGAGCTTTTGAGCATCCCAACAAAAAAGAAGTCAGGAAAAATGCCAGGAGGCTGTCATGGGAAAGTTTAATGACAATGACAATGCTACATTAGCAGGTCCTGTTGGCACCCTTCAGGGCAGAGAGGCCCCGAAGAGAGACCTTGAAATCACCAACCTTATGGAGTTTAACAAGGGCAAGTCCTGGATTCTGCACCTGGAACAGGGCAACCCTGGTGGTGTGTATAGACTGGGGAACGAGAGGGTGGAGAGCTGCAGGCAATTGTCAAGAATGGTAAGGTCCCCCCTGAGCCTCCTTTCCTCCAGGCTAGACAACCTCAGCTCCCTCTGGTGTTCGTCACAAGATATGTAGTCCAGACCCTTCACAAGCTTTGTTGCCAAATTTTAAAGAATATGGAGCACTTCATGAATTTGTGTGTCTGATATTTTTTAGTAAAATTTCAGTGTGCTATGCTAGTGCCAACTCTTTCTCCTGAGCGAAGTCAGAAGAATATCATGAATAAAGGGCAAGAGAAGATTGTATTTTGCAAATATCTCTGAAACATTAAGTTTTCTTCGATTTTGGACCAAATTAAATCTTTATTAACAAGTGCGATCTCATTAAAATACCAAACACTGTAGCCTAGAATTTTCACTTTTTATCAGCAATAAGTTCATAGTTTCTTACTGACGACTCCACACTCTCTTGTAATCTAAAATATCAGCAAAAGTCAAAAGCACAAAAGTCCCTGTATTGTACAGAAACAGTGAACCAAAAATGTCAAATGCACCAGAAAAAAATCTTGACACTCAACAACAGAGCTAAAATTTTCATGTAGCACTAAGGCATTACCGACCATAAGTTACAAACTATATCAACCTAATCAGTCCCTTCCAATCCAAACCTTTCCTTGATTCTATCATTTAAAATACAGAATATGCTGTTGTAAAAGCAAAGTATATCGTAACATCTTTGTGAATTACTTTAGAATAAAATGTCTTCAGAAGTTCCTCAATATAATTAAATTAACCGAAGACTAGTTTCTGTGGAACTCTGTAATATCAAGTAACACCAAAAAAATGCTGCTGTGGATTTTTACCTCCTGATAAATTATTTCCAATTTATGGTGCGATTGCCAAAGAAAATAATGTTTTATTTGTTTGATTGTTTGATTTTGGGTTTAAGTCTTTCTTGGGAGTAATAAGAAACACTGAGATGAAAGCGAACATAATGAATTTTTGCACAGCTATCAAGAAACATACAGCATGGTTTATTAGGACAGACATTAATTATCCTTTTTAAGAACAGAGAACAGAAACCCTGTTCATAAGAAATCAGAAGTAAATGTATTGAGTAACCTTTGTTTTGGTGAAAGAGAGAGGCAAACTGCAACAATTTGACTGTGTGAAGTGATAGCAAAGGTATATTGGCAAAGGCAACTTTGGAAAAACGGTGCTGAAGAATAGAAGAAAATAAATGTAGGTTGGCTTTTTATTCCCCTGCCTTATGTAATTGTCTTTAGATAAATCTGAAGCAGCAATAACCATGTTAGGTAAGCATTGACCTTTACAGGTCACTTTTTTCCCCGCACAAATTTCTATGGGTGGGCTCTGGATTTTGCTAAATATTTGAAGATAACTTTGTATTCTAAAAGATAAGAGGACATAACTCAAGCTGTGCCAGTAGAGGGTCAAGGTGGAAACCAGGAAGAACTTTTCACTGAAAGAGTTTTCAGGCTGCCCAAGGAAGTGGTGGAATCTCCCTCCCTGAAAGCGTTCCAGAAAAGAGGATGTGGCACCTGGTGCTCTGGTTTAGTTGACACGGTGTTGATCAAAGTTTGGACTCAATGGTCTTGGAGATCTTTTCCAACCTTAATGATTCTATGATTCTATGATTTAGGAACCTTATTACATAATTCTCAATGTTTTTCACTATATTTCCCTTACTAGTGTTCTGGATGACTTGTATGAGTTGCATGGCTTACCTGGTTAGGAATATTAGGAATGATAGCTTTTGATCATACATATAACACGAAATGTAACATAAGGAATAAGTGAAGATAAACCTTTATGTTTAAGTTTTTCCGATGTAAAAGTAATCAAGTAATTCAATATTTATAGAAAAATAGAAAAAAAGACAAATTAATATTTGCTTCTAAATGTAAATAAATATTAAAAATATTTTTTAATTTGGTGATTCACATGGTTCTTTAATTTCACAGGATGATTTGTATCAGTTTATAAACTGCACAATAAAATTTTAGTGTGGTTGTATACAAATTACTGGAAAATAAATATTTGGAGAAATAAATAGCCAACACACTTGCCTTGATTTTAAAATGAATAAAATCTTTTTGAACACACAAGCCTGAGGGAATTGTTTTTTAAAATGTCCCATCATGGAGTGGAAACTGGCCTATACTTAAAAATTCCACAACACTTTTGAAATTTCAAAGGAATTTGCTGTTTTCATTTTGAAATATTGATTTTAAAATTATTTGCTGTCATTACCTATCTCATGTTCCAACTGGAATGTACATCATACTAATGCTTACAGAAATCAATAAGGGCTTTTTCAGTACATGTAACAAATTTGTCTTTATGTTTTGCCCTAAAGGTTTCAACCTGGAAATAACGAAATGGCTCACAGTGTGAGACAAGGACCCAGTTTCCACTAAGTGTGTACAATCAAGTCTTTGTCATGATTACCTTAAATGATTGTTACAAGAGATGGAGATCACAGCTCTAGAAGACTTTACAGATTCATGACCTGTGCTGAAAGACAATCATACAGAAGTCATTAGATCTGTTTTGTGTTATCTGCAGAGCTTCCTAAACAATTAGTAAGGGTCGCACAAAACTGAGTTTGGCTAGATCAGAAATGCCTTAGCTGCTGTTCCAGTGAAGTGTAATTCACTAAAACCAGGAAATTAAAGTCAGGAATTGATGAGGCAATTAAACAGAACAATTGCTCTAAAAAAAAAGACCAAACAACAAAAAACCAACAAAAATAAGGCAGATCAGATGCACTGTTGGAGAAGTTACCAAATGCTTTGAATACAGATACAGGAAGACAGTTTTTCTTTCAGGAGAAACTGAATTGAAGTAGGTCAAAACTCCACGTTTAAGAGAAAGACACTGTTTGAATTTCAGTTTGAACTTACCAGTGAAATTTGTACAAAGGTTTGTCACATGGTGAGAGTAGCTGCATGGGCATCTGGAGTTGATCTTTCTCTACTTGCAAATCCCAGGATTTAGTGAGAGGAAAAAACAGTAGTGAGTAGGAACTTACATAACATGTTTAGGTAGCATTTTTTCCAAAGCTATCCCGGAATTAAGAAAGACCAACCCAGAAAATTTGCTTTCAACCTAGACATAGAAGCTGATCCTAAATGTTTACACTTTGAGGGGTTCACATTAGAAATATCATGCTGGGTTGAATATGTTATGCCACACTAACACAGAACTTAAAAAGTGCAGTGAGTCTAAAAGGACTAAAGCTGGCCTAGAACAAAGGAGGTGCAAATATCCGTTTAGACTCATTGATGTAGTTGTATTTCAGGCCAAGGAAAATGCAAGCAGAGGAGGGAGCGTGTTTGTGAGTGGGGTGTATTTGACATATAACAGGAATCATGTCTGGCTAGTGGAAAGATTGTTTGCTAAAGTCATTATCACTTCTTTCTCTTATTCCTGTATCTAAGCTTTCTGCCATTCTTCCTCTTAAACCTGAAAACACATGCCTTAACCAGCATGTTCTTTTCTCTTTCAAATCCCTCCTATCAGATGCAATTAAATAGATTGCACATATTTTAGGGATAAAAACCAGTGGAAATTAGTCTCAGACATGCAAAAATCACATATTAACTTTCTGCACTCACCCCTCCAATAAGTCTTTATAATACTATGAAGTGTTACCCACAGCTAACAATATGGTCCCCGCCACAGATTTTAAGAGTGAAAGCAATGAGGTGGAAACAAAATGAAAAATGCCAACCCACATTTTCTCCAGGTGTCTCTGTACTTCAGGTTAAATGCATTTCACATGGACAAAAGTAATTTTTTATTTCCTAACCTGGATAAATTTTAGAGAGAGATTTTAAATCCATTTACTGTCTTTCCATCAAAAGCCCATTTTTGTTATAAAAACTTCAATTAAAAAATTGTTGATGCTGCAGAAAATATTGCTTAAGAATTGAATGACACTCAGCAGACAAAGAAAGCCTCTTTGTGCAGATGGGTGGTTTAAGAGTTTGGCTCTTCTCAAACCAGCAGATACCTGTAAATTGCTCTTCTAGCTTCATGTCTCCATATAGGTGAGAATAATCCAGAGCACTACACACTCAGCTTCCACCATAGTGTACTGCGACATTTTGAAAACTGGTCAAAATCTTCTAGCGGGGGAAAACTTTTCAGAAAACTTCCATTGAAGTCCTGCCTAGCACATTGCAAAAATGGCAAATCCCTGATTGTGGGTACTTACACCTTGCTTTATAACAGGCTATTTGGTAGTATGAGTCGTTTCTGTTGTAGAACTATGTTAACAGGTAATTAATTTTGTTGAAAAACGTCAAGTCAGCTTTCATATAAAAGGATATGTAAATATACTTCTCCAGAAACCTTGGATGAAAACAACGTTTGCCTTATTAGTTACAATAATGTGATTGTATCTTTCATCTGGAACTGCCGCCATATCTGAAGAACTGTATTTTCAGAAGATTAATATCCTCTAAGTTAAAAGAATAAAAGAGGTCCAAGTGGCCCATTACTTCTGGTGTTTGGATAAAAAGCAGGGGAAATCCATGACCAAGTAATGGATTATCAAAAGTAATAACACAAAACTAATATGCTGAGGAGTTTTAAGGAATATTGCTAATTCAATGATGCAGTATAAAATTTTACTCAGTGTTACTTGCCTCCATTCTGCAATGAAATAATTATTACACAGATGACTCTGTGTCATCTGAAATTCACTCAGCAAATGGCTTTTGTTCAATGCTATCAGTGAGCCCCAGAGAAAGAAGAAAATCTAAACAGTTCAATACCTGTTCTTGATCTGCCAGTTGTTGTCAATGTCAAGAAACTGAACAAACACTCTTCATTCAAATTAATAGAACAGGAAAATGTAGATTATATTTTTTGAAAAGTACTGATAGCACCTCTTGAGGTCCCTATTTTGTTCTGTTAAGTTTGTGAGTGGCTGAATCTTAAATGGAAATCTGGCTTTATTATAAGTAGAAGAAAATACTGGCATTTAGATCCAAAAAGATAGAAAGGCTTCAAACATCAGCTGAAATCAATGAGATTGAAGTGTTAAACATTTTTTGTCTGGAATCTAGATTACCACATGATTTTGTTACCTAAATTATTACTGAGCATGTAAACAGATTTATAAATAATTACATTGTTAAAATGAGAGAAAATAAACATATTTAATAAACATACTAAAATTGTTTTTATTAAGGAAAAATTAGGGGTTGAGAATGGTCTTTCTTCTGCAGAGAAAAAAAAAATTGGGGGGTAGCAAGGTGGGAGTCAGCCTTTTCTCCCAGGTAACCAATGACAGGGTAAGAGGAAATGGCATCAAGTTTACCAGGGAAGGTTCAACTTGGACATCAGGAAGAATTTCTTCATGATTGCTAAGCATTGGAACAGGCTGTCCAGCATGGTGGGGAGGTGTTCAAGAAAAAAACTGAACATGGCATTTTCTTCTTGGTTCAAAATCCTTTACATTTCTGTGTGCACATCTACATGTTATTCAGAATCAGTTTGCTAGGAAGATTTAGGCCTGACACCTCTCTAAGCATAAAGTGGTATGCTACCAATTAAGTAACCCAATTATTTGCCAAAGCCACCCTTTTGATCCCATATTTAAATAATTGAACCCATAATATACCATTCTTATCTTTTATATGAATTTAAAGAATTTCAAAGAATAATTTAATTTAATTGCAGCTTCTCATGCTAGTGTGAAACACACAAAAGACGTTGGTTCTGTGCGAGTACTGCTCAGCAATAATGAAAACATCCCTGTGTTAGCAACACTGTTTTCAGCACAAATACAAAACATAGTCCAATACTAAGCACCAGGAAGAAAATAATTCTATTCCAGAGAAAACCAGCACACAGTTTAAAGTGTGAAACACTTTAAACACCAGAGTGTGTTCACAGTGGCTTTTCAGTTGTAAAGAGGACTTTTTTTCTACTGTAAAAAGGCTACACTTTGCAGCAGAAGCACTTAAGCCTTAGTGGATCTATTGAGTGCTACAGAGTACACTTTCTGTGCCTGATTACAGCATGTTTTAGAAGTTACTCTAATAGATAGTGAGGTTACTTTGGGCATTGCTGTCAACTTGTATCGCAGAGTGCATCTACTATAGACAGCCCAGGAAAAACTGGGTAAAGGAAAACAGAGCAGGTGTTGTGTCAGTAATACATTGCCATGCTCACTTCATGGGCCAGGGAGTACTGAGGAATTTAAGAAAGTGTATTTAGTCTTTTGGAACAATACGAGGAAGATTAGAAATTTGTATCGTACCAAATTCTTCTTGACTTGAAGTATAGAATGAACTGTGCCATGATGCACATGCTTATGCATCTTGTTTTATGGATGTTCCATTAGAAGAAAAAAATAAATCCATCAAACCCCAGTCTTTACCATTTTCTGATATTGCAGAAAGAGAGTACCATATCAAAATATTCTTATATTTCTCTTGCTGAAATTTTATGGAAGGTAGATTAAGTAGGGGATCTGGATCCAGTATAGTGGCCAAAGGTCTAGAGAAAGATACTGCTGATTTTTTTCATATTTAGATCAGGTCATAAATAGGACTGTCTATAGGGGAAAAAAACCAAAAACACATAAAAAGAGAGAGTGGGTTAAGGTTTGACAGGTCTGGAGCCATTCTTTCAAGATTTTGACATAAAATAATTTAGGAGTATATAATCTTAATCTCTGCTCAATCCTGGACATTCTACTAATTTTTCAGGTCAAAATAGAACTATAGTACTATTCACACTGGTTGTGCATTCCTTAGCATCATTGTTTTCCAGGTTGTTCTGAGGTAGTCAGATCCAAATAAGACAAATGATAACCAAATCCAGAAGAGCAACGAACAATAAGCACTCAGTCATGTCACTGGAGCCAACTACTCTTGGATTTTCAATATTGGATGCAGGAGATATTCCACTGATACAAAGGAAAAACTATGACTTAGAGTTATTGCAAAAGCCTTTTCATGCACAAAACAAATTACCTTTATGCAGTATTTAGTCATCCAAAGATACATAAAATCAGGAATAACTGCCTAATTTCCTTCTTGAACAATACTGACAGAGATCACAGAATCACAGAATCTCATAATATGCTGAGTTTGAAGGGACTCACAAGAAGACCAAGGCTGTGTGTGTGGTCAAGATGGTCTGCACTTGTGACAAAAGTGCACTGCTCTGCTGTGCAGCCCTGTGTGTTCAACCAGCTGTCCCGTCCTCCTCTGCAGTCTCCTTGTCACTGTTTCTCCAGGACAGTGCAGGGTTGGGGCCTTCCGCATGCAGGACTGAGGATGAAGGGTGGCAGAGGGCAGCAGCCACCTCAGAACTTCCCTCTGGTCCCCGAGACATGCAGATCCTTCTCTTTCTGCATTGGCTAAGCCCCATGGGTGTCCAGGTGGAGAGACTGTGTATGGGGTTATGAGAGGAACTAATGGCTGCTCCCTGGTTTCTGGTGCCAAACTATCAAACAAACAGCACAACTCTGCCTGTACGGTACACCAGTGGGCAACAGCACTGAAGGAAATTCTCATAAATGTCTCCACTGTGTGACCAACATGGTCAGGATATTTACAGCCAGCCTTGGTATTTGTATCAAGAACAGAAAAAATAGTTGCTAATAACAGTGTGTGAGTTGATTTTCTAGCAATTTTTTAAAAAAGCTATTTATTGTTTGCTTTGTTTTAGTTTCAGAAGAATGAAAAAGCAAGCTCATGGAATGAAAGGTGAAAAATAACTTCATCGCAACTCAGTCATGGTTTGTCCTCAGAATAGTAACTGCCAGTATGTCCTTATATATGCCACACTGCAAGCTAAATTATAACTGTTCCTGGTCAGAATACTTGTGTCTATGTAAAGGATTTATAAGCTTCTCTTCTCATTCATTATATATTAAAAGTCACAGTATCACATGAATTTACTCAGAAAATTCCCTTCGATAAACATGTTTTATATATAATAAATTGTTACTAACTAAATGTCTCTGAATTTTAAATAACAATGCATGAAAAATGTAATGATCAGAAATACTTGTAATACAGGCTGAGAGTTTCCATATATGAAAAATTACTGATTAATTCTTGTTCAACTTGCCAAGTTATCTAATTTTGACAGTGAGATCTTTCAGTGGTATTCAACATATCAGCCCTCACTTTGCAGTGAAATTAAGTATCCACTCAACACTAAAAGTGCTTGGCTGTTATTCAACCGTGTTTGCTCTTAATGCTTTTAAAATCCATCAGCCCTCATGGATCTTATTCAGATTGACAATGTTGTAGAGAATGAACAGTTACCATTAAGTTAACTGGAAGACAAAACAAAACAAAAAAGTTAGCTGTGAAAACCTGAGAGTTTATATGTATTGATCAGGAAATGCCTGCTACAAAATAAATGTAAAACCACATAAAAATGTAGGAACATCAATACATTTCCGAGGCTGAAAAAAATTAACATTTGTATCAGAGTCCCTCAGAATCACTTTTTCTGTTTTCACAGAGAATTGAGGGAGTAGACTGATGTCTGGTATAATTATGTATTAACATTAGCTGAAGATGACATGAGGGGGTAACAATAATGTGCATGATTTATTATGGCTATATACACTGGGTAATGCTACACCAACCAAACAATTATTACTGGCTGTATCAGCTCTCTGCACTGAAGCTGATACCATGTTTGATATACATGAATTTATTTATCCTGCAAAATCTCAACCAAACAGACTCTTCTGTATTATTTAAACAAGATGTGCATGTTTTATTAGAAATTACATCACAGTAGAGAACACTCCTGTGAATCACCTCTGAAATATTAGTCTCCCTTTTTTGGGAGATCGGCAGAAAATTTTCTCAGATCTTAGTAAAGTAAGTACAAATATGTTTTGATTTCAGAAAAATAAGTAACCGTTCCTTCTGCAAAGCCTTTTGTCTTCAATAAAATTCTAAAGATGCTACAACAACAGCCCTCAAAACCCTTCCAATTCCTTAAGTATAGCTTAAAGGTATGTTTTAAAGTTATTTGGATTTTGAATAGATCTGACTCCAAAATAAAGCCAGATACAATACAGGCTGACCTCATGGACACTCCAACAGAGACTAGGCTCTTTGGCTTACCAAAATCTCTGTAACAACTTCAAACAAAGGCATAATCCCAATATTTTGAAACCTTTGGGGAACTCTGTATTGGAATCATGGCTCCATTATCTTGGCATGCTCTCTAATTTTCAAGTGTTATCCTAAGAAAAAATATGGGAAACATATATTCTAAGAAAAACTTCATTTAAGATATCATCCCCATGAAATGATGAAAGAAAAGCTATTACATTTTCCATGTTGAAGGACCTAAGCTCATGGTTTGCTGTTACTGTAACACACCACATCTGCCCTCTCTCAACCTTGTTTCTCAACAGTAATTGTTAGGAATTTAGAAATTCCAGCAGTATAAATTTGTTTAAATTTGGTTTATAGCTCTAGATCCAAAATTCCAGCTTTTTCAGCAATATAGGAATTGAATTTTTTATACCATTTTCTGTGAAAGAATGGAGTGTTCCCTAAAAAAAAGATGTATGGTGTAGCAAGAATGATAGTTTTGGGCAACAAGATTGAAGAATGGCTTGGTGACCTGGTATTGGTATAAATCATAGGAAGAGATGTATCCATACTGATAAGGCAGGAGAGAATATGTCTATGAAACTGCCAAAGGAGGAAATCAGTGCAGATCAACATGAAGTCTGGGCCCTAGACTGGACAGGGGCAATGTGCACACATAAAACCCAGGCATCACTGCTCTTGCTTTAGTGGGAGAACAGCCTGTCCCTGCTGCTCCTGACGGTGCCTTGCTGCTGCCACTGCTGTGTACCAAACTTCTCGACACAGTACTTCTAGACATAGTCCTTGTACTTATCAATTGAAGTTGGAAGTACTGAGGTCTGTTCTCTTTGGGATTAGGATAATCAAATTTTCCATAGTGAGCATGGATACTGCTACACATGCTAATGCTATGCATTGAAGCAGCAAGATATTTAATACAACGAAAAATTAAATTGGACTAAAAGTGCTATGGAAGAACAAATGAGAAATGAACAAAAAATTCGAATTGAGTCAAAGGGTGGTTAATAGAAAGTGGAGCTTTGATAATTTGCTCCCTATTTTAAAAACTATTTGTTTATTAAAAATATGAATATCAAAATTTCATACCTATTTCTGAAAAATTAATTTCTCCTAAACAGGATAATATTCCCCCAACACCAACTCTGGATCTGCTGTATGATCAAGATAAGATAGTGGTCTCTTACACTGACAGCTGTATCGTGTAACATAAGTTTGAGTACCAAAGCTATAAAGTATTTCCTTATAGCAGAAAGCAGGTAACTTAGCTGTGTCTCAGGACAGTTTAAGACATTTTGCTGATAGATAAAGACAAAGAAAGTTAAGATAGTTAACATAGGCTGCACTTGTCTAACTCTCCTTCTAATAAAATTAATAAAGATCACCCTTAGTATGCAGGTATCAAGCAAGAGAATATGCAGCTAAGCTGTATTTCATTCTCCTACTGTTTTAACTGGACTGGGAATTGCTGAACAGGAAACAAAGCGAATGCTCAGTTCACTTTGCTTTGCTTGAACGTGCTCTTCTTACAGCAAATTTGACATTATACACTAAATTTATGATTTGTGAAAACATTCTTATTACATCCTACATAGACAAGCATAAACAAAGTTTACTGCAAAGCTGCATGCTAAGGAAGTTTTGGAAAATTACAGAAAAAAAAGCCCAATTCTAAGTGTAGAGAATCAAAGTCATATCACCCCAAACTTCAGCTTTCCATCCATCACAAGATAGTTGCCTTGATTTAAGTATACTGCTAACTGGTTCTTTCTTGCAATAACTGGAACATATCTCCTGCAAATAAAATCCTTGTATATATCTGAAGCTGCTTTCACAGCATTTTTTTGTCATTGATAAGTTTTCATGGGTCACCTTTTTTTACCTTAACTTTCAGCCTTTTCACTGAGCATCTGTTAGCTAAAATGAAGCCTATAATAAACATTTATGTCCCTCTTTATGCTGATTGTTGTTTATACCTATGTGGCAAGGCTGTAGGAATATACTGAATATTTATGTAGCAAGAAATTGCACCTCCAGCCTATTAAGCACTGAGTGGAGCAGCTGGGATTCTCTAAATGCGTTCAGGCCACTAGCAGGATCCATTATTTATCTACATTACTAGCTGCACTTGCAAAGATCATTCGCTCTTTCTCCTCTAACACCTGATGACAGCTGAATGGGAGCACATCCTTTTTAACCCCACCAACATCCCAATTTGTTTAGAATTGCATTCTGGTCTGTATTCTCCTTACAACGAAGTAGCAATGTTAGAAAGTTGAAAGCCACTACCTGCTTTTTAAGAGAAAGATGATATTATGGGCTTGCCGTCTTCCGCCCCCCACCCCCGCTCTACTCCACTGTCGTGAGATGTCACCTGGTACTGTGTCCAGATCTCGGGCCTCAAACACAGGAAGAATATGGACCTGTTGGATTGAGTCCAGAGGAGGGACATGAAGAAGATCAAAGGGCTGGAACATTTGTCTTTTGAGGAAAGGTTGAGTGAGTTAGGATTGTATAGCCTGAAGAAGAGAAGGCTTTTGGGATTCTTTACAAAAGTACCTAAAGAAGACTACAAGAGAGCTGGAGACAGACATTTTACAAAGGCATGCAATGATGGGATAAGGAGGAATTGCTTTAAACTGAACGAGAGTAGGTTTGAATCAGATATTAGGAAGAAATTCTTTTCTGTGAGGGTAGTGAGGCACTGGCACAGATTCCCCAGAGAAGTTGTGGATGCTCCATCCCTGGAAGTGTTCAGGGCCACATCGGACAGGACTTTGAGGAACCTAGTTTAATGGAAGGTGCCCCTGCCCATTACAGGGCTGGAACTAGACGATCTTTAAGGTCCATTCCAACCCAAACCATTCTATGATTCTGTGACTATTCAGCAAAATTCTGATCAGCTACAGTAAGTCAGTGACAGCTCTTTCACTTGATCAAAGTCATAAGAACAGCATGAATCAGAGGCAAGAGGCGATCGTATTCTGCAAATATCTCTAGAACTTTAAATTTTCTTTATGTTTTCTTCTCATATCCTAGTCAAATCTCAATTTGCATTCATTTTATAGCAAAGCATATCCAGAAGGAAGTTCAAGATGTTATCCAGTCTATTCCTGTTCTTCAGTTTTATGTGTACCACTACTCACAGGTATAAATTTTCTAAAAATATTAATAGAAATCGTATTATAGTCCATTCTTTTTCATTCTTATTAATCTCAGAAATGGGTTCTAGAATGTAATTAGCTTATTCATTTCTTTATCATGTAAAGTTCATTAACAGGGGTTTGATTTCTTCTATATGTTTGGCTTTTCACTTGTTTTTTTCATTGCATCTATTAGCTAATCATACTAAAAATACATGAATGTTAGGTGATGTCCTATTTTTCTAGTGAGACGTGTTAATGAAATTGCTTTCATTATACAGTGATTCCTCACCTTTAATTTATTTATAGAATTCTGAAAAATGTACTTGTCCTAGTAAAATTCAAATTTTAATAATGTTTCTATTCAGCTTAACAAGTGATTCCCTACATTCAGAATTCAGTTTCTGCTCTTTGCTGATTTTAGTTTCTTGTGTGATTGTTATGAAAGCTCAGTATAAAACTATCTGCCTCTCCTCCATGATGGTGCAAAACATCATGTCTTATTGCTCTTGTTGTCTATATTTAGTTACATATGATATGTTGTTTATGGTATGTTATGTATTTGTTTATTTTAGTCCTGATCTTACCAGAAAAGGAATGGATTCTTATGACAACATATTCTGGAAAGACATTTCAAGGAGGCTCATCAAGTTCAGCTTAAATACCATCACATCAGCAAGAACTAAAAAATTTGCAGTACTAAAGGAAATAATTCATTTTTCTGAGTCAGTGTAATCAGGAAAGAAATAAAAGGAGTGTCTTTCCTGATGCACCTCTTTAGGGACTTCTTTAAAGTCTTAGATTTTCTGGTAATGCCAGTAGAAAAATATAATAAGGAGTAATAACTATTTGTAGAAACCTGGTCTCCATGAAATTAGTAGAAGAAAACTCTCCCATATTTTGATGAACTTGGGACTTTGACAGATGTCCAGCTTTCGAATTCTTTTGGAACCACCTCTTAAAGCTAGACAACATATCACAAGATCACACTGATGGAGACAAAATTTATATTATATGTAGCTCACTATTTTAACAGAAAATAATTCATTATAAAGGAATAGTGCTCCCAACGTTAACATAACTCTTCAGATCTCAGGATGGCATTCAGAAAAAGAGAGATTTTCTGCGTCCAAGATTTCTTCTAGGTATGCCAAAATCAAGTTCTGGTAAGCACTCACACAGCATTTTTTCAACTGGCAGTGATCTTATGAATTTTTAACTGAGTAAGCCCAAATAAAAACTCTGATGGGTTCAGAAAAGAAAATACTCAAGAAACTACTAATATCCTTAGGCATAAGCAGTGCTTCAGTGCCCTGTACTATCTTTGGGGGAAATTCATTACATAATCAGGATGAAGTATTTTTTCATGACAAAGTATCTTGATCTTATCATGTTCATAAGCTTGGATACTCTAAGAATAGTAAATAAGTAAATTTAAAAATAGTTCCAGCAGTATTTTGTGTCTCAGTTTTCTTATCAGTTGAGATGAACATAAGACACAAGATTTGGGATTAGAAACAAAATGATATAGCACTTTAAATACACAGAAAAGCACTGCTGAACAAAATGTGAGTAAGTGCATGAATATAAAGTGATGGACTTCTTTTCCAGAAGGTGTAAAATTGCTCATTGTTCATTTTCATCAGAACTGAGCTGTTTGTATTGATCTTGGAGACTGTTGGCTATGTTTTTAGAACTTTCAATATTGCAAATGATTAAGGAAAGTCACTGATGTTACAAATAGAAAAATACCTCCTCCAAGCAGATGCAATGTCAGCTTCCTCCATTTCTCTTTGTGGCTTTGGATAATGTATCTCCCGTCTTCACCTGGAAATCTTGCAAAGGATGTTAGGTCATCACAAATAAGTAAGCAAGAATGCCCAGGACAGAACATCTCACAATGTTTTCTAATAAAATAAATGCATTATGTCACAGAAAAAATGCTCTAAATTGCAATATGCACTGCATTAAATAAGGATCTGCAGATATATATTTCTGGAATCTTTGTCAGAACAATGAGAATATGAGGGAACCATAAACTTAGTGCTTGTATCTTTTCCAGGTTAAAAGAGCTTTCATTGCACTATTTCAGTTACTTCTTGAGATACAATTCAGGGAGTTTCAAGCCCTTAACTAATGTGTTTACCAGTCTGTTATTTAATTGTAAATATGCTTGTTAGATTTCAGAGTAGCCGTTTGGTGAAATATGTATTAATGTCATTATACCAGAAAGTGTGTTGGACACACTGGGATAGAAGTGGTATGTTTGCTGTGTACTAGTGTAGCTTATCAAACATGTCTTTTGCCAATACTAATAAAGGCTGTAGGCCTTGTATTTATCTGACAGTGTAAGGTCTTAGGATTCATCTGAGCTTGCCTTGACTTTTTAGCTTTTTGGCTTTTGCAAGTATGTGTAGGCACTGCATGATGAACAATAGCTCCTGAAATTAAGCTAGGATATTGACAGCGCAGTGTGGCATCCCACCTAGTCTGTACTCCAGGAACACTGGAACTGTTACCTTAGAATCCAGAGGGATTTTAGAAAAGACGTAGTTATTGGTAAGCTTTTCTCACAACTGTTTCAAAACACTATTATTAAGGAAGTTTTTCTGTATTAATTTGTACTATGATTGCATGTAGGTTAGTAATAGCTGTTTGTTAGTTTTATTAAGATTATTAGGATTTTAATTAATATAAGGTGCACTATATTTTCGCTTATAAGCAAAACATGCGGTGGGTGTAATATTGGATACATGCATATGAAGAAACTTGCAGATTTAAAATAATTATTTGCATCCAGTGGAATGTGTGTGCACCAGAACAGGCCTAGAGTGCATGGTAGTCTGAAAAATAGTGTGTCTTAAGTTGTATCCATAGTGAAAGGGAATGTTTCAACAGGGTAATGTTCTTCATTAGCAGTTTGAAGTTGCCCTAAATCAAACAAATTATTAGAGAGGGTTAGATTGACAATGCTTTCACTAGAACAAAGCAGAGATAGGTCACAATTATTTGAAGACCATCTTAGGGAGGAAAGTAAGGATGTTAGATTTTCTGCTTAGACTTGTGCACAAAGATCTGCTAACATACCCACTTTGTTCCTTGCAGAGCCCGATTCGTCATTTGCTGAAGCCTCTGAACCTAATCTTGACAACAGCCTCAGTCCACAAAAACCCTGCCCTGAAAACACATAGACAAACCTAGATTCTCTGTATATCCATCTATATCCATTTATCTTTAAAGTCCTTAGAAGTACAGAAATTATCTCTCCCAAATTTTAAACATAGGCAAGTAAAGACCTGAAAGATGTGCTTTTGACCAGGATAATGCAGTGCCTGTTGCAGAGGTCTGACCTAAGAAATACTTTATGAGACATCCTTTTTGCGAGTTTTCAAAAAGAAAACTAGCATAGAAGTTATGTTATTATTTTCATTATGTATCCATGTTTTGATACTGCCCAGAACTCAATTAAAATCAGGCCCTATTATACTGAGCACAATCAAAACTATATATCAGAGAAAATTTTATGCCATATAAATGAAAAGGTCTTTAATTGTGCTTTTCAGTGCTGCATATATGGTCTTGTGATAATTTCTACCATGATTATTTTCATTCAGAAGTGGTCAATCCAGTACATTTCTAAAATGGAAGGTTTTACTATGGAAGAATAAATGCCATTCTTTTGCTTACCAAAAGCAGCAAAGAAAACCAGGTCAGGCAATGCTACTTCAGAGAATTGTCTTTCTAACATGATTATTTTGATTATTTGTAACCAAAAAACCCAGCTTTAATTATCTGTAATCAGAGATCTGTTCATGTTCAAAATGTTTGTAATAAAGACCCAATGGACCTTAGAAGACTTTAATACTTTAGAAAAACCAGGCATGCACTCTGTGTTTGTGGCTTTGGAAACACGATGACTCAAATGCTGCAGTACCCTAACAGGCATTATGTAGAATCTGCATTACCTCATTTACAATTTTTTGTTCATTTTTAATTGATTGTCTTACATATGCTCATCCTTCTTGATAAATCTGCTCAGTCTCTCTGCTAAATCTCTTCTTTTTCTGCCATCACAGACATCCTGATTTTCCCTGCAACAGCTTTATGCTGTTCTCTCTCAGGCTTCCTCCATCTTCTAAATTCTGTCTCTGTTCTTCACAGCACAGAACTGTCTGAAATTCTACAAAGGCAAATGCAGGGTCCTGCATGTGGGAAAGAATAACCCCATGCACCAGTACAGGCTGGGGGCTGACCTGCTTGTAAGCAGGTCTAAGAGAAGGATTGGCAGTCCTGGTGGGCAACAAGCTGTCTGTGAGCCAGCAGTGCGCCCTTCCCGTGGCCAAGAACGAAAATGGGATCCTGGGGTGCGTTAGGAAGAGCATTGCCAGCAGGTCAAGGGAGGGGATCCTGCCCGTCTACTCAGCCCTGGTGAGGCCACATCTGGAGTGCTGTGTCCAGTTCTGGGCTCCTCAGTCCGAGAGAGACTTGGAGCTCCTGGAGTGGGTCCAGCGGAGGGCTGCAAAGATGATTAAGGGACTGGAGCATCACTTTTACAAGGAAAGGATGGGGAAACTGGATCTGTTGACTGAGAGAGGATTGTGCTCTGGCATTTTTTTAGGAGATATGAATAAACTTTTGAAATACTAAAACAGAATTGTGCAATAGGTAAGAAAGAACTGCGGCAATTGGAAAAGTCTTTCATATGCTATACATGTTTGCATGCATGTGGAGGACATCTATCTCTTGGAGATGTTTCATGAGTGAAAGGGGATTGCAAAGGCTCAAAATGAAACAGGATGGATTACACAGTTCATGCTGGATGACCAAGGAAATACTGAATACCTCCCACATCTGTCATTAACCCACCCGCACCCATTTCCACCTTGAATACCTTCTAGTTGGATGTTACTGATGATGAAACACAAAAGTCGAGAAAGAAATAGAAGTATCTCAGAAAACATCTGTTTTCTTGTTTATAGTTAAAACAAGTAAGAGAAAACTTCCTTTGGAAAGGAAAGCAAAAAAAGAAAAAGAAGAAAACTAAATAGATACCTCTTCTTTTTAAGGAACATGGACTGTATTCATCCAATAGTAGATACATTGTAGATTCCTAAGTTAATTAAATTCTTTTTCAGCTTTCAGCATAGACTCATCTGGCAAAAAACCAAACATAATAAAAATGCACTGATTACGGAGCTCTTTGTGTGTTATTCTAAACATCATCATTTGGAAACCCTCATCATTTTGCCCTGGGATGAATCATGCAGTCCTCTCATGCTCTCAGAAACTCAAATATTTCCAATGTAGTTCATTCTTATTTTCATTCTCTGGATCCCCAGTTTGAGCTATCTAAAATTAGTTACATGCAGCATGATTTCTACATCAACCATTAACAACGCTCATAATTTCATACATCTCTCAAATTATATTTAATAGAGTCTTAAGTCAATGTTTCCTACTGTCACCAGAGTGGCCATTCATTACGTATTTAACAGAGAGATAAAATTTTTTTAGTCATCACAATTTTTCTCTATCAATTCAATTTAAATAAGGGCTGGGCAAGTGAGCAAGATGAAAAATTAAATCCAGATGATCTTATTGATTAGCAAGATCTGACCCCTAAACGAAGCTTCATTAATTATCCTAGCATCCACTTCAGAAAGCAGAAATTCGAAAGTTTTAATTACATTGCTTCATTGCATGAAGCATCAATATAATTTATGATGTCTATGTAATTACAGACTCATTAACTGCATGCAGTCTTTACTGTAACAGGTACTGTGTCATCATTTTATACATGATGATGCAATTTGGGAGTAAATATAATCCTAGGAGTGTCTAAATTTAAGGACTGTTAAAACTGTACAGTGAGGCCTGCAATACTAATCCAAACAAAGAGGAAAACCCGTTAAGAAATCTAATTAAAGATTCAGGTTTCTTGCAAATCAGTTTTCAGAACAGCCCACAAATTCTACTGGTTTCATCTACAAGACAGAGGCACCTAAAGTACCAAACACAAGCTTCCAGCGGATTTTCTGTACTAGACAAATGTGCTAGACAATGTTTATTGCAATGTTTTACAGAACAGATATTCTGGTTTTCTACTTGACATATGAAGATGGAAGATTCAATATGTGACTGAAGTGCACACTCACAGCTGAGAAAACTGAAGGGGGGGGAAGAAAAATCCAAACCACACGAGCATCTCTTTTACTTTAAATATTTCTTTAAATATTTCTTGATTCTATAATATATACATTCATCATTAATTATAGGGTGTAAGGAATATTTCTAAACACCTTTGAAGACAACAGTGCAGCAAAATCCAGGATTATAAAGAAAGATTTTTTTTTCTACCATCTTAAAGTGTATTCAGAGTAAACTGCTTTTCTTCTGTTATTGTACTTTCTAGATGTTTAGGATATCTCTGGCTCTTAGGAAGCCTTATATCTTCTTGCTGAAATGTCAGGTGATCCCCAAACATGTTTTTGTCTTTGAGCAAAGGTTTTTCTCTGTTTATTTCTGGTGCATGGTGACTCCAGCAATTTCAATGCCATTAACACGATGTTATATGAGATGATTACATATTTGTTGATTTCAGAAAACTGTGCAGTTTTCCATGCAAAACATGGAATTTTTTATATTCAACAAGCAGAAAAAGAGATACATGAAAGACCAAACAGGAGTATGTAGCCCTTGGAAACAGACATAAAATAGTATACATATAAAGTATTTATAGGCTTTAAGGGAAATGCATGTGAATTTGCCAACTGAGAAGAGACATGAAAAAATGGTGCTTAAACAGACATTATGCTTCAACCATCCATGAACATTTGAAAGCAGCCTAAAATCAGTCATTCCTCCTCTACCTCAAATCTTGTTTTTCCAGTGTGCATTAATTGCTCCAGTGGATTTCACTGTTTGCTTTCACTCAAGAAACCAGGACTGTTATATAGACAGTTCAGGAGGCACGTATCTTTACAATCTCAAGCTTCAAATACACTAGTGGGTAAATAACTATGCCTAAATACCACTGAGAAAGTCACCAGAATAACTCAACTAACAATCCATATTTCAGACTATCTAAAACATAAGATACTTATTTGAAGTCTCTGCTCCTAAAATAAGTGGTCCTTTGAACTACCATTTTTTTCACCATCTTTATTGTAGCATTTACTGATCCAAGGTTGAAATCATCAAGGTCTTAAATAAGAAAATCAAGTCAGAAACATAAGGAGCAGTAAAAGTTTTTCTGAGAGGTCTTGCAATTTTTTTCTAGCCCAACTAATTATATATTCATTTAACCAACAGGACAAATTATTAATTTCTTGCTATATCTCAGTTCTAGTAATGAATATAAAATGACAAATATTTACTTAATAGAATTTTTTAAGTCAGATGTTGTGTGTGCATAAAGATATTTTAGTGCTGACATCATATGAAGATGTCAAGAAAAAAATAATTTCTTCCAATGACTCATGCTGCCACTTTAAGGCAGAAATGAAAAAAAAAAAAAAAAAACCAAACCAAACCAAAACAAAAAAACCCACAACCAAACAAAAAACCTAAACCCCCTCCCAAAAAAAACGTGAAAAAAATGCAGTGTTTGCTTAATTTATTATTTTCTTAAATCTTGAATCAAAATGTAGAATTTTAATAATTTTTGTGAAATTTCATTTTTCCTTGAATGAACGTCAGATTGCCTAACAAAAGGGCTTTGATAATCAAATGGCAGATGCCCCAGTAAGAAGCATACTTCAACAGGAATTGGCCAAGTAACAGAAAATACAAAATTTAACTAGGTCTATGAATGTCCTACTGTTAGAAGATATAAAGGGAATGAAGTTCTCTTCTACCTTCAGGGAGAAGTCAGCTCTATCTATTCTTGTTTGTGATACTTCCCACACCTGCAGTTCTCTTCAGCAGGCATTTGTGCTTGGCCTCCCCATGTGACTGATAGGTGACTACCAATGAAATAAGCAAGAAAGCCTTGAAACACGTTGAGCAGTAAAAGTATCTTTTTGGTCAGGTGTGAATTCCTGTTTGACTGTCAAACCTAAAATTCATGGAGACCAGTTAAATACTTCTGTGCTCGAAAGCAGCAGCTCTGTTGTCAGGAGCACAGTATTGACTAATGGCATGTTTTGGGCTGACTTTCTGTCTGAAGGGCCAGAACTCTGCACAGGGTAAGCCAAAGAGAAAGGAATTCATACTGAGCCTAACTGCATTGCTCATATCAACAGAGAGGTTTAGCTGCAGAGTTGCTCCCAGTATAACACGTCTTGCTGGACACTGGTTCAGAGCAGCAAAAACCAAATTCCACAGATTCCACATTGTCAAACTGACATGGTCCAGTTTCCATGATCATTAGAGCATGATTTTTTGTGACTAACACTTAATACCTGGGGAAGCCTGACATTTTGTGATTGGTCTTAAGAGATGGCCAGCATCCTCAAGCTCTTATTCAATTTTGGTTTTTTTACTGTATGAAAATAGGAACATTGTCTCACTCCATTGGATTGCCCCCCTCATTCCTCCTTTCTTTATCTTCTTCTGAAAATGGGGTTATATATAGCCAAGACTTTCTTAATGGCTATGTGTGAGGAAAAAAACACTTGAAGAAGTAACTGAAAAGATTGTATTTTAAACACCAGAGAGGGAGTACAGCCCAAGGTGAAGGTTCCATAGGGTTGTTCTGGGGTTTTTTTGAAAAACAGATTTTAAGACAGTTTCCTGTGTGGAAACCCAATAAAATAACATAATATTTACATTCTAGAACTTGTCCTTCTCCCTCCAGAAGAAAATTTAGTTATCTTCTGTCACCTTTTTCTCTTGGAATTTTTTCGTTGTAGGAAATCAACAATGTAAATGAGAAGCAAAGTTTCCAGCAAAGTAGAAAGACATATGTATGAGCATGCATGTGTGGTTTTAGGTCCACAAATTGCATAAATCTGAAAAATAAACAGTTACTGATTACAAAGCACAAGGCAGTTAAACACTCTAATATACAAAAGCCAAATTTCAAGTTACTGTAGCATACAGAAAGACTTAAATCTCATCTCTTTAAAGGAAAATTATGGAACTTCAGTGTTCACTGGTTATAGACCGACTACACTGGGTTTCTCTCTCCCTACCTGAGAGCTAAACATGATTTTTCACTCTACCCTCCAGCATGCAGTTACTTGCATCTCACCATCTACAGACAGGACCAAGAGAACCAATTCTTTGCATGAAGCTTGCCTGTGAATTCACATGGAGAGTCTGGAGAGAGGGATTTGAAAGAGCTGTTGCTGCAGACTTGCTGGGCTGGCACAGCTCTGGAGGGTTAAGTGGTACAGCCAGAGGTATTATATCTGGCATTAGCAGGGGTGGGGTTAACATGTGTGGGGTCTCAAAGACAAGAAAAGCATTTTGTACTAACACTGAAACCAAGCTGAATTTGAACAGAGACTTGACCTTGCTACTGTCACCAATTACCTACTTCAGAAACATCAAATTAATACATTTTATGAAATAAGGGGGAAATGGTTCAAGCACATCGATTGAACCCAGTGTATGGTCAGGTTCACTCACAGGCCTGAGCCTTGAGAGAAGTCAGAATTCTTTAAAAGCTGAGAGAACATCTTTGTTTTCTTTATGTTTCCTCTTCCAAGAGTTGACAAATGCTCAGCTACAAAGAACTAGCCCAAATGTCATTCTCTATATGACTAAAAGAGGTGAGGAAATTTGCATTTTGAATAGCAATAAGTTACAGACTCTGCCTCTAACTGAGACCTTCATTCCTTCCAAAGACGAATTTTTTGCTCATTAAGCACAAAAGGATCCTGCATCTCTGTATTAGGAGATATCAGAGGCAGGATCAGTCACAGCAAAAGATAAATAAGATGTATATGTATTTTTTCTCCCAAAGAGCTTTTAAAGTCATCCAAATATTTCCTGTTTAGTCTGTATCCTGATGAATCTGAGCCAGTTATTCTCAATGCATTGTTGATTAAAGCAAGAGGGTCATTGATAACAATATTTAACATCAGCAGGGCTTGCAGATTCCAAATTCCAGTTAGACCAACTTCCTCACCAAGTCAATTAGATTTGCAAGGCCAGATTTATATCAGATGTCTCCAACACAGTTTCTCTCAGGTGGCATTTTCTCTGATACTAGATTGCAATGTCAAATTTTGATTTGCTCTGAAGTGATTAATTCCAGTTGCAAGTTAATTCAACTCCTGAAACTTCCAGTCTTTCCCCTGTTAAAAAACAATGGAAAAAGTCATGACAGGTGTAACCGTATTTCCACCGATGGATGCATATCTCAGATATGCTTTGACTTGCAGTTTAACCAAGACCAACATTCTGCTTTTTCACTGCTGTAGCTGTAATAAATTGCACTTGTGCTATATTCACTCCTGTTCAAAAGTTTACAGAAGGAATATTATCTGTCTTATAAAACCCAGCAATGATTAAATTCAGTGATTACAAGGAATGACATGACACTTAAAAAGGCAGGCAGAAGAAATGATAGGTCAAATCTCTTAGGTATATCTTTAATTCATAAACTCTATATTCAGCTTCTTTGTGCAAAATAGCTATTCAAGTCACCTTTTTGTCCTGGTCTTGAAATGTAAAATCAATTACCCCATCACCGCATGTGAGCTGACTGAAGGCCTCTCATTCATTGACCTTAATATACTGTAAGGATCTGATAAAACAACTGAAGATTGATCTGTCAGGAGGAGTTTGCCAGATAAAGTCATCTTCTTCCTACCATGTCAATAGAAAGGTAAGTCTGCTTTGATACTTCCACAAACTGATCTGGTAGTTTCAGTTCGCATCTGCTGTGGTTTAGTTGTCTGTGTTAGGATGAAGTTTGAGACTAAAACAAACATTTACATGCCTGAATGCATGGTTTTTCATGTAATGTAGATATCTTGGGACACATTACTGTCAATGGACACCTACTCAATATAGAGACAGAGCAAGAACAGGGTTGTCCTGAAGATAGTCATTGAATTACTGACTAAATCATCTTTACGGATGCACATGCACCTCTCCTTAAGGTTTGTTGGTTTATTCTATGCTTCTGTGTACAAAATGAAAACAAACAAGAAAACAAACTAAAAGTCCAGCCTTTTTGTAAGTGCATGCATTAATCACCATTGGGTTTCTATGAGGACTCAGAGAAGGAAATCATGGGCAAAATAAAATATTGTTAAAATGAATTAAATGTCAGACTTGCACAGGCAGTACCACTACCTGGTTTTCATGCCTGAATAGAGCCAAAATACCATCCACACTGAGTATAGGATTGTGTATTTCAGCCTAACCATTGGCTTCATAAAGTTGTCACAAATTCTTCTACACCTTTTTTGAAAGGGTGAGTTCATGCCAGCCTCTAGCTCTACATTTTCATATCATTTTTCATGAAACTATTTATTGACTGAGTGCATGTTTTATCATTCAAATACTTAAATTTGAATTCTCTAGTATTTTTAAAAATTTGTTCCATAGGTTAGCTATAGTCACAATTTGGGTTTCTCCAGGCCAATTTAAAAACATTTTCTCACACATTCTTTCTTGTCTCTTTTGTAGCCTTAACTTCTTATAAGCCTTGTTGAGCTGGGATTTTTATGATGAAGTTCAAATATATAGGAACTAGAGCTGAACTCAATAACTACCACTGATTTAGTTTCTGTTCCAATCCACATTTGATGGAGAAGGGTACCTCAGAATACAGTCACTGCTGCATTCCAACTACCGGGAATACAGTAGAAAATTGAACAGGAGAAGTTCTTCGATAGTTTCAGGCATATAGTTTAAACATTTCAGTCCCTCTTAGACACCCTAATGAAAGCCCCAAGGCCTGAAAGCAACTGTTGGGGGCTGAAAGTAAAAGAAAGCATTTGCTAAGTAACAAGCAAGCTTTTCTTACAGCTGGGTCTAGTGTAATGTCAATGGAATTACTTCATCCATTAATGGGTAGTTTTTGTTTTCTTCCTAAAGAGAGACTCATCCATGTGAAAATTTCTACAAAGGCTTCAGACTTGCTTTTAAACTTTATGCTCACATTAATTGTCTTAATATTTTACTATTCAATTTGTGAATGTGACTGACAATGGTCACGCAATAGTGAGAGTGCACTACTACTGCAGAATAAAGATCAGCTAAAGGCAAAAACAACTCAAATAATCTCAAGAATTGTTAAATTTAAATATGTTTTTATTTATAAATATCAGAATTATAAGAAAAACAATAAAAATAAGACCATTTTTATATCATCTTGCACCTAATTTATTTGCTTTAGGTCAGAGTTTCTGATTGAGAAAATCAACTGAACCATTTCACCTGCAAATATGTAATTTTAAGACTTCAAACTGCTGCTATGGAGGCCCTTGTAAAGGACTCTATGAAATCTCCTTGCAAAGCTTTAAGTAGTTCTCTTGGGTTTTACTATACGCAACCATCAGCACAAAACCAAAAGACTACACATTCCTAATATTCACTAAACTAAATTCCTTCAGATCCGCCTGGGTCTCCATGCACAAAATTCTCCTCCTGACTGAGAACACTAATGCCTTGTGTTGAAATCTAACGCTCCTTCCTACAACAGGGCCAAATAATTTTCTCCTATATTTGGATATAAAATATTTCCCATAATTCCAATAAACTCAATGAATATTGCTTATTTTTTCACGTGTATACTGCACAGCGAATCAGAAATTATCAATCCCATCCTTGGTTTTATGCCAAGAAAGCCCAGCCAGGATTGTGCACAGAACTATGCACAACCTAGGAACCATCTGTTCTTACTTATCATTTTATCTATTATCTGGGACTGCTAAATCCTACATTGTGTATAGCTGAACCACTAATACTTAAGCTTGAGCAACACTTGAGCAACATCTTAGACTTGATTTTAGCTTATGTCAGGCTAGGGTGAGGTACAAGCATCAAACCATATCATCAGCAATCTACCAAATATGTAGTGAAGGTCTGGCTCTTTAAGTCTTCATTAAATCACATGCTAATAATAACAAATGGGATGCAAATATGCTGTTCTCCTTCCTGATATTTCTTTTATACTCTTTAACATAGTGTTCTTTCTGTGAAACCACCAGACACTCTCACATTTCTCATTCTTCCTTCCCAACCCCAGATTAGGGTGAGGAAGAGAAATTAAAACACTGGAGTTATTTAAAAATTAAAGCTGAAGAAGGTTCTTTGGAGATGCATTTTTCAAGCAGAAACAAAATTAATGCTGCAGAGAAAAAAGTCTAGCCCCTGATGTGGAGACTGCAAAGCCAGTGCACAGTTTGGCATGATAAATGTGCTGATACTACATGATTTACCAGTGTCCAGACTCCTTGGTCTGATCCAGTCCGTCAGAAAAAAAACTATCTACTCAAGGGTGCTGGAAACATTTAGACATTCCTGGACAAAGTCAGTGAGATGTTAATATCATATAAGATATAAAACCAGAGCACATCTGTTCTCAAGAATAAAACACTGTCAGGTGTACTTCTGATCGAAACTTTTGGTCTTATGGAAGAGAAATGTCAGTTTCCACAGTACAGGAAAGCCACTTTGGCTTGTGGTAGTTCTTGCTGTGCCTTGAAAAAAACAACACTCTGGACTATCCTCATTAGATTTCAGAGCCTCACAACTTCTCCTGGGTTCTCTGTGGTGTTAAAATGTTCCCTGTGACTGCATCCATACCTGGAAAAAAAAATTAGTCATCCTCTCTGCAGACAGAAAGGTTGCATAGCACTATCGTCAGAAATTCCACCGGTTGTGTTGAGATTCATATAACATGTCAAATGCTACTGAGAAATTGGCTGCCTGTTTTCATTTGCCCATAAAGAGTTACTGTTTGTTACTTTCATAGTGTATTTATCATTTTTCCTTAGTCTGAAATGAAATTATCCAGTCGAATATATCCATGTCTGATGTACCCCAAGACACCATTGGCCTTTTGGCCACAAGGAAAAGTACATTTCTGTCTCATGGACAGCTTGTTGTTACAAAATCAGCTTGTGACAAAAATGTTCCTGAATTTTCAATACTGTTTCCAGCACAAAGTGACAACATAGCCCCCACGAGCAATTATGGAAAAAATTAACTCTATCCCAGTCAAAAACAGCACAGGTAGATTAAGTGATGATTGAGAGAAAATCAACAGCCAATAGAGAAGAAACAAGACAGTTCTAATACTGGGCTGTCAAAATGAAGTGTTATTTGGTAATTCTGTGTAAGTCAAGACTGTACAAATGCTCTAGAAGGAACTGTGAAAATAAGTGCTGATAAAATATGTTTTCACCTCTCTGTCATTCATTTTTTCCAGAACAGCATATAGATAGATTATAATTTCCCTAAATTTATTTATTTATTTGAAACAGGGCCTTCTAAAATTTTAGTAATTGTTATTGCTATATAGATTTATTTTATAACTGCCTTTCAAGTATTAAAAAATTATAAAAACAGGCATGCTTACACTTTTTATTTGATCAATTGTGCATATCTGTCTTTGAATTGTGTGGAAACAAACTCACTGTTTGGTTTAGCAATTCTCTTCTAATGTATGCAATATGCATTATTTAAATGAATTTGAATACTAGTGACTTCTCAGATGAGACAAACACACCAAGATGTGCATCAGTTTCAAAGGAAAATTGATTTTAGTTTTGAAAAAATTAATCTGTTTTTAAGAACATCAGCATATTTCAACATTCTTTTCTCAGTAATGTTATCAACATACAATGATGGTCACTAGCAGTAAAGATATTGTCTTTTTTCTGTCTGTATGTATAAAGAGTATGAGGGCTGTCTTTGTGTGCTAATCAAATTGCAGTTTGAGAGTCTATATGTTCCTTAATTTCCACTGTCGTTACAAGATATTTTTTCTACCACTCCAGGTCTTACTTGCTAAAGACCTTCACTGTTGACAAAACTGACTTCCAAACTGTTTTGAAATATTTCTCAAGCAAAAAGATATAAACGTAATGTGGGAGAATGGCTTCCACACCAGGTGATACTTAAAAGTAATCAGTCAAAAAACCCAAACACAATAAGCAGTTAATTTTAAAGTCAGTTATTTCTAAATCAGTTTTCAGTCTTTAAAGTACATTACAGTAAAATAACCCCCAATTTTAAATGTCAGTTACTCTTTTGCCATGAATTCTTCACACTGACAAAACTCATAGCAGACATATCAAGAATGGTGGGGTAATAACTATGGTAAAATAAATGTATCAGTGAATGAAATGGAAAAACAGCTGCTAATATTTACTACACTTAAACTCAATTCTGCAACTGTCTGTATCTTATTTAAAGCCGATCAAACCATTGTCTAGGTTTTGACAAGAGTAAATTAGGCCAGGTTCCCAGCTAATAGGATGCCTATTCTGTAAACAACATCAAAGACTTCCCTGCTTGCAAAATAAAAAATCCCACTTTTTAAAAATCAATTTGTGGTAACTCTGGATTTATAAGGATCTTTTTCTTGACTGTAGCTTACTGTTCCTCCTGTTGTACATCCTAATCAAATTTGCATTATTTAATGAGTTAATATTTACCAGCTTTTCTTTCAAAGTGAAGAGAAAGAAATGCTGGTAGGAAGGCTCACACGCAGGTAGACACAAACCTTACCCATCCTTTTCAAAATAGAAATACAGAAATGAAGCATGTATGTCACATGCATTTGGATGCCACTGCACTATTCATCTTTTACCGCCTTCTTTGTGTTTTAAATATGACTCTTAAGAATGACCCTGCATTGTTGTTATTTAAGAGCGCAGCTGGGATTAGTATAATGTGATTCACAAAGGGTGTCCAGGGGAAAAACATTTCCCTTGATTTCAAAAATTCTGCAACCTTTCTGCATATTGCTGCAGAAAGTCTGCTGTGCTGGACTCATCCTCTTCCAGGCAACCTATCTTCTGGTAATATCCTGAAAGGGCTGTTACATTACATGCCAACTGTACACATAATTTGTGTAGGCAACTTGTTTGCAGACTGCCAATCTGTCCATCAAGCCTATGAGGCATAAGATCCAGGGCCCAGAAGCAGCTCAGGTTCAGGGAAGTTTGCCTGAGAACAGACATAGGATCAGTTCTAGTTCTCTTTATGAAGGTCAGAAACACAACTGCCATGAGAAAGAGAAAACAAAAAAGGATTCTAGGAAACAGCAGGGCAAAATTTATTTCTTTGTATAAGCAAACCCAGTTTTGGCTGTTTTCATTAGGACACAAATCTGCTCACATAAGATCTTTATTCTGTATCTCTTAAAATACAAAAACGACAAACATTCCCCACTAAAATATCACATGTGGAAAGGACTCAAAGGTTGTAATAGAATGTTAGTTAGAGAATGAGACTGAAGAACTTTAAAACTAGCCCGTGAAAGAACATAATTTCTTTTCTTTACATTGACTTAAACCTCTTAAAGAGCCTACAGTTTTCTGTAGCCTTCCTATTTTCTGGAAAAGCCATCCTGTAGTTTTGGTAATTTCTGGCTAAGCCAAGTCATACATTGCATATACCTACTTGTAATCACAATGTACTACCTACATGATGGGCAGATGAATACTATTCCCCATGTTAAGGATGCTGACTTGTCCTGATCTTACATTGGAAGGAGTCTGGAGCTGGGTTGTAACACTGCACAGCACAATGGCTCTTTTTTTCTCAAGAGCCGTAAAGTCAGTCTAGGATTACGATAAAGTGCACCTGTTCTTTGGGGAATGGTGAAGGAATTAAAGGTGTAGAAGAGGAAGAAGAAAATTCATTCTAATATTCACTATTTTTGGACCAAAACCTCATCCTTGGTTAAGGTGTTCAGCACACAGGACTGTGGCATTGGCTATGTCTGTGTGTATGCAAACACATATGTAAGAACCAAGCTGTCCCACTTTGCTGCTCCCCTTTATCTCCTTCATGAAGATGGATATGCTTTGCTGCAATCATTTCGGTGTTAAGATGCATCCCAACCCATTACTCATATTCTGGCCAGCTGCAGGATTCACCTGTGTGTTGACTTACAAGCTGTTGAAACCTACAAGAATGACTAAGGATGATGTACCAAAGCCACAGCTCTCATCGCAGCTGGACTGAGTGGGTGCTGCCGCCAGGCTGTCATGTGCTGAGGGACTGTGAAGAAGTCGATGATTTAACAAGATAGAAGTGAGCCATGTAAAGGAAGGGATGTATTCAGGAGCCAGCTACATACAGCTAATGCTTGGAAGCAGCTGGGCTTATTGCAAATGCACAATGAATACACATTTTCCCCTAGCGATGGACTGATCTAAGACCATATGGCAGTTGCTTTTTTCTCTCCCTGTCCATTTTGAAGGATGGTGTTGCAATGCCCTGGTACAGATGTGTTTTTACAGGTTTGCAGATGAGGTGGGAGGTCAGAAGTGTTCTAACAGCACACAGGTTTTTTTCAGCTGGAAAGCTCATGCATTTATCTGTAACAATCCAAGGTAAATAATAAATTCCCCAACATGAAAGATATGAAGGGAAATTTATTACAAGAACTCTACATCTCTCCTGTCCCAACTAGCTATGGAAGAATCTTTCGTTTTGAACAGGAGAGAAAAGATTATTCTATAAACATTCAAACATGTATGATGTGGGGATATTTGGATACAGAAATGTGCTTTGGAAAAATTACCTACCCATTTTTGCAAGAGACAGAAATAGCAATATAGGCTTGGGCTTCAACTGCACCCCTTATAAGTGAAAAAATAAAATAAAATTGTATCAGAGCTCTGAACCACCAGTGCTTTCAGCAGCAAAAATTCTTTTGAAAGCTAGTAGAGACATAGAACTGAATACTGTGGTTTTGTGAAGAGAAACTAAACTTTCTGCTTACCCGATGACACTGGCCTCCCTTGCACTTGTTCACAAAAAATCTTTGAATGCTTATTTCAGAGGTGAAGATCACATTAACATCCAAAGACTTGGCTTGATTTCTCAGTTTTTCATCTACAACTGATGGAGTAGATCAGCTCCAATCACATAGAGCCATTGTTTTGACCTGAGTCAGTATCCCATATCTGTGAGATATTTCAGCAGGCCACAAGAAAAGTTTCAGGTTATTTGGGTTCCAGAAGCATCAGAATTTTATATTGAGAAGCTTATGTACAGTGTGACATTATTAAACACCAAAGAACAGAGGTCTTATTCTGGCTATATGTTACAAAGCTATGTCTAGTGATACTCTTCTGCAGTAGAGTATATTCTGCTTTATGGGCTATTATGATAGGAAGCCCACCCTCTGTTCAGGCAGGTGGTGAAAGTAAGCCACAAAAACAAAAGGGGCTTTGTAAAGTAGTTAGCAGAAAAAGGAGAAAAAAAATCTATTTTTTTTTTCATGGTACAATAACATCTTTCACTTCAGGATCTCAAAGCATTTTAGAAGCACTGTAATTAAGCTTCCCATCTCTCCATGTAGTATAAAATATTTTTAATGCATTTTAGCAAGAGAAGAGAATAAAAATGAGCAGGAAATAAACTGGTGTTTGCTCATTTAATTCATAATGAGAAGAAAAATATGCACAGCTTAATAATTGCTTTTATTTTAATTGTTCATAAGGAGCAATCTTTCTCCTTCCCACACTAATTATGGAATAGACACACACCAGAGTGTGAAAAGCTGTAGAGCTTGGGATCGCCCATAGCATGACAGATCAATTCCATAAATGCTTTCTTCCCCACATCTTCCAACATTTTATAGAAGGTCTTTTCATCCACTGTTTTCTCCTGATTTAGTGTTTCAATATACTTTCCTTGACATACTTTTATTCTCTCAAGTGTGTTGATTCTTTTCTAAGATTGTGTTAAGATCTCAGCAGAGAGAGGAAGGGAAAAAAGAGAGAAAAAAGATGTGTTGTACCAATTGAAGAGAAAAGAATTTAATGTGAGATAGTCTTCATTCAAGACAAAACATAAACATTGAAGTAAATGAGAGGAAAATGAGAAATAACAGCACTTCATGTGGTTATGAAATATCTTGAAACTAAAGCATGAACTGAAATGGTTTTGTTGTCCTAAGGAACAGTTTGTCCTTTCCTCTCCCCTATTATCTCAATAGTCTGTTATGAAATCTGCTCAGCAGGGAACATTTTCATGTCAGAATGCTGCATTTTAAGTCAATCGATTGGTCTTTTACCAGGGCACAGGGCTAGCTGCCCTTCAAACTAGAAGAGACATCTGCAGACAAGAGTCTCTCCATTTACACCTGGCAAGACAGAAATGACAATGTCTACCTTTGTGCTCTGAGAGTTCAATGTTTGCTAGCAGGGGTCAGGAAGCATTATCTACCATCACACAGTGCACACAGAAGTTCAGCTCAAAGCTACCCTACAGTCTTTCAGCAACAGTCTGTGGATGCTCCTTGTTTTTCTGCTTCTGTACTAAACACATGCCATTCGAGTGGTTCTGGGGTTTTGCACTCCTTGTGTGTGCATGCATGTGTGTGAATGTGTGCTGACCATTTGTGCTGCATGACCCCAGGAGAGGAACTGTATCTGTGCTATGATTTTGTAAAACACTGGACACACTAGGAACTCAGTGAAGTTCTCTTACTCCTGTAGTTCAACAAGCTGGTTTTTTAAACTGGTAAGAACAGCAACAGCACAAAGTTATCTTAATTCACTTAAAACCTCCTCAGGAAAATGACTCATTCGTAGCTATTGTATGCTGGTCTTTACTTTTGATACCATACCAATCTTACCCCCTAAACAATAACAGAGGGCTCTCTACACCTTAAAAACAAACATCTCTCCTGGGCACATCACTCTTCTTGCAACTGTCTGTTCTGTGAAGTGACCCAGAAAATGTAAAAGGTGCCAGCTTGTTTTATGCTCTTTAGCTGCCCTGTTACATATTTTGAGGCCATCAGTGTATTAAATGTTTTGTGTTTGGTTTTTTTTTTTTCTCATTCTGATTGATTTAAATACATTTTATAGTTGATAACTGCACGAAATGAGTTTATTCAGTGGTAATGGATCAGCAGCAGCAGCAGTACCTGTGACTCAGCAGGGATAGGCCATGGACTAAAACCACCTCCCAGCCCTGTTGCAATGAAGGGAGCCAGTGGCTGGTTCAGCCTCTATTTCAGATCACTTCAATGAGTGTCACACACCACCGCTGCCACATGCCAACAGTTTCTGATCTCTTTTTTTCACTTGTCCCCTTTCATAGCTAGGTGAGCCAACACTCAATCTGAAACTTGATACCCTGAGACTATCAAGGAAAACTACTGTGTGAAGTGATATTTAGTTGACATCAGAGCACAAGGACATATATACCCTTAAATTCGTGCTCCATTTTTTGTGCATGACAGTTACAGGATTTATGGTCCATCTCTTCTCATGTATTGCTTTTCATTTATGTAAAAATAAGCACTCTTAGCATTTTATATGCTCTGTTTATTACTGTTTTTGTGGCATAAACATTAGAATGACTTACAACTGTATTAAGTATATTTTATATTTCACCATGACTTAAAATTAAGAGACTTGCAATGATCACCGAAAGATTGTCTTAATTAACTAGAGTTCGCAATTTGGCCTTTTCCAGTCTCAGCGCATTTGAACACAGACTTATTGGTGACAGCTTGCTCTGCATCAAAGTCAATGTCAGGACTTACTCTTACCCAGCAAGTATGAGAGACAAACAGCAACATTTTCTCATCCAGCAAATGAAAAGGATCAGCTTTGTGAATGCCCACTTCTACTTAAGAAACATATCCCTCCAAATCTGTTTAATGTATCTAGAGTCGAGTCCTCCTTTCACTGATGTCATGATAATCCATGAGTCCCTGCTGAAATCTGCAGCATTAAAATCAGAATAGTTCCATACTCCCTCATTCTATTCTCATTTTGGTAGATTTCATGGTGTGTGCACAACTGCCAAGATCAATGAATTTTCTCCCCATTTCCATTCACATAACTGATAACCCCACCTTGCCTTTGGGGTGATGTATCAAAAGATAACTAAAATAACATATTACCCCTAGCTAACAGAGATATCCTTGTGGGTAGCAAAGATAAAGTTTCTATACCACCAAGCCATTTATTTTTTTGGGCAGGGTGGGCTCTGTGTGTGTGCATGTGTGTGCACTCCTCATAACCTTGTCATTGCAACACCTTAATATTTTCTCTGCAAATATAGTGAAAACTAGCATATCAGTAATAGACAAATTCTCATTTGCATGAAGAATGGCAAGCTTATCAAGCTCTTAACAGCCCTATGTGATCCATTCAAGTGTATTTGAAGTAGCATCCAGGTGCCTACAGAAAGGCAGGCCTTAAACTGTCAAATCACTTACTGCAGTAAAAAGAGGTGAAGAAGAAGATTAAATACAGTTGCTTACTAAATTCAGCTGGGTCTAAATGCAACTGGAATGTGGATGAAGGACAGAAGTGTGTAAGGTAATGGGAGCCACTCTATCACCTCCCATTGAGAATGTAATTAACAGTGGGTGACAGCACAAAGCCTAAAAACCCACAGAAGGATTTAACTTGCCTCTGGTGTGACACAATCTAAAATAATCCCTTCTGTCCAGATTCAACATTACTGTTTTGGTTTTTTTTTCCCTTCAAGAAGATTGATTTCCATACCTCACATAATTAAATACAAAAACAATAACCAGGATGATGAGAATTGGGATTGTTCAGCTTGGAAAAGAGAAGGCTCTGGGGTGACCTAGTCATGGCCTTCTGGTACCTGAAGGGAGCCTACAAAAAAGACGAAGAGAGAGTTTTTACTGTCATTAAAATTGAAAAGACAGTAAAATTGAAAGTAGGTTTAGATTAGATATTAGAAAAAAATTCTTTGCTGTGAGGGTGGTGAGGCACTGGAACAGGTTTTCCAGAGGAAGTGCCAATGCCCCACCCCTGGAAGTTTTCAAGGCCAGGTTGGATGGGGTTTGGAGCAACCTGGTCTAGTGAATGCTGTCTTTCACTCAGAATGTTCTATAATTCTATGATATTAAAAGCTCATGGTTATTTTATTTTGTGGTGGGCTTTTCTCTAAGTTGGAGTACAGCAGACATTTATACCTTTCAGTAACTCACTTTCAAGATACAAATACTGAGACATACACATTCTGTCTCTGCTAAATTACTAAATAAACTGAATTCAGGAGATCCTTGATCTGACAGGTCAACACAAAATCTCACTTTGGTTAACGTTGAATTTGCAAGATTATGTATAGAATACTTTAAAAAGTACGTGTGCTTTGAAACATCGAGAAAATTATACAGGCCCAATGCTCACAAATGACCTGTCTTCTCCCACAGTTTGCTGTTAGTAACACTGTATATAGGACTGATCAAGTGCTAGGTCAGACTCCGTAAATAAAATCAGTTCACAAAAAATTTCAAAGCTGTGTTATTTTGTACTCACTAAAAAGGTAAACCAAAAAAAAATCACAAGACATAGAAATATCATATTTTTAAAAATATGTTATTTGCCTGAATGACTTTGTTGTTATTGTTTTTCCAAAGGTCACCCTGCTTGGTACATAAAAAGGTTTTTCTTTTAGGAAAAAATAGCTTCCATAGGTCCATATTCTGCTTCATTCTTTTTGCTTCCCATGGCATATTAAGAGTCACAAGGAAAAACAAGTATTTACTTAAAACTAACTGAAACAAGCACTAGTAATTTTAACTCTGACAGACTACAAGACAAAATGAAGAACTCAAATGTTACTGCATCAGTTGTAACAGAAATGTAGGTGGCTAATTTGATTGTGCAAACTGAGCGAAACAGATAAAGAACCAAAAGTATAAAAGCAAAGACATAGTGTACCTCTATACTCTGTCCCAAGTTATAGTCACATGTAAGTTAGTTTAAATTGTTGATTAAACAAATACACACAGGAAACATACATATATATAATTCTTTGTGTGTGTGGAAATAACCAAACACACGCAAGTATTTAGGTATTTCCATGTATTTGTAAAGAAGGAGGAAAAGAAAAGGAAGGGGGCTTGCAATTACGTGTTGTTGCCCCCTGATAAATTGTTGCAGTTTGAGGTGGCTTGCCTGGGGTGGTATGGCAAGCCAAGTGCAGGATTGCTGGAGAGCATCTCTACCCAATCCCGCGTCAGCGCCCTCCTGCCCCAGCCTCCCCTCTGAAGGCTGTCACTGCGCTGTCCCTGCCTGGGGGAGCCAAAGGCCTGCTCTGGTTTTGTCTGCTCCTGCAACACAGCGGCGGCAAAGGAGGAGAGAAGATGGTCTCTGCATGGGGACCTCAGGAGATCTTTATTCACATGGTGAGCAGAGGCAAAGACAGGGAAAAGAGAAGGGTCTGGGGTTTTGTATGGGGGCGGGGGGACAGAGAGAGCACACAGGCCAGTGGTCTCAGGGCACAGGGGCGGTGCATGGGCAGAGTTGGGGTACAGGGGCCAACAGGGAGAACCCGAGGGAGTGGCCAGGACCAGGGCCAGGGGAGGCAGGACACTGTGGGAAAGGGCAGACAAATAAGGAAGAAAAGGGGTGGGGAAATACGTTGCTTTTCCGAGGAGGAGATTGCAGTCTCTAGGTCACGTCAATAAATGAAAGGCTAAATGCCTGTGAGTAATAAACCCAGCTCTGACAGCGGGGATGCTCCCATTGGTCAGGTAAGCTTCTGCAGCAGAAAGGTGTCAGTCGTACCTTCTTACTGGATTTGGTTCCAAGGAGCTGTGGCACTCCGAGGAGCAGCAATTAGAGACTCTGAACCACCCACATGAATTTCACTCAGGTGCTCTTACCCTGACTTCTTGTTGACCTTTGCAGATCATACCAGAAAAAGGGGGAAAAGATCAGACTGGAAAACAAGAAAGCTAGCAGGTTTTCATATTTTGGGTTTGTTTTCTACACGTATACAGATATTTCAAATGAGTGAGAAAAGTACCTTGGTAGTCCATCAAAAGAAATACGGTAGGTGTTGCTCTTGATGCAGAAGACATCCTCTTTTGATGGAGTTAACTCTAATGTTATCTGTGGATATAGCTCAATCAATAAATGCGTGAATGGTTCCAGTCTTGTTAGTCATGTTATACTGCTTCAGTCTTTGGAAAGTCCCTCTACCTCTGCAGGCCATGATAGGTTGGTCCGTCACATTTGCCAGTCTGCATTGCAGTGATCTTGTTTCCTACTTTCATCTTTCCTCTTCTACCCTTCCCCTCCCTCCTCAAGCCATTGCCATTTGACTTTCACGGCAGTCATTCATTGTATCAGTAGCTCCCCTTTAATCAGAGTACTGCTTCCATCTGAAATAGCTGGTTAAATGGCTGAGGGTCCATTAAGTGAATTATTTCAAGCTCTTGCCGCTTTCACAAATCTGCCCCTAAAGCAACACAAGTAATAAATTTGAAGCACCTCTCAGTATGGTGAGGGAAGCAGACTGCACTTTACAACTAGCAATTAGCCTTAGGGCTTCAGGTATTTTTCTTTTCTCACCACAAATGAACCCACTTGGTTTTTTGTATTTTTTTTCATTTGTTTTGTTTTTTTAAAGGAAAATTCAGACCTTGTCCAGGGTTGAGTGTCTGAGACTGCTAGCATGTCTCTATATTCTATTCCCTGGTTTATAGTATCCTAATATATTGTGATACTCTGTAACATTTTCTATTCACTCAGTGATGGGAAATTATGGGAAATTATGATCCAGCAATGCCAAATATCAGGTAGATTCAATGCCATCTCCATAAACATGTTGTTTCCTACCCATTGAGGTTCACATAGCTTTAGGAAATGCAGGAGATCATAGGAAAGGTATGTACAAGGTGGTTTAGAGAATTAATCACCCTGTAATTTTAATAAATAACAGGATATTTGTGCTGTAAGCATAGTGACAGCAGTCATAATAACACCTAGGAGTATGTGAAAGAAAATCCTTTTTACCTGTACAATGTCATACAGTTAAGATGTTTGATCTCAAACAGTAAAATGCAGAAAGAATCACAGACCAGTCTCTTGTCTCCTCAGTATATCACACTGTGTGCAAAGTACTTTTTTGTTGTCTGGCTTTTTTTTTCCCTGCTAAATTTATATGCCTTGTGATACAGCTTTTATCAGTCTCACATGTACTGTTGCTATTCCTTGTTCCTGATCATCTGTTTATATGTCATCAAGTGCACCATGTGCTCTTGGCAGAACATCTGCAATTACTAGATAGTTTCTCATCTGAAAATGCAGGGTGTTACCATCACTGATATAATTGAACTGAGCTATAGTTATGGACTGTGATTACATTTTTTTCTGTGGCAGAAACTATAAGGGAAACAGGAAATGCGGCCCTGCAGTTTTCTGAAAAGACAGAAGGGTTTTTAGCAAGGTTCAGCCAAGCGTAGAGCAGGCATAATATGCTAGAGACTTCAAATTTTGTTGTCATCAGAGGAGAAGCTGTCCATATAAATGAGACAGATAGGAATTTGATTTGGCTTTGTGGTTAGTATTTGGTTGTGCAAGAAAGGTGAATAGAAAAGTGACTGTTAATTTAGGTGGTATTCTTCACTGCTGACAGTGATTTATTTAGAGAAATATTGCTCAATCTCAAATAAAATTGTGGTTTAGGGAATACAGATGTTTTTCTGTACTCATACAGGAAGTCAGTAGCCATGGCCACTTTTTGTAAGTGGGACTACTATTTTTTGGCAGACTGCACTCTTTTAAAACTACAGTTTTCCTTTACTACTAAGGGAGCAGTGGAATTTAGTAATTGTTAAATGCCTCTTAGCTGATAGATATAGATAATGTTTTAAACAAAATAAAGTTAGAAAAATACAGCAGCTTTGCAAAGATCAGTCTAAATGTGCTTTCCACGGAACATTTTCAGATTTCAGAAAGGATTTTAGCAAGTCAGCCTTAGTATAACTGAAAGAGATTAAAAGACTGAGTCCAAAAAATGTTCAGAAGTTTGACTTGCTGTTGTCCAACAACACAGGTAAATTCAAATCAGTGCCATTGTAAGGTCCTCTGTGTGCAAGAGTAGTTCCTACATAGTTGTGTATATATGAATATACCTGAAATACAGGAATCACTGCTTTGACTAACTCAAGTAACTATCCACAATGGCAAAGTTCCTGGATTTGTTTGACAGTGAAGCCTGTGTACATCATGTAGTTTTACCTCTGAAAACTTCTCCTAAAAACTGAAAAGAATAATAAGACAATGGTAACTCTGGAGCAACTTCTCAGAAAAAAAGCATTGCGTTCCCTTTTGTTATTTGCCACTTAAAATATCACTGAACCAGTCTCCTGATCCTCTGCTATACCAGGGGTTCTTTTAGATTGGGGAAATTCTTAATGAATACCTACTGCATCTATCACAACAACCATAGGTTTCATCCTAGATGACATCCTCCAAAAATACCAGAAAAGGTTGAGTTGTTAGAGAGCCTTCATCTGTATGAGAGAGGAACTGTGCTGGGAGGAAAGAGACAATGGAGGGCTCACAGAACTGCACTGAAAGGATGATTAATTTTGGTTTTGAACAGTGTTTTGGATCCCTCTCTGAGTCTAACAATGACAGCAGTGCACACAAGTGGTTTTTTGGCACTGTTATATTTCTAATGTATGTTGATCCACAAGACAGATGATCTGCAGCAGACTTTTCCACATTCTTCCCGATTGTCACTAGCTATGATTTGGCCTGGTCCAGCCCACAGGTCTTCAGCAAGCTTTCTTTCATTGTTATCTGGATTGAAGTTCTTCTCTTCTGATGCTTTCAGACCTGAGAGAACTCCCAGGTGGCTTTACAGCTCCTACATCTCCCTGTCATTAATTGTGATTGATTAACTTTCTTTATGTAACACATTCCTGATCAGCTCCAGCACATCTTTCTTTCTTTCATGCGAAGCCTTTTTTTCCTTATCTGTGTTAAAAACTGCAAGTGGCAGGTTGTGGGAGTAAAGAATTTTCTCTAGGAACTCTTAAGCTTTTCTATACCTACTTAAAACCCCTTGCCTCTTAGAAAGCTTCCTTTCTAGGCCTTGCTTTCCATCTCCTTTCCTTCACCAATCTACTCCTTAGGACTGCAGTACAGTTCTGTTATTTATACTAGAATTGATAAACACACTTCTAGTATTTATCATCATCTCCTCACTGTCTTCTTTTCACTAGCTCCCTTTGATTTCTGCAATTTCAGCATTTGCAGGTCTGCCATGATCCAGGGCAATGGTGTGGTACTATTCCAGTTACCCAAGGTATCACCAAAACGTTGTTTTCATTGCATTGTCAAGCTAACATTTCTGTGTTCTACCACTGAAAATTCCAATTTCTAAATATCGTAATGACAGGGGACTTGGCTTCTACTCAGATTGGAGTAATTACTCTTTGACTACTGAAAACTATTCATTTGAATTCCCAGTGGATAAAGGAAATCCCCATCCATTGTTCTGAACAGTGGGCTTAACAATCAACCAGTATAAAATAGCTATTCACTTAAAACACTACTGAAAATCTGGAATATTTTATTGCTGCTGTATTTTCCTCAGTGCTGGGTAATTTCAGACTCAGCAGAGACTATAATTCATAGGGAAATGAACTGTTGCTTACAGTCCACACATTATAAAACAGTTACATTGAAATTGTCTGCTCACTGCTGCTTTTATTCAGGACAGAATCCCAGAGGAACTACTCTCAAAAGAGGTGTTCCTCGGACACAGAAGGGAGAGCAGTCAGACCTTCTGGTAGGAAAAGGAGTTGATGTACCTGGTATAATTTTCAAGATGAGATGTTCTAGACAGATGTCAGAATTAAAAATAAAAAAACTGTTGAAAATCTAGCTACTCATGCTAGAGGTATGCTCAAGTAGTGAATGTTGGTTATTACCAGCATTTAAATTAACAATTACCAAGTCCCAAAGGAGATTTCCTTGTTCCCTGTTTCTTTTAATTGAAAATGCCATTTGAGAGATGTAGAAAGGGCTCTGTTAGAGAAGAGAACACTTAGAGAGTGCAAAGCAGGTATAAAGAGCTATGGTTCTCCTAGGATGTTTTGTCTGTCAGCTCTAAACTTAAGCAAGCACTTAAGTCCGGGACAGTTTTGCCTTATGACTCTGCAGTTTGCCACCTGAGGGTCCCAAGCCAGCTTAGATCCCCAGCACATTGCATACAAAGGACATTCACTCTCTGAGAGCTCTCACTGAGTGTGCCGTGCTGTACTGAAAGGCTTTTGTCATTCATGGGGGTCTCCTGATTAACCCTCTGGTCTAAGTTAGGATAACAGACTGCTGACTTTTAACCCCTGAAAACCACATGAGCAGTGTGACTTTGAGGAAGTCAGATGACAGGTATTCTGAAAGTCCAAATCCTACCCTCTTCCTCTTACCAGAATAGGCTGCTAGACTGGTTATATTCAGGCAACACACAATTAAACTATTAATGGAGACTTTTGATCACCGTAAGTCTTAAAACCAACTAATCTTATGTACAAGGAGATTTTTGCTTTGTTGAGAGTTAAAGGACCATAAAGGTCATCCACAAACAGAAGACCATCATACTGGGAAAAGGCCCTCACCATGAGTCCCTCACTTGGGAACATTTCTGATTCATGCCAGATCCTTGCTCTCTTAATTGTAATGGAAATTAAGATATTAATTTCTACTGCCACTCTGCATATGTTTTCTCTCGTCTGGTGCACTTAATAAACAGATTTCCCTCAGTTGTTTCCCATTTGAAAGAAAGAAGGGAAGAAAAAAATATCTTTTGCCCCCTTCAGGATTTTCATCTTTGTTAACACAACCTTACATTGTCCCCCTGAAGAATGTAAGATTGGTTTTGTTATGCCCTGCAGGCCTTCCGTGTCCCCAGAATCCTAGGGCAGTGGCACTGGCAAGTTGGCACACTGTAGCAGAAATGTCATTTTTTAATTATGTGGTTCTAAGGGAATCTATTATCTACTGCTGAGATGCTGAAATCAGACGATTTATCTCCAAGGCAGCTCTGTCTACAATCTAGAATATATATCTCTTGTCACTGCAGGAAAAAAGAATGAAAGGATGTTTTTATTTCTGGTGCCTTATGTTTATAAATATATTCTTTTAAGTTTTGTGAGCAGATTTGTGGGGGTAGGGTGCTGAGGGGCAGGGTATAAAAAAATCATATTCTGATGCTTCTCCAGGTTCTCTTGATCTCCCTAGTAGATTATCCAAGGTCAAAAGGGATCTAGCTGCACTTCAGTGAGGGTGTCATACCCCTTCAGGGAAGGATGTCATACACATCCTAAAAGGGCTCATGTGCCAACCATAAACTAGCCTAGATGTAAGTCATTGTGCTGAGAACTCCAGGCACCTAAGTGCTGAGAGCACTGTAAAAGTGAACATCAACAAAAGGGCCAGGCAACTTGTTTACCTTAATTAACATAAATACTAACCTCTGCTTGACACGTCAGGGTAGGTGTCTGCAGCGATTTGAAAGAATCTTTATTTCTTACACGCTAAGTGTTTTCATTTGAATGAATAACGATATATCTACCAGATTATTCACAATGGCACTGAATTATTTCTCTTTCCTCCCTAAGGTATCGAAGCAAATCAGAGAGTTTAGTACATGTTGTTTGTATTTTTTAATCTGCAAAATTCATTACACAAGCCACTCTGTGAAGCAGGATCTGAGCTGCCAGCAGTTCGTATCTATTAACGAAAAGGTACATTCCAAGTACTTTTAACACAATCCCACTCAGGCATATTTTGAATTAATGTATGCTTTCTGTATCCTATAAAAGTTTACCAAAAAAGTTGTAGGAGACGACAGAAGGAAAGAACTATCGACTATCCCATCAAAACTGTAGTTCTTGTATTGCCCTCTAGTGCACACATGACAGCATGACACCTTTTTTAAAAAAAACTCTTCTCAATATAAATTACTAAAACGAAACCTTCAGTGTCATTTGATGGTTTGCTGTATTTAGTTTTGACAGAAACATTATGCATAGTTTGTTTGAAATACATGACTAGATTGCCTTCACCAATCCATTCTGGAAAATCTGAGAAGTAGTTTCATTCGTGTTGCTGGCAGAAATGTTGGCCATATCTTTTCAAAACAAAATAAGTATGATTCCGAAGAATCCAGACCCAAAAAATTCAATCCTTCAAAACCACCTGAAATGAAGCATTTATAAGTTAGAGGATACCTATAGTCTTTAAAATAGGAGGGAAAATTAAAGTCTTTAGTAGTGTGTCATTGGTCTGCATACACTTAATTCTAAAAGTTAACTGCCTACCAGACATACAGAAAGATCAGCATACACAAGAACACAGGAACATGCACAATAGTTAAAGTTGACAGAGAATTCACATACTGAGATGAAATCTATTGTAAAACATTGTGGAGGCAAACATTTCAGAGGCTACAGATTCAAACAATAACCTTGTTACTTAAGTGCTTAGCCAGGAACAATCTCTACATTTCAGACCAACCACTTGTGACTTTATGAATCACTATAAAATCTTGTCATTTTTCAGATGCTATTCTCTCATGCAACTCTTAAATATACTTGAGTATAGGAGACATAGTTGCATCTGTACAAGCCAGAACACTTTCAGAACACCAAGCACCTGGGTAGAAACAAGATTTGAATAGCAGAGGGAAAGAAATGGGATGCTATGAAGATATATGTCTGTAATTGCGTTGTGTAAGTGAGAAAGCATCTACTATCCTTGTAGCATTAGTGAAAGCACAGCTGCTGAAGGAGATCATCAAGTAAATATATTCCTGGCCTGTGTCCAGCATGATAAGCAGTTTGCCACTACCAAAGTCAAGAAAAAAATTATGCACCACTTTAATAATGCCAGACTTTGATTACAGTGTGACACTGTGCCATGCTGATAATCCTACCTCTGTATTTGTATAGTAATCTTTATTAAAGACAACTTCTGGTCAACTTTTGACAATTTATTTTGTTCTTACATCTCCATGTAAATGCAGGATGCAGATGTGCCTGGGTTTACCTCATTGTTTTGTATGAAGCTGTTCCTGTAATAATAGCAGTTCCTACCTCACCAATTTTACTTGCCAGGATCGTGACATGCTTGTCTCTAATGCTTCATGATTTTTTTCTGGACCCATACCCCAATACTTTTAAAATAATGATGGCAAGATTAGCATAGTTATAGATCATCACGATAGATATAGTTAATTTTTAACTTAGTGCTTGAAGATATGTTGGCATATAGCTGTTAATGGATCATGAGAGATAATGGAGGTTTTGATCAATTTCCCTGTTCACAGCTTTGGAACAAACCTAGCAAGAAGCCAGAAATAAAAAGTTTTAGTATGGTCTTGAGTGCCAGGCACAGCCCTTCAGCCACTGCTGCCTAGCCTTTGGTTTTCAATCCACAAATCTTTTCACAAAGCAGAAAACTGTTATCAAGCCAACATAGGACAGGCAAGGTCTTTTTACTTAAAAACCCAAATGAGCGGCATGTGATAAAACTTTCCATTTGGCTATCACAGAATGACTTTCTTACATTGACAGATAAATAACTACTTGTTTTAAAATCTCTCATTCTTTGGTCTTGCAATGTCATGCTCACAAAACCAGACTCTAATCACACTAGATTGCCACCAGATTCGTTCCCAGTGTTTCAGGGTGTCATTCTTAAGCCTACTTATATCACCCCAGGAAAGCAGGGTAAAAATAGAGAGACATCATGGTTGGAAAATGTTCATGGCCACAGAGCTGCTTTTTGTGTTAAGGAGATACTTAGTTTCACATGCCATTCATGTGGTTTCAGCTCCTCTTTCCGTATAACATACTGCGCTGGTTTTGACTGGAGTGGAATTAATTTTCTTCATAGTGGTTGGTATGGGGTTATGCTTTGGAGTTGTGCTGGAAACACTGTTGAAAATTTGGGGATTTTTTAATCATTGCTGAGCATCACTTAACAGAGAGTCAAGGCGTTTTCTACTCCCTAGTCCATCCCACCAGCGAGTAGGCTGTGAGTACACAAGGAACTGGGAGGAGACACAGCCAGGACAACTGATCCCAGTTGACCAAAGGGATATTCCAGACCTTATCACATCAAGCTTAGTTTATGAAGCTGGAGGAAGAACAAAGAAGTGGAGGACATTTGGAGTGATGGTGTGTGTCTTCCCAAGTCACCATTGCACATGATGAGGCCCTGCTTTTGTAGGGATGGCCAAACACCTGTCTGACCATGGGAAGCAGTGAATTCTTTGGTTTGCTTTTGCTTGAATGTGTGGTCTTTGATTTACTTTTTAAACTGCCTTTAAGCTCAAGACCTAAGCTTTCTCGCGTTTACTCTTCTGATTCACTCCTCCATCCCACCGCAGGGGTGGGGGCAGGGAGGAAGGAGTGAGTGGCTCTGTGCTGCTCAGTTGCTGGCTGGAGTTAAACCATGACACATACAAGTAGCAGAAAAGATGTCACCGATTCAAGATGTAGCTACTGTTCTCATTATCTTATGCAACAGTTTTTCCTCTCTGCTTCAAAGGCCAGTACATTGCACAATCACTGGAAAAATCCTGTCTTGATCTTTTTTCTGGAAAATTATTTCAGTCTTCCAAACTCAGATCGTTCACACCTTGTAGCTGTATAAATTCCTTTTAAGCAGAGGGAGCTTATATCATTGAAGTGGAAACTCAGCAACACTAGGAAACTGAATGAAAAGTTCTTAAAGAAGCTGATTAAAATAAAAAATGTCATAGGTCAGTAAGCTGAAATTTTTCTTCAGAACATCCTGAATGTTTTGAAGTGTTCTGTGACTGGTCATGAATACATTCACAACTAAGGTCTTGCAAAATGCTTGTGGATTTGGGTTACTCATTTTTGTATACCTATGTTGTTGTTAGCTTTATTTTGGGTTGGTTTATTTCTTGGGGGGTGTCTTGGTGGGGGGAGTTATGGTTGGCTTGCTTGTCTTGGGGCTTTTTGTGTGTGTATTTATTGTTTTTATTTTTTGCCTAGTAATCTTCAAAATGTTAAGGTTGCTTTCCCATCCACCCCAAACTTTGGCAAAGACTTGAAATACTGGGGTTTTTATTGTGGATCAAAAAGCTAACAATAAACATTCCGCCAGAACTTTTTCTTATCCTCTATTTTAAAGACTGTGTTTTGCCGACTACATCTGAGCAAGTCACAGAACCACAGAATAAACTGGGTTGGAAGGGACCCATCAGGATCATCGAGTCCAACTCCTAGCCCTGCACAGCATCATCCCCAAGAATCACACTATGAGCCTAAATGCATTGTCAAAATGCTTCTTGAGCTCTGTCAGGCTTGGTGCTGTGACCCATTCCCTGGGGAGCCTGTTCCAGTGCCCAACCACCGTCTGGGTGAAGAACCTTTTCCTAGTATCCAACCTAAACCACCCTCAGTGCAGCTTCAGGCCATTCCCTCAGTTCTGTCACTGGTCACCACAGAGATGAGATCAGTGCCTGCCCCTCCTCTTCCCCTCACAAGGAAGTTGTAACTGCAGTGAGGTCTCCCCTCAGTCTCCTCTTCTGCAGGCTGAACAGACCAAGTGACCTCAAGGCTCTTCACCATCTTTGTTGCCCTCCTTTGGATGCTCTCTAATAGCTTGATATCTTTCTTGTCTTCTAGTGACCAAAACTGCTCACAATATTCAAAGTGAAGCCACACATCTAATTCAAGCACTTAACTTTAATTCTTACCTAAATTAGACTTCTGGCAACCTTATCCAGAAAAGACAAGGACTTTCTGTGAGTAAGTCAGACCTTTCATATTCTGGAGTGATTTTAAGAGGAGCAGTAAGTTTCCTTTGCTATTCCTTGATTTCTTTCCATATGTTTTTATCCTTGTTTAATTTCATCCTGCAATATTCATGGACCATAACCCAGATTTACAAACTTTATCTGTGAGAAGTTCAGAGGCCATAATTTTATGATCTGTCATGGTTTTCTTTTCCTGAAATCCTTACACTTTGTTTTTATTCCCATGAAAGTAAAATATTGGCTTAACAATGATAATAATGAAAAAAAAATTACTTTTTGAATCATAGTGTTTCCCTCTAGAACAACAGTTTTACTCTACCAGTATTCCCACTGATGTACTCTTTTTTCCCCTAGAAATGGATTCTTGGCTAACTGATTTTGCTAATGTGCCTTTCATTGGTGCCCAAATGTACTTTGCTACAGCACATTATGGGAAAGTAGCTTAAAAATGGTTTTTATTATTCTTTTAAGCAACTGACCTAGGCAGGCCAAAATCAAAAGTGCTTGGTATGAGATTGACCTTAGACGAGGATTTTCTCTTTATCTTGTTGAATAAATACCCATCTAAGAATGCATAAAAGATTACTGAAATACTTGGTGGAACTCATATTGCAAAATAAATTCCTGGTGAAATCATGCTCAACAAAAGCTAGCAAAAAGATAAAAAAAGTGAGAAAATTAAAAACTGTGCACATAAGATCACACAATGAAAAAAATATATATGGTATATACATTGGATTTTATAAGTGCTGGTATCTGATTCTAAGATAGTAAGGAGAAAGCGTAGCCATAAGCAAATTAATACTCCCGAAGAAGAGCTGCTTGGTGAGAGTGAGGCCCACATAAACATAAGGCCTTGCACTAATTGAAAATCAGATCCTAATCTAATCCCAGGTGTTTACACACCAGCCTCTGTGGATATGTGGAAGACAGAAAACTCTGAAAAAAAAGTATCAGTCAGTCCGTGTCTATCAAGTTACTCATGATTTGCACTGGAGCAAGGCAGACAGGAAATTACTCTGTAGGCTTTGTTAATTTTGTACTCTTTTTCTTCTGTGTACGACTCCATTCTCAATTTTGCCCATAGACAAATTTACCTTAAATAAGTTATTTCATCTGTCAAACTTCTACACAGTCATTGACATCTAATTATTCCAATTTCACAAGGGTGATGGCAAAACAAAAGAGATCATGGGTCATGCAAAAGAAGATTTAATTTGGAGATCTTCTTTCATTCTATTTCTATCAATCTGAGAACCTGACAGTTAATGTATATAGAAATATCATAGAGGTATCATACGGTCCTGACAGCATGCCCCTGCCACATAAAAATTTTAATGTAATGTTGTATTATTTACTTAACTCTATAAAGACCAGCAGTGCAATTTTTTTTTCTCCCCCTCTCCCTGCACTTTTTTTCACACATAAGCAAACAGAGAATATTTCAAAGATTATTTTGTACGGAAGAAACTCCGGTCCAGTTGCCTTAAGAAGTGTTCCCCAGGTGCCCTCAGGTTCCCCAGAAACTTAAAATATCCTCAATTCATCTCCACAGGGACACAGCCAAATCTGGCAGACTGGGATGCAGAGGAACCTGAAGACTTCTTGCTTGATACAGCACAAGGAATAAACAGATCCTGGGAAAATAATAAGCACCTCCATTTATTTCATCACCCTAGATAATTTCTAAAGCAACTTCCAAGTGTCATAAATATTAATTCATTTTTCAAGCACATTAGTACTAAAATCAAGCCTAAGTGTTTTCTCCATTCAACAGAGAGGAAAGGGCTTTTCTGCACTTGTGAGAAATTTCTGCAGAAGGTTGTTTTGTAAAAGACAGTACAAAGCCCAGGAGTCTAATGTCTCTTTAGCATCAGGCTTCACTAAGAATATCAGCAGCAATGAAACTGTTAACATAACTGAGGGTAGTGACAAATGATTAGAAATTCAGGTTAAAATAGATGCAGCATTATTCTAAGTTGTGGTAACTACACTCCCATATGATATAATTTGTTTAAAGCTATTTAGAATGATTCCTAACCATAGTACCTATATTTAAAAAACTGAAAAAAAACCCCAAGAAAATGCTGGCGATTAGGATCTTAAGTGGTACAGACCAGTGGGTTTCTCAAAATACTGGAAGAAATTAATCGTATTATTTCCAGTAAGCTTAAAAAGGATAGGAGATTAGTAGCAGTTGGTGTGGACTTATCAGGAAGAGATTGTGACAAACCAACCAAAATTCCTTACATAATCTTTTATTCTATTATAAATACAGAGGAAATATTAGTTGCTTCAAACTTGAGTTTCAATAACCCTCTGTCATTGCTTCATATAGTATTTCCAAAAGTGTGCCAAGAAGTATCTGAAGGTATCAGGTAGATCCCACATGTGCTGGAAAACCACAGTCACCTGGCAGCTACCAGTTAAGAATTACCAAATTAGAAGAGGTATCAATAAGAGCCCCAGATGCCTCTGTTCTGAGCTTGGTGCAACTTCGTTTTATCTTTAATAACTTGAATGATTGAATAGATGGTCCTCTGATTATTTTTACAGGCAATGGACAAGACAAGGAAAAGGTAAGGAATCTGAGAAACAGGATTTTCATTTCAAATAATCCTGGCAAACTGCAGAAGACAAAAGCTTGCATATATGAATAGGAACAAACAGCAAGCTATTTTTAGAAGATCATTGGCAAGAATACTACCACATTCTTCTTCTTCCTTTCTTTTTTTCTTTAATAACTTTTTTTCTCATTCCAAAGAGTTTCTACTGCTCAAAATCTCGTCTGTAGAAATAGTCCTAGTGAAACTGGCTTCTTTGAAATGTACTTATCTGAGTCATTAACATCAACGAATTCCCACTTGCCTGTAAGGGGCAGAGAAACTCCTCTTTAAATACAAAAAGACTGTGTAGGTTATAACAAACCACAGCCAGAAGGAGTAGTTCCCTTTTCTCCTGTCCATAGAAAAGATGGTCTAAAAAAATTTTCCCTCCTGGGGTTTGACTCTGTGAGATTTTTAAATTATTATTGTTATTATTACCTTTTAAAATTATTATTGTTGTTGCTGTTGTTATCTTTTTCATAAGCTTTTCAATGGACTCCAAAAGCAAAGATGAAGGAAGAAAGGATGACACTAGGGTATTACTCCAGTTGTGGTATGCCAGAGGAAAAATGTTCAGTAAAAATAAACTGTAGAAATTAATTACCAAGAATAAGTGTGAATAGGCTTGACACTGAGTAAAAGGGCAGCATCAGCTTGCTTTTCTGGCATAGAGTCAGTCAATATACTTTCAATTCTAAGACAGTAGTACACTTGAAACTCAGGATAAGTAACTATGACATTATAGGTGTCAATTTGAATAATGCATACCATGCAAATAACCTCTAAATTTGAAGAAAAGCCTCACAAAGTTTGGGCTAGTTTACATTCTCAGTAAGTAAAACTATACTTGTGGGTTTTTAGTAGTGTTTGGGTTGCTCGATTTTATGGGGTTTTTTAACCCAGAAAATGTGAATTTCTATTAAAAATTCAAAGCCAACTGTACCCCCAGTTGTTTCTCAGTAATTTTTTCAAGCTCCTATTAAAATTCTCCAAAGGAGGTTCCATGTCCTCTACAGATAATATGTTCCAGTGTTCCAAAACTTACATAATCCCTCTCTGAACTTCAAGATTATTATCTGAAATCGATTTTTTTACCCACTTTCATTATAAAGAGCCTCTTATTCATTTTTTGGCATCCATCCTTAGTCCAAGTATTTTTCTGTCTTCCCCTGATTCTTCTATTCTTAGGTCAGACTAGTCTGGATCCCTCAGTTTCCTGTGCAGGGTGTGTTTTCTAAACATCTAACTCTTCCTGGTTTTGCTTGTGACTCTCTCCTGATCCAAACTGTAGTGTCCTGCACTCCAGCTGGGCCTGAGGAGAGCCCAACAGCCTAGCCTAGAATATAGAACCTTTTTGCTTGCCCATAAAAAGGTGTCTTTTTCACCAAAATCTTCAAATCTGTACAGTGCATTTGTGTTGTTTCCTGCTGCACAATTCTCTTGGGCAGAAATACTCTGTGGATGAAAAGTCACTGCTGGATTCCCTCAAAATAGAACAAAAAATGTACCCCTTGACGGAGATAGAGCTTTCATTTGTCTGCCAGGCACCTCAAGGGATTTCTCCAATATATGATATGGATGAGGTTGTGTTAGGTTTTTCACTCTGCCTGGTCCAGTAACCCAACAGTGTCTCATCATACTTGTCATGCAAATGTGGACAGATAATAAAATGCAAAAATGACATGCTGCCGTTATTAATTTTAAGCATTTTCCTTATATAAATAATGCACTATAAATTCTATTTACTGTAAGAGCAATTAGTGTATCTTTTATGTTTTTGTGTCTCTCTTGATCCTTTTGGACATAAGCTATGCCTGAAACTTGCCCAGACCCTAAAGGTTCATTATGATTTGACCACCTGTAAAAAGATGTCCATATATGTATAACAATTTTTAATATACTTGATCCAAAAAAAAAAAAAAACAAAACCCAAAAAAAACCCAAAAAAAAAAAAAAACACCAAAAAAACCACAGTGGAAGTCGTGTGCTTGTCTGTGGGAATTAACAGCAGGTCAGAAAGCCTGTCAGAGTCTGAGTCTGACATTAGTCTCAGCACAGTCCATTTCTACCTGTGAGAAATCTAGTCGAGAGAAACAAGAAATTCAGAACAATAGAGGGAGTAAACAGCAACAAGGCTGCAGCTGGTGTTTTGTTTAGATTCTTGGGATGTCTGTGTTGTAGATAACTAATAATAGTATAGTGTAGTTAAAATAGGCAATAAATCTACTGTAGTAGTTGAGCAACCAATAAACAACTAACACGAATGATAAACATACAAAAGTGTATATATATGACACTGGCTCTTGGAATAAATGCTTTTTGCCTGCACTTTATGTTAGAGTTAGTGTGTGTCGCGCGTCCGCCTCAACTGCGACACCTGTCTCCCTTTCCAAAATTTATAATCTGGAGAACTGAGCTTTTGCCACTACATATACATGTGTACGTAAGGAGTCTCATTCAAACTGATGTCCTAAAACACTACTACAAACTTGTGTTTTGTTGAGGAAACTTTCCTTTCTGACCATCCCGAAGGCACTCTGTCAGTCACACTCACACCACGACAGATTTTCACTGCTGGGACCAAACTCACTCCACAGCGTGTGGCTCCAGTGACCCGACAGGTGCCCTGCTTGACCTCCTACATACCCCACGCCCACAGTCAGATAAGGTTCTCTTGCCAGCTCAACCCTAGGTTTCCCACAGCAGGGCTTCAGACCTCTGGATCCTTGAAATAATTTAATCGTGGTGCAACAACAGAATAACAGCTCGAGCTAGCTGTGAGGATGGACCCTGAAAAAAGGACTACCTGGGCTTTTATACCCTCACAGTCTAAGCACGTGAAAGTCTGTGGTCACTGGCTCCTGCTGCGTCTCTGTTAACCATGCCCTTTGTTATGCAGAGGGTCAGAACCCGTTCATGGCCTCTTGCCTTGGGCTCCCCACACCCAGAGCTCAACCTGCAGCTCATACTGCAGCTGCAAACTGAGCTACCTGCACTAAATTAATTCCTCAACTGCATTTTCTAGCAGATATTTCAAGACTAAAGACATTCCTCTTTTATTTACACTTTGCAGCAAGATATCAAATATCCCCTAAAATATTCTCAAAAGGTTACAGTCCAGTATTAATTTCTTGATCAGTATTACTGCTCTGAGGTATAAGAAGAATCAAATGTCTGCAGTTTGACTGAGCTAACCTAAATAACTTGTTTATTTCATTTAGAATAATCACCATGACATTAGGCTGTATATATATTTTTTTCTAAAAAGATCTTTGAGCTACTTTCAGCGATGAAAAAAGATAAATTCTTACATAACTAACCCACAGTTAATCTGTTCCTCCTTATTTCTTAATTTTTACATCCCATTAGGGACCACATTAAAAGCGAAAGAACAAAGCAAACAGACAAACCCCAAAACCCCCACACAAACAAAGCAAAAATACACACAAAAAATTCTTCATTCTTCTGAGTATGATGGAATTCTGATTTTTTTCTGATATGATCTTAGATAATTTTTAAATTTTTTTTCACATCAAAGTACTCTGCAATTAAAACTGCTGTTGATACTGAAGATGTCGTCTGACAGAAGAGTTAATGCTTGGTAATGAGAGTAATCAACATTTCATTTCAACCTATTAAATTCCTGGAATATTAGTTACTTAACAGAGTACCTACAAACAAGCAAAATGTTAAAGAAATTTCCTTAGCCCACACAAGTTCCAAACATCCATTACAGGAAAATTCACAGTTCTAGCTCTGCACATGTGCCCCTTCTGCATTTCACATCCCAGAATGTTCCTTTATGACTGTGCTATATAAACAAGAGGTTTGGAGGCTTGCAATTATTCTGAGCCAAGCTAGAGTACTGCTTCACAGAAAGAACTCCAAACTCATGGCTGAGACATATCAGGGACAAGATGATACTAAGGAGGATTGATGAAGAAGCCATTTCAGGAAGATTGCAAGTGACTCGTTATCCTTGTCTTCTCCTCAAGAGGGGGCCCAAAAAATTTTCACCGCAAGGCACCCCCGCCATATCCAAAGGAAATGAGGAAATTTGAGACTGGTTACACTAGCCTTAGGAAACAGGACTCTGCACTGTCACAGCTTCCTATACATGGCAGCATTTAAAAATGTCACTGCTCTTCTTGGCAGTTTAAAAAATTCCAAACCCAGTCATTCTTTCCTGATAAAGCATCACTCACACGTTCAAACATCATCCATATTACACTGTATTTCTTTGGCAAATTGCCAGTTCCAGTGCTTCCCCAGCCTTATCCTTGACCAGATGTTTGCATACGCTTCCTGAGACCACTGCCTCAGCCCGAACTGCTGCACCCAGTGACAGGTTGGCTTTTCCCTTCCTCCCATTCCTGCCTGACGTCTCCCTCAGATGGTCTGCGTTGTGCACCCCTCTGCATGTCATGGTCAGCCCACTGGAAAATATTGCCCCCATTTTTAAAAAGAGTAGGAAGGAGGAAGGGATTGAGAGCAGCCCTGCTGACAAGGTTCTGGGTGGACTGCTGGATGAAATGCTGCCTATGAGAGAGCAGTGGGCGCTTTCAGCCCGGAATACCAACTGTATCCTGGGCTGCATCAAGCAGCCTGGCCAGGGAGGGAGGGATTTCTGCCCTTCTCTTCCTCTCCGGTGAGACTCCAGCTCTGAGGTCCCCATCACAGGAAGGAGACAGATGTGTTGAAGCAGGTTCAGAGGAGAGCCCCAAAGATGACCAGAAGGCTGGAGCATCTTTCCTATGAAGACAGGCCAAGGATGTTGGGCTTGTTCAGCCTGGAGAAGAGAAGGCTCCAGGGAGACATTATTGCATTCTTTTAACTCTTAAAAGAGCTTATAAGAAAGATAGTGATAAACTTTTTAGCAGACTCTGTCGCAGTAAGACAAGAGATAATAATTTTAAACTAAAAGAGGCCCAATTTATATTAGCTGTGTAAAGAAGAAGTTTTACAATGAGGATGAAAAAATACTGGGACAAGTTGCCCAGAGAGGTGGTAGATGCCCCACTCCTGGCAAGATCCAACGCCAGGCTAGATGGGGCTCTGAGCAACATGATCTATTTGAGATGTGCTCAGCTGCAGGCAGCTGGACTACACTGCCTTTAGAGGCCCCTTCCAACACAAGCTATTCTGTGCACCTGTGGATCTTCACTGAATTTCTGTGAGAGCTCACACCCTGCCAAAAAGTATCACTCCAAATTGTATGATCCTGAGGACAAAAATGTTTTTAAGCTCTATTTGCATATTTCACAGTAACATATTTATACTAGAGATTGCTTCCTACTGTGCTCCTAATAATTAGATATTCTTAAATGCATAATAGCAGCTTCTAATTTTTTTCACCAGGTGTTTATTTGAAATTAATCTCCATGTGATTCTTGGACAGCAAATCTCTCACCACTGAAGAGCTTTGATTCGTACATAGATGCAGCCAAAATTGCTAGAAGTTCGATATTCTTTTCTTCAATTTTCACTGCTACTTGTGTTGTTTCTGTAAACATTGTCTACCTAGCAAGTTAATCGAAACAAAAAGTAAAAAATACTAACCCAGGACTTTTTTTACCATCTCAGCAGTATTTATGAAAATATTTTACAGTAATTCCTAGCCTGTAACAAAAGTCTGTGAAATACTAAAGATGAGTATATATTTTATTTCTAAATATATCATTTTACCCATCCCCATACTGCACTTCTAGTCAAATACAAGGGGTTTTTTTTTTTTGCTATCTTGCTATATTTCATACTAAATTTCCTATAGGTTCAGTAGTTCATTAAATAATATAGGGGCTTTAAAGGTGAATCTATTAGGATACACATTAAATTGGAGTATGCTTTTAATATTTAGAGCAGAATAGGAAATGTTTTATCTACAAGTTTTATGTATGCATGAACTGGCAAAAATAGTACAGTAGGAAAATCAGAAATAAATTGTTACAGACTATTTTTTATTTGTATTGAAGGTTTTGAGATTTTTTTAATTGTTTTTTTTTTCCAATTACCATGATTGTGACTTGTTACAAATTTATACAATATTTAGCAGCTTAGATATTTGAACAGGCAATTTCAATACTGCAAAATTTTTCAATACTGCAAAATTTTTCAATGCACATTTTTCATTGAATGATCAATTTTTCCCATATCAGAAAATACAAGAATGTCCCTAAAGAAGCACTTTGGACATTCTGAAATTTAATTTTCCTTATTAGGTACTGAGGGAATCCACTTATATCCCTATATGGCTGTAATTTGCACAGCTAGAGATCAGTGAAACATTAAAAAATATTTTCTGTCATTCTAAAGTAGCCTGACAGTTTCTGAGAAGACATATGAATTTTAAAGAAGATACAGCAGAATAATTTATTGTGAAATTTTCTCTTTTCTTAAGCATTTTCTTTTGGGTATTTAAGAGGAAAAAAAAAAAAGCGTTTAGAATGCACTTGGAGATTTTAGCACTCCACCCACATGAAGATGTGAAGAAAGAGAAACTCATGGGAATTTAAACTCAGGAAATTAAGGACAGACTTGTGATTTGTTCAGTTCTTTTCTTCATTAAATGAGTATAATATGATACATGTAATCTAAAAGTAATATTAATTAGATGAATTTATTAGCATTTGTGAATGCTTACAAATCTTTGTATTAATGACACTATATGGTAATTATATTTATGTAGTGCATTCTGATTATTCCATCATTTAAATATTGGTTTGTATTTGGCTGAATAATTTTAATTAACGTTTACTTTCAGCACTGATAAATAAGATACTTTTCTACAGACTCCTGTGCCATTTAAAGGATACCAAACACTGGATGTTATGCATAAAGCATCAGTCATTATAAACTTTTATAAACATGACATCATATTATAGCAACTAAATAAGTAAAAGCCATAGGTCAGGTTTTTAGAATTGGCTTACAGGTGTGCATTTTCTTAAGCCAGCAAGTATACTGGTACAATAGGAACCTATCTCCTTGGAAGTTGTTTATAAAGTTATTCTGTTTACTCACCTGATACCTACAGAAATATTGTGTCTACAACACAGGCAGTCAGCTAGGAACACATTTCTGAGTAGTACTGTTACAGTTGTACAGTTCCTCTCCTTTCCTGGAACAAAGTTTATTCCCTGCTGAGCATTAGAATTGCTTTTCCACCTGTCGGTAATATTAAAAATTTCCTTTATTTTGCTTTAAAAAACCCAATCCTTTCAAAACATATAATATATGAAATTAACAGCCTACATTTTGATTCAGATTATTTATCCACACAAAAAGAAAACAATTATTCATTAACATTTTCTCCCTCCAGTTTCCTTGCCATCTTCCAATTTTACAGCCCTAGAGCCTTCCAAGTCTCAGTCCAGAGCTGCGCACACTTGAAACAAGTGCATTAAGTGAAAGAAGGGGAAGGGCTTTGGCTAAATGCCCTTATTTGCTGAACTGAAAGAGATTTTATAGTCATAAATTTTATAGCAAGGAGGAGGCAAGAGGGGAATTTCAAGACAGAGGTGTATCTTGATTACAGTGCTGCATCAAGTCATGGCCGGGGCAGTGTTGTTATTCCACACACAAATGAAAAAATCATCCAGTAAAATCTGACCAATATCCCCTCCCTCTGTCTTTTATTTTCACATCTCCATCTGAAGTACCTGTCATCCAAATAAAAACATGACATCAGTTAAAGATTGTAGCTTTGAACAATCAATAGCTTGGCACCTCGAGCTAATGTGAACTGAAAGGCAAACCACGATTCACTACATGTGAAGGGAATCATACCATGGAAAAAAATGGAGATTAAATATTTTTTAGCTGATAACTTACTTTTACTCACAGATGTATTTAAAAAAGGAACCTAAAAAGCAAGTTAGTATGTTGCATAATCATTACTTCAAATATTTCTCTCTGGAAATTCCTTTATATCCCTGGAAGATTATCATTGCATTGTGTGTTTACACATAATCATCCTTGTGAATAATTCTTTGCTATTCAGTACTTTTTCTCTCACTGAAACAAAATCTCTGACAAGTTTCACAGCACAAATAAATAGTCTCTGATTTACAATCCAGGTTGCTTCACTCAAAATTTGTGAGCACATTTAAAAACAACTCTACATGACACCTGATAATTAAGAATGTGCAGTTGCACTTAGTTAAAGGTTTCTCTAGCAACAGGATGTTCCCTTCGCAAACTCCTGAGATAAAACACTCCATTCTTTGCAGCTTCTAACAGATGAGAAATGCTAAAGTTTAAATATTAGGTTGTCAGATGGTTAGATGGTGACCTGATTCCAGAAATCATTAAATGGAACAAATTGGAGAGAGTGGGACAGGAAAAGACAAAAAAAGGGAGAGGGGTTGGTCCTCTTGAAATGACTACTTTATTTGTAAGAATAAACCAAGAGAAACCAGGTGTATCTTCAAAGCAACTGTCTGGAACAGCAAGGTTGAAATAAGAGAAAATTTTTTTAAAATGAAATGTTGGGGAAAGAGAAAGCAGAAAGCATTGTGATAACAGATAATGGAAATAAATAAATGAGCTGATTTTAGACTGAGACATATGTAGGTAAACTGTAAGTATGAAGATTGAAATCTGATCAGTAAGGAGGGACTGGTTTTCTGGACTGATGCAAAGGAGTGTGTAAAAAGTTCCACAGGAAAAGAGATGTCCCCCATGCTGTATGAGAGTGTTATACTCTCATTTGGCAGCAGATTGCAAACTGGAGTCTCAAGATTCAATAACTAAAAGAGAACTCCTATTTGCCCTAGAACAGAAATAAATAAAATATCATCTCAGTTTGTGACATGAAAGTCCTTTCTGCTACAGTTTTTGGAAGGTGCATTGGAAGGTCAGTGAAATCAGTATTGTCTCCAATGTACCATCAATGTTTATTTTTAATTTGGGATTGGTGAATAAAGATTTAATGGTATTTTAATGGCCTGTTGGACACACTTCAGTGTCCAGAGATGTGGCATCATATCCAGGAGTGTCGTTATCTGGATTAATTATCAATAGCAGGCAGTTATCATTAGGGAGAAGTGAAAACGAGAGAGGTAGTAAATGAAATTTACTGGGCAGAGATGCTCAGAAATAAATAAATAACAACATCTGAGAAGTCACCACTGGATACTTCAAAACCATTTTCTGTTTGATATTTTGCATTAAATCTGCCACTTCTTTTGCTGCTCCAGAATCTGTAGTGACTGAAACATTTCCCTTGCCAGCTAGTATAAGCTAAACTCCTTCTTCATAATTGTAGATGTACAACCATGTATTATACACAAAATTAGTGTCCAAATTTGCTTTTGAATGTCAGCAATGGGCTAATGTGAAACCTTGAGAAGGCTGCATTAGCTTAACCAGTAAGTATTTTATAGTGTAATAAAGGACCCTTGCTGATAAGTCTTTAACAAATGACAATTAATGTTTGAGTGTCTTATTTAAGACATGACAGATAAAACCTACTGTAAATATGGGCTGTCTTGAGTGATGCAGAGTCTCACGAATGTGTCTTAAGGTCTAAACGGTAGTTCCACTGATGTAAATTGTATTGTGTGTAATGTGTATTGTATGTGTAAATTGCACATGGACTGTCCCAGACTTTTAGATAATCTCGCATTTAGGAATGCTTAAACAGTCGAAATTTAGCAATATTTTTCTTAATATAGGCAAAGACACTGTTAAGAGGGAAAAGAAGGCAGGTTATCATCCTCAAGAGAGGAAGGTCTATTGTGGGGAAAAAAAAAAGATCAGAAAGGATTTAGTATTAATCTAACTACTTGATACTGTGTGAGCTTTTACTGCAGGACTTTAATAAAAAGATAAAGCAAATACTCCACCTGTCTGCAAACACATGGACATACATGTGAAACTAATGAGACAATGTTAAGTTGAAATAAAAAAACTGATAAAAACTGATACTGTATTTACCCTCTTAAATATTCAATCCCTACTGTCAAAACCTGGGTTTTGTGTTCAGAACTTACCAAACAGTATTTAATTATATGCTCTGTCTCTGTTTATTCTGCTGTCTCTCTGGAAAAGTATTGAAGAACTACCTGTAAGACAAACAGATACAAATTTCATTGGTGGGTCTCTGTATGGTGTAATAACAACAATTCACTGAGAGAAAAACTATCTTCTCCTTCTGCAATGTATACCCTACTTTAGAGGGAATATGATAAATTGTTCCCTAAATACACGGGAGAAGTTCAGTGCTGCAGATCAGAGGAGGTATGCCAAGAAAATTAAATGTCTGCTCAACCAGCAATTTGCTCAGAGTTTGAGGAACCTTCCCAAGAGCACATGAGTCAGCAGTTTGCTGCCAGCCTGACACAACTTTTCGGTTTTATCTTTGTCTCCGTTATTACAAGGCTATTGAAAACTGAAGGCTAAGACTAGATAGGCCTGTAGCAAGGTTGGTGCAGAGGTATTTAAATTTTTCTTGCTTCTGTGCAGCAAAGGTGAACAGATGCACTAGATAAGCCAGAAATGTTTCTGAGCTAAAATAAGGCAATTTATGGTTATAGAGCACTTTTCACTAAAGAACCCTAAAATAACTCTGCTAATTCTAGGCTAAATCCAAAGCAAAAAATAATTTCCAGGTCCAGATTACCTAATTATGCCTTATATACCAAAGAGGATCTCAGATACTAAAATGTCGAACCCACCACTCAGTACCGAACACAAGCAGCTCCAAGGTCTAATCCTTCTCTACGAGCAGTTCTTATCTTTGTGGTAATCTGAAACAGCATAGCAGATATGCAAACTCTTACAATACCATGTGTTTGACATCTGCTCTACTTTTTCATTACCAAATTCTTCTAAGAATCTGGCCCATTTAGTGTTTAACAAAAGAAAAAAGAAAAAGACTATAAATAAATTCTGCCACTTATTTCCCCTTTGCTGAGAGATGAAGATGGTTGACCTCCCAAGGATTCTATATAAATGCTGATTTTATCTAGCAGCAGGCCCTTGACCTTGGTGAGGCTCACAATTACTCTGATCAAATGGATGAAAAAGGCTGACAGACAAAAAGGGACTTCTTCCACCAGAGATCAATAGGTCATCAAAAGTGAGACATCAAAATGAACTATGCTAAGGAAATTTTGAATTTAAATTAAAAGGAAATCTAGAGTTAGGAATGAATAATTCAGATTAGTAAAGTGAGGAAAATCCTCCTTCTGCTTGTCCACTTGTGTCTGAGAGTTTGAGATCCTGCATCTCTGGCTTACTTCAGTTTTATCTTAAATAAAGCTATTTTATCAAGCAAAGACAATGTTAACAATGATTATATACATCCATAAATGATCTTTTTAGAAAAATAATCCAGTTATTTTGAATTATGCTGTTTGTTTAATTTTTTTAAAAATAAATTATTATTTATATTTGCATTTATATGGTATTTATATATGCAATCGTTTTCAGTATCTGCTTCCTAAGTACATTTTAGTGCAATTATGCATTATTTGTACTACTGGCAACTAAGATAAATTTTTTAACTAAAACATATCTGGAAAACACAGAAAACCTATTCTAGAAATACTGTAATGAAGTCTAGTTTTCATTGAATCTTATTTTTATGCAGTTTATACGTTGGAGTTACATTAGCTGGAGTCCTTTTAAATTATAGTATTGTCTCAGTATGCAATGTTTGTTATTTATAATCACTGATGAACGATTATTAGCAAAAGCAATAGCTCTATTTTAGCTCATCAAGATCATCAAGTCTACAACATCCCTGAACTTACCATAGTTGGCTATGGAGAATATTGACTACATTGACTCTGGAGAATATTCCAGGATGAGAAGCAAGGTAACTTCATCCTTTCTAAATTCCCTCCTTACTATCTATAGCATGTATCAAATCTCTCTATGCTGTGAGTTGAAAGGAGTCACTATACAATCTTACAAAAGAGCACGGGTAAAGAATACATAGCTGGAAAGCAGTCAGGCTGGTGAGGACAGTCTGCTTCGGGTTCCTTCTGCAGACTCCCATCAAAAGCAATCAGAGATTTAGTCACGACTTGCTCTTTTCTGACCAGATCTTCCAGCTGTAGCAATTCTGTTTAACAGCATAGGAAACATTTTCATAGGCTGCGCATTGAAAATAGGACAGAGAGCAAGCTACCCCCATGCGTACTTGGCTGTGGTATTAGAATTAGCAAGACAGTGTAGACAGACTAGAAAATATTCCTCTCATCATATCTTATCGATATTTCAGTGTCCATAAAATTATCTGCCTGATTTTGCTAAACATCTTTGTGTCCTGGTTTGAGACAAACTCGGAGGAACACGCGAAATGAACGTCTTCTGATAGAAGGCAGGTTCCAGCCGCCCCTCCCCCACCAGACTTGGGAAGAATTTTCCTCATAGGAAAGTGAAAGGGAAGAAAATTATTTATTTAACAAACACACAGGAAAATAATAATGCTAAATAATAAAACTTCTCACTGTGGAGAGAATTCTGGGAAGATTTAAAGTCCTTTCTGTGGGTGTGGTCTCTCTTCTCTTCAGACCTGGGTTTTCAGTGTAGGCCCCTCCGGGCTGGAGATGTAAGGTCTCCCAGGTATGTTTTGGTGTTGCCAGACAGTTCCAGAAGAGAAGAAGGAAAAAAACCGAAGTCCCAGGAAAAAGAAGATTCTCCGTCTCTCTCTCCCGAGAAAACAGAGCCAAAAGCTGGCTGAAAAGCAGGAAAGGGTGCTTCCTCCGCTCTTGTTGCTGCAGAAGCACGCCGAGCAGTAGATAGAGTGATCTTGGAGCTCAAAACCACTTTGAAAAGTTCGTCTGGCTTTTTTTGTCTCTCTCTTGCACCCAGTTTTAAAGACACAGAAAGGCACAGGAATCATGTCTGCGCATAGAGCGGCAATAAGGGATACAACATCATAAAGTCACCCCAAGACACCGTGTACAGTTCCTCTTGGCATAGCAGGGTCTGGGTGTGAGAGAGAAGCTTGTGTAGCAGCTGACAGCTTTTGATGAGTGAAGAAGAAAATAATTCTAAGTACTTAAAGAAACAAATCTAAATAGGGTTGAATATAAGCTGAACTCAAAATGCATGTAATACAATAAAGGGGAAGTGAATAGGCCTTTACTTTTCTGTTCTTCATACAAATCTTAAAGCTCAATCCAGTAGGAACACGTATGTGAAAAGATTTTTTGAAATACCAAGGCAGGGAGAAGAATATAACTTTGTGTCAAGCAGCTTAGTGGTTTGCAGTGAATTAGCAAGGGATGAGGAATCACAGTGGAGTAAATATATTCATGCACCCAGTGGGCACTTTATGCACATGCTTGTGGAGGGGTATTGGCTGGCCTGTACTGTTTCTATCCACACATCAAGATTACGGAGCTGATGCATGAATGGCAACTGATGCACTCACAGCTATTCTGATTACATAGAATTTTACCTCTTAAGTATCTTTTGTGTCATGTATTCCATTGTGTTTGTGATTCACAAGCTTCAGTTTTGTATAACTTTTAGACTGTACTTTTATGAATTAAATAAAGCTACACTCTAACTGCATAAAGTTCCACTCCAGCTAATATTCTGTGCTCAAATCACAGGCTTTTAATTTCAGTCTGGATTTCTTCCACTCTTTTCCAAAACTTTGTGAAATAAATTAGAAAAGTTTTTGGCCCTGAGAAACATCCCATTAACCAAAATTCACTGAGGTGATGTTAAATACATACAAGTTCCTTAAAAGTTATGGCCCATACTTGCATCAGAGATGACCTAAATATTTTATGAATCCTATCCTTACACATTTCTCTTTTTGCCATGTCATCCTCAAAGCACAGTTTACATAAAAACCCTGACATATTTACATCATTCCTTCATTGTTCCAGCAGCAAATTTGTGATGCACAATAAGCGAAGTTTCGAAAACAGCAGATAATTTTCACGTTTTCCATGGACAGTCTGAATCTCTGGCTAATTCATTACTAGATCTCCCACTCATTACTGATACTGATACTGATAGATACTGATACATACTGATACACAGGCTATCTGATGCAGCTTCATCTAGAGTCATTATATGCTTTGAGAAAAGACCGTTAGAGAAATCTCCCTAGCTGTCTTTCTATGTGGGATTTTGCTTTTCTGATTTATAATGGTCTTGTCCAACAGGTAATGGGACTGATGCTCAATTGCCTTAGTAAAAGGCTGTTTGAAAGACTATAAAGTTAATTTATTGAAATGTAATTAGCACTACTATTAATTTTAGCCATGCTTACTGTCATCAGTTTTAATGCCACAGATTCAATTTACAACAAACTGAACAACATTGTGAGACATGAGTATTAATTCATCTGGTCTTCTCTCCCCCAGTAAATCATACTGTAGGGCCCTGAACGCCAAGAGAGTGAGCAAGAGAACAAAGATTATTTGAAATATATAACTATATGTCCTTGATCTTACTCAGCTCACTTACTTTGGCAAAGCCTGCCAATTTCCAGGCCTGAAAGTTGAACTCTGCTTAAACAGAGAATGAATGCAGTGGGTCCCACAGTAATTCAGGCATGCCTCTCCAATTATGGTCTCAAAACCTAAATGGAAGGGTAGCTCTGTTAATACAGGTGTTCCCTGTTGACCTTCCAGAGCACCTCTGACCATTCCTATTAGTCTGTATCAGTGTATCCCAGTGGAATCCCACTTATCCATCAGCTGAAACTTATACTAGTGGTTATTTAGTGTGTTGGTGATAATTTAAAAATAAAATACCCTGCAGCACTCCACAGGTTATTTGTCTGCCAAGTCTGACTTACTTTACTTTTTTATACTTTCATAGTACCCAAGAAGGAAAAGAAAAGGATTTTTTACAATTATCTGAATAGATCAAGGAAAGAATGAATATACTTTCAGGAATACATCTGGTTTACTTCAGAAATTGATTTATTTCTAGTGTAATAAAATTTTCCTCATTTTTACAGACTGGAAGTGAGGCCCAGGGAGCCTGATACCCAGATCCACAGAAATACCTGGATGCTTAATTGCCAACATAGGATAATATCCACTTGTAGAGTGCATTAAGCAGCATAAGTACTGCATAAGTACACAGAGTTTAAAATCTCACTCTGGAAGTCACAACCACAAATGAAACGTGTGAAGATGCAGTAGTCCTAATGGGCATTGAGAAAACACCACCTAATCCCCAGTACCTGAAAACTCAGCCGGTCACCTTCAGCACTTCTCCACTGTAAATCACAGCAAAACCTAGTGTGCATATTCTTTACATCAGGAACAAAGAGTGTGCAAGTCTCGTATGCCACTGCAGTTAGACAGTCTCTGAGCAAATGTTTTAAAAATTCTTGTTCTGTAAGTAGGCTCCAAAGTTTATGAAGAGTTTCCATTAGATCTAGGCTTATGGAATGCCTGAAGACCCTGCAGGAAGGCTAGATCCAGGTGTTTAAGCTGTGAAGCATCCCACCAGTAGTTTAGTAGGGAAAAAAGAGACACATAAGAGAAAGTGTTCTGCAAACTTGATGTCCCCAGTGCTGCATCTGGTGGGAGTGTCCTCCTCCAGATGCAGCAATGCAGATACTGCATAGAAAGAAGAAACAAAGTGAGAGTCAGTGTTTGTGAAAACTTTAGTAATTATCTTTAGTACGCTCTTCCCCAGTGCAAATCTGACTTCCGTCATTTACTCTCACATGATCTGGATGCCATCACTGAAAGAACCATCTCTCCTCCTGCTTTTGACATCTGGAGTTACATTCCTCTATTTCCTTACCTCACTAACACTTCATCCATTTTCTGCATTTCTGTAATGAAATCTTTTCTCCACTGTATTTTCCCTTCCTCTGCTTCTCTTATTTTCTACCAATTTCATTTTCTTCAGTACCTGCACAGCAACCACTAGTTGCAAAAGCACATTTAAGAGCATAAAAAAAGCAAGACTTTTTTCAGGTTTTTCACTTCTTTCTTTATGTGTACAAAGCTGCATTTATTCATCTACCTGTACTTAAAAACACGTGCTGTCAAATCAACATCTATGAAAAAGAAAACCCTTGAGAGATTTCTGTATTCATATATTACACTTACACACATGTTTCTCCCACTATGAAATATGTGCATAAGTTTCCACATGTACATATGGACATAGAAAAGTCAAAGCTGTCACAACTAACTCATAGTGTACTTTAACTTCCATGATAGACACATCATTAAAGCATATGTTGAACACAGATGTCACAGCTGTTAAAAAAAAAAAGAAAATTCAGGAACTCTTAAGAAAAAAAAAGTCATAACTAAAATAATAAAATGAGTACCCTTCCAGATGACCAGCATTCATAAAAAAAAAAAAAATAGAACTTGGAAAAACTGTATGTAGAAATTTTTATTTAGTACAATTTCAATATTACTTAAGTCCAAGTATATTTGATTGAATTTGGAAAATATTGCATGAAAATTATTCTTTCTTTACAGATAGTATGATATACAGTTGAAATGAGAGAAGAATGAGGGGGTTTGGGATATACATTTAAAAACTGCTCTATCGATATATTCCAATATGCACTTAAACCTAAGTTTGAGGTGACATGTTTATTTAAGTGGTATATTAAACTTTTTTGGTGTTGGGTTGTTTCGCTATGCAAACACTCGTATGATCAGGTTCATTTTTTTTTTAAATTGAAGCAACTCTTGTTTTTATGTTTTAAAGAGGTAATCAGGGGAAATGCAAGTAAAAGAGAAACAATAGGTATTAAGATGCAGGGAAACACAAGGCTTTAGATGTAGATATTCATAAAAATGTCAACAGTCAGTGACAAGTATGCTTTAAAGATATGAGGATATAATTCAGGATGCATAGGAATACAAAAGAAAATTTGGGGGACCAGAGTAGCTTATTTTCCTAGTTAATGAATGGCCCCAGACAGTGTTCCTTTTCATCAATGCAACAAAACTGGTTACCAGATACAGTGCAACACTATTTTACGCACTGTCAGCCCTGTTCCTTCCCAGCTGATGCTTGTAAACTGAGAGACCTCGTTGCAGACCAGGGGAATTGTTGACATGGAAGAAGTCATGTCTTTCCTTGTAGCAAGTCATTTTAGTACACAAAACTATCAGCTTGAAGAACACTCATTTTTAACAAGACTATATCTTGAAAATTTCAATACTAAATCTTGAAAATTTACATGTAAAGTGTGACGTGCCATTATGCCTAGTCAATACATCTTATGACTCAATGTGAAAATCTCAGAAGGTAAGGAGACTAAAAATAGTTGTGCAAAAATCATTATTATTGTTTTGATTATGCAAATATACTTTAGGTTCTATTTTTAGCAAAAGCAGTGCTTTTGAGCTATCATTTGATATCATTCTGAGCTATCATTTGCAGCATCTCCTCTGTGTACACAAGGAAGTTGCAGCCCTAATTTTATTTTACACTTCTGTCATGGTCATATTCCACAGGACAGACAGTATGCTGGGCTTTCACTCTTCTCCAAACACTGAAGATAAACAAAGTAAAGCCCTCAAGTTTTTACTGAGTTTATCTTAAGGTCATGTTCAATCACTTACAGTAATCATTATTATTTTTTAACTTTGAGGGTACCCTTGTAAGTAAGTAAGTATATTTGAAGAGATGACACAGAATGATACAAGACCTTGTTGGATTTCTGGTTTTAATGACTCAAGTTCCAGTCACTTCCTTTAGTGGAGAGCAATTCTGATAATAAGACATGGAAACTCTTTTACCACAATGCTGGAGAAACTTCTGACTCATATGCTACTGAATTCTGCATGAATATAGATGATTAACTTATGTTTACACCATATATATATTAGGTTATATTTAGATCATATTTATATTAGACCATGTTTAAATTATAAATGTCAATATATGACAGCCATCAACACAATACTACCACAAATTATTCCTTACCTATACAAAATGAATGAAAAATAATACTCTTGGAAACTATACAGCAGAGACTCTGCAAACTACTCAAACTTTAGTATCAAAATATAAAATGAAAACTTGCTATTGTAAATTAAAAATCAGGAAGTTTCCCTCATATGGCTTTACTTAATACTTTCAGTTAATCCTGGATGTGTGCAATGGTTCAACTGACCAAGAGCAATCTGGAGCAGGCAAAGGCTACTAGTGGGATTAAAATTCAGTTTGTGACCAGGTTCAGTTTCTCCGAGTATGGATCTCTGGATGTTTTGAATGGAGTTGTTCTACAATTATTTGACCCAAGCTAAAATTCAAAAGCAAACCTTGAAAAGTTGGGGAAAATTTCAGATAATCCAGTCCCTTCTAGGTTGGCTTGGTTGATCAATATTTTTGGAGATTTTTCTTTTCATCAAAAAACCCTGCCAACTACACAACAATATATGTAAATAGTATAATCCAATTTTTATAGAGTTAGGGACTGCACCTCAAGAGCTAAAACCCATCATTCTACGTATTGCACCTAGACAGTCCCTGCTCTCAAGTGTTTTCCATTTACATACAAAACAAGCAAAAACCATGCAGGCAGGCAACAGAGTTCAAAGATGAGTCCAGGCTGATCAGCCTCCTCAGCAACTCTTACAGTTCACGTACAGCCTAACTGCTATCAGATTTCAGAGACAACTGAGAGGAGACCTCTGTTGTTAGCACACTAAGACAAGGCTTTGGTACTGTCATTTTGTGTTGACCAGCCCATTTTCTATGCCAAGTAAGTAATGGTTAGGAAGTCCAAGCCTGTCAGAAAGTGACAAAATACCAACTTCCCACAGAAAATTTATATAGGCAGTGTTTACCTGTGAAGCTGAGAAAGAACAGATCTTGTCAAACTGAAAAGGCCAACAGAAAGTTGTAAACTGAAAGGTCATTCCTGGTGAGACACAAGGACTGAAAGAAGGCCAGCCATCCCTAATAAAAATTCCTTGTTACTTCCAAATTACTCAGTATTTATGTGTTTCAACATGAAGAGCTTTTTTTGACTTTGTGAAACAAAACCCCCAGTATATAATACAACTGTGAGGAACAGTATGGATGTAAACTGCTACATTAGTTTGGCTAAAAATGTATAAGACATGGACCTAGATATTGATGTGGGCATAAAAACTGAGACTAGAGGGAACTACCATTCTCACCTGTAATAGTTGGGAACAGTTCACTAGTTTTTCTGAGTTTTCCTTCTTTCTCTGAAAATCTGGCACCAGCTACATTGGAGGTAAGGCATTGGTTTATATAGCTTTGTTTTGACATGTTTCATACTGAAATACAACAAATCAACAGCGACACTTGAAAATCCTGATCAGCATGCACAAGATAAGGCCCTTGACTTGCACTTATGTATGGTCAGTGTCACTCGATGAAGTCAATGGACCATATTTTCTCTCTTCATTACACTAGTACAGCTCCATTAACTATAGAAATCATTAATCATACAGCAACAGTGAACTCTGTGATGTTGTGCAGGATATAAATTAGGCAAGAATTTGGCCTCCTGGCCATTTTCCCCCTGATTTGTTGCTGGCAGGAAATCCCTTGTTTTATTTTGCCTCAAAGTTTTAGTCAACTAGGTTGATAGTAATTGTATTGCACAAAAAGCTATATCCTGATATACAACTATGAGCATGAATATAAATTAACATATGAATAAATATTTACAAGTTTGGCCATAAGTAACTGATTGACTTGTAATACTTCGAACCTCCCCCAAACTTTTTCACTTCCCTCCCCATTCCTCTTCTACAAAATACAAAAAATAAGACAGCTTTCTCTATTAGGAAGAATATTTATACATAAATACTAATAATGTTACATCTTTTCAAAGCCTCTGATATAAGTGCAAGTTATATCTTCTTTCCAACTAAATGTGGGGTGGTTCTTTTTGGTTTTGTTGGTTTTATTCTGGATCACTCACAAAGTGAGGACAGAGGTAGGAAAATTGCTTCCTCCTTCAGATCACTAAGAAATCATTTACAAAAAATTAGGGTCACAAGTATTAGAAACATTGAATAATGAAAAGATTATGAACTGGAGCACCTCTAACTACGTAAGGCAGGCAAAGATGTCCATTTACTAGAAATAAATAAGTTTAATTTGAAAAGAGCAGGAAAAAATATCAGTACTTAAATTCACAAAAAAACCCCTTAATTTATTATTTAAATCCATTCCATCCTACTTTATCTATGGACCTCCAGCCTATATATGAAGAAGTCCTGACTAGGGTTTCTTGACTGAAAGTGACTTGGCTAAGGTGGTACTGCTAAAATACTGCATCACCAGGAAACCTATGGTACTGCCAGACTGAGGTTTACATAAGCAATATTCTAAACTCAACACCAGTTACTGGTAAATGGTGTGGAGATGGGAGCTCCCAAAATCAAGCCAGAAACACCAGTTAAGAGATTGACTATTTAAAACCGAACTTCACTCGGCAGAAGTATTTACAGTACTGCCACAGGAAAGTCACTTGTCCTTACAAAGTGAGAAATAGTCAGCAATCAAGACATCATTTTCTCTGTGTCAGACATAAGTTGGTCGAAATCAAAGGAAGAGATTAGTCATTTGACTGGTACCTCTAGTCATGAAGTAATACAAGCCAGCCATTTTCCCATAGTGTTGATGCCATTTAAAGAGATTTAAAATTAATAAGAAGCAGCAATCTTATAATGCTCTCAGTGATTCTGTAGAATGACAGGAACACAGGCTCTCAGAAGCTACTTGGTGCCTGTTTGTATCTTACACCAATGAATTGATGTGTAGGTGCATTAGGAACGGTGCATTGCTGAAGCACTAGCAACTATTCAAGCATATTTACTGAGGTTTAAGGACAGTGTACTAGTAGTGTCTGCATATTTTAAACGCAGCCATTGTTACACCCCATTAAATGGACTTGTAATGATCCATTGCTATTTGATTAATATGCAATGAGCATGATATCAAATCTAACACGTAAATTAAAGCCCAATTTAAGTCGCTTAATTTTGAAGCGTGATGGAAAACTTCTTTGGACCTAGATGGACTGTGTTTGTTTCTTTTATTTGACTCACTCTGCAGAGCTTGGATTATATTGGGCAGACTCTAGAAAGACAAAAGGGTAAAGTTTTTATGACCAGAAATTTCAGCGCAGCAAATTAAAAACAGATCGACTCTTGGCATTAAGCAATGGGCAGAAATTTGGCCAAATTCCAAACATCATATTTCAGAATGTTCACACTCATGATTCAGAATTCTCTCTAATTCAGAAAGCACTAATAAGAGAAGTGTATGATTCAATATGACAGAAGTTTGGAAATAAAGTATCAAAATTCATGTGTATTGATCATTATCTTTTCTTTTCTGAGGTAACTTAAAGTTTGAGACAAAAATATTGAATTAGACCTTCAATAACATTCAAAAGGATACCAGTTGTAAGATTTTCCAACAAAAAAACCCTGTATAATAATAAACATAGATTTTGATACTCTTCATAACAATATTGTTTGTAGAAAACAACAAATGCAGAAGTAGCTATATAAGTGAATGCTATCCATTTTCATCATTATAATCAATGTAGGCAAAGAAAAGTGACACAAATCCAAATATCCACTCATGGTTACATATATGGAAAATTTGGAATTTAAGTAAGAAAATGGATTAAATATGACCGAATCACAGAATGGATAATGTTAGAAGGGACTACAGTGGGTCATCTGGTCCAACCTCCCTGCTCAAGCAGCATCATCCTAGAGCACATTGCCCAGGACTGCATCCAGAGGGTTCTTGAATATCTCCAGTGAAGGAGACTCCAGAACATCTCTTGGCAATCTGTTCCCGTGCCCAGTCACTTGTGCAGTAAAGAAGTTCTTTCTCATAGTCAGGTGGAACTCCCTGTGCATCAGTTTCTCCCTGTTGCCTCTTGTGCAATTGTTTGGCACCACTGAGAAGAGCCTGGATCCTTCCTCTTGGCACCCTCCTGTCAGATACTTACAGACATTGATAAAGTCCCCTCTCAGTCATCTGTTCTCAAGGCTGAACAAGCCCAGCTCCTCCAGCCTTTCCTCATGAAAGAGATGCTCCAGACCCTTAATCATCTTTGCAGCCCTCCACTGGACCCACTCCAGGAGCTCCAAGTCTCTCTTGGACTGAGGAGCCCAGAACTGGACACAGCACTCCAGATATGGCCTCACTAGGGCAAGTAGAGGGGCAGGATGACACCCCTCGACCTGCTGGCAGTGTTTTTTCCTAATGCAGCCCAGGACAGAATGGGTCTTCCTAGCTACACTCCTGTGAGGACATACAAAACATTTAATATAAGCAACTCGTCTCCAGAAACAATCCCATGTCAACACTGGTGAGTGCAGCCAGTGCACCCAGGGTTCAGTGTGGCCAGACAGGCAGCAGATCAAGCTGGGAAGACAAGCAAAAATGCAGCAAGGGATCAGCCACCCGTGTCTCTGCTCCTTCGTCCTTTGATTGACCCTAGTTGGAGATCCATCTGTCATTTATGCATCAGCAATATTCAGCAAAATGTTTTTTCTCCATTAATATTCTGGTTTGTTTCTGACAGTAAATAGATAACATGCTGTTTAATTTATTTACACCACTGATCTCAAATAGGGATTAAACTCTTTAGCTAGTTCTGTGTCTGACACAAGCTTACAAAGTTTTCCTTTATTCACCTTTTTTCCAGATCATTTGCAGCATTGTATTTCCGGCTTCACTGACAGAACTGTTTTATGTCTTCTTTTTCACATGCTATAATACTCTCCCATGTTTCATCATTCTTCTACACAGCATCTACACCTGCTTAGTAAGCGTATGATTCAAAAGAAAACTGAAAACTATTAAAGAAAAAGTAAAATAGAAAAAGTAAAATAAATAAAATCCTAAGTAAATCAGTAAACCATTCCTTTCCACGAAATATTTTCTGGGGTCTCATTCCTGCATTACGTCAAGAGTCTCCAACCTCGGGAGATGACAATTGTCTGCAACCTCTTTGAGGTTCATCAGGATTTTCTGTCAGAAGATAATATTTAGCAATTTGTTGAATGAAGTCTTCACACTTCTGCCTCAAAACTGCTATGGTTCAAGAAAACACTGTTACCAAAGAACTCATTCCAATTCATTCTAGCTGCTTAATCTAATTATCCTCCTGAATAATAAAAATTTGAGAAATTCACAAGATATGCTTGTACAAATCACTAAAGAGAAAGGAGGAGGCAAAATTTAAAAAAAAAAAAAAAAAAAAGGAAATGCAATCAGTTCAGTTCCTTGAACATAAAGAATAATTAACCCAATCAATACACCATATGCTAGAATGCCCTAAAATATGCAATTTAATTCTTGATGCATCCTGGCATGTAAAAAGTAGCAAACAGCAGTACAAGAACAATTACTTGTATGTCCCAACAGGGTTTTTTTCAGAGCACTTAAAATTACTGAAGTTACAGTCACAGTCAGCAGCTGATCTGTGGCTGTGTTCAGGATCCAAGGGATCAGGACTATCAAATATTCAGACATATCAAGTTGTAAATAAAAAAACCCAGAATACATAAACCTAGAATTTTAACAACTTGCCAGGCTATTGAGTACACCCACTTAAATAACAGCAAAAGACAGGAAAAAAAAAAACAACAACATATGGAAGAGAGCAGTGTTGTGTGACCCAGATTCAGACTACCTCTAAGCTGCTTTTATATTCCCTTTCCTGGTCCCCATTTGATCCCTGCTTCTACCCTGATATACGTAAGTATTTTGTTTTCCAGGAGCCATTAGGCTAGAGGATACTTGTTGAGGTATGTCACACTTCACTCCTACTCCTCATTTTCCTTACATGTCTCAAACATGTTCCCTATGCAGAGAGTAAAGGGAATCCCCATTTGCTGTTTCACAGTGATGCTTTTCAGATAAGAGTGTCAAGGATTTGGAAAAAAATTCTACAATAAATATTTCCAAACCATATGCTTTACCTATCTCTAGTTATTGCTAATTGCAATAGCTTTGAAAACTCTTCCAAGTCCATCTATTAAATTTTCAATTCCAGTGTAGCTAGATGTTTCTACAGTAGTGAACCAGCAGACCCTCTTGTTTTTGACTGAATTATTAATTCTTCTCCTTCTGTCCTGAAGCAGAAAGAAGTATTTAATCTTGCAGAAAAAAAAAGCATTTCTTCTATTCCCCCTCCCTGGGCAGAACTTCTCTTCTTCCCTATCCCTATCCCTTATACTTTCTCCCTCTCCCTCCACACAAAGCTCCCACTACTCATGTCAGTTACCACGAAAGTATTTTCCAAGGCACAGAAAAAAATCACAATTGTCTCATGACTTTCATCTTGAGCTAAAAAGGAAAATGGAAAAATATAGTGCAGCAGAGTCAGAAGAAGTGATTGAGATGCAGCTTACAAAGTTGATGACTGATCATTTTTCAGAATGCAAATGAATTATTTAAATAGAAGTGTCTAATTGTTTCATTGCCCTTCACTATCAGTGGTCATTAACATCCTTTCAGAGTTAGTACAAAGTGGCCCAATCAAACTAAGAGCATTTTTGCTATATTTAACACTCACCTTGCTAGAACCCTCTGTTCTTCCCTCTCACAAAAATCTGCCAATGTCTAAGTTATTTTACTGTTGTGGGGTTTTCTTTTTTTTGTTTTTCCTCTCCCTGGAACATAGGGCTTCAAATCTTTGGCACTGTCTAGTAAGTAAGCTATCATCAAAAACATATGGACATTTTCTGATGTTTGAATCCACCATTGTCCTTAAATTAGAATTCATTTGCATTCCAAAAACATAAGAGCAACTTACAGACTTGAAATATCTGAAATTAAAAAAGCCTTGCAGAAGGCTGTCCTAGCAAATCCAAATTTTGGCTATTTTATATGTGGTCTAAATGCAATTTTGAGGGCAGCAAGAAGGCTTAGTAATATTTTACATTAATTTTTTTCGTGTATTAACTGTTTCCAAGACCTTAGGCCATAGAAGTAACCCATGTGTTTATGTAATTGAGAAAAAATAACAAAGGGTGAGCCACCTACACTTATAGAGAAAAGAAATTTATGGAAGGTCACATTTCAAGACTTACATTTTCCATTAAGCAAGCTATTTCAAGGCACTTATGAAACATACTAACAAAGAACTGTATAAATTAATAGAGTATCCTGAGCCATACAGGAAAATTAAAGGTTATAAATTTAGAACAAGTATGAAACATAATAGTGATTTCCAAAGGTAGTTATATATGGAATGAGACACATGTTTTGATTGATGATATAGCCATAAAGTGAACATTGCATATGTCATTTTCTCATATCAAAAGTAATGTCTATGGGCAATAGTTTAGAAGAATACCATGTATAAGAAATAGATGTCTGAGCAGTACCTGTTTTGCTGTTGCAATATATCCACGCTTATAACCAGTGTCTGTCCTACCTCTCAGAGAGACTTGTAAACAGGATTCATAATTTTTTCATGCTGACACATGTAATGAAACATTTAATTGCTCACCATTACATTCCTAATTATTTGTTCACACTGCTTTATGTGGAATTGAGTACCTTAACAGGTGTTTAAAGATAATAATGATAATTTTGGACATGCAAGTCAGTTTATTTAGGTAAGCTTCCATATTTTGTGCATGTAGTTTAAGTATCAATGAAAAACAAATTAACTTTAAAGCTGACTTTATCTACCTTTTTTCAAGCAGCAATATGGATGGCATCTGGAATCATTGACTCATAGAATCTCCCGAATAGAAAAGGACCCAGAAGGATCATCAATTTCAGCTTCTGGCCCTGCACAGAACAACCCCCAAATCACACCATTTCCCTGAGATCATTGTCCAAACACTTCTTGAACTCTGTCAGGGTCAGTGCTGTGACCACTCCCTGGGAAGCCTGTTCCAGGGCCCAACCACCCTTTGGGTGGAGAACCTTTTCCTAGTATTCAGCCTAAACAAATTCTGATCCAGCTTCATGCTGTTCCCTCAGATCTTGTCACTGGTCACCAGAGAGAAGAGATCAGTGCCTGCTCCTCTTCCCCTCGTGAGGAAGCTGTAGAAGGTCTGTCATGCTGATGCTTTGTGAGAGTTTGGGATTAATTGCTCCTGTCTGAGCACTAGCATCTTCTTCTGCAAGAGGTAGGGATGACTTTCATGCCTAGAAGGTAATTTAAAAGCTATGGATGAGGAACTGTGCAGAAGTTCAATAAGAATGAAAAATAACCATCAGAATTTCCACTGATTTATAATTTTACCTAGTCTACGGAATGAAAATATATACATACAAATTATATAAGGACAGTGTATTTACATTTTGCTTTTGCCAAGTGAATATCAAAGCTGCACTGCTTAAACAACTTGTACATTAGATGATCTGGTAAAGAGCAGTCAGTTCTGGATATAAATGGAGAAATTCTTTCCTGAAATATTTGCCTCTTTGGGATTTTTCCATGTTAGCTTGAAGAGTTCAATGTAACTGAAAATCAGCGTCACTGCTGTAGAAAAATAGGATATCGTGGTCTGTAGAAATAACTAAAAACCATCACACCATCAATTTCCTAAGTATAATGGAACGTGACTTGTTCTCTGACTTTTACTAGATGATTGCCTCTACTCCTACTGTACCTGCTCATCAAAAAAAAGGATCCTTTTTATGAATTGTGGGGTTATAGAAAAGAACCTCACTGGGACTGCTTGAAATTCACCCTTTTTTAGGGGTATTTTATTTTCATTTTTCTAAATATTTTTTGACAACTCTGTAAACAGATGATATTTTTTGTTTGTTTCTATTTTTGTTAAATTATGTGTTTAAAAATGTCTGAATTTTTAAGGCCAGCAACACAGTGAAATAAAAATGTAAGGAACATCAAGAGTTAAAATTAGCATAATTAATTTTGTTGTAAATGTAATTTCCCTCTGTGATCCCATTTTGTTTAGCCAAAGATAAATGACCACTTTTAAGAGAGGAGTTTATCCAGTATTAATGAACACATAAGCCTAGAAAACACTGAGCTTAAAACACTAGTCAGAAGTGTTTGATTTAATAGATTTCACAGTGCTCTGGCTGGTTTCTCATGGACATTATAAGGTTTTGTAGAGCATACAGACCAATGATATCTCAGTAATTCCAGCTTTAATGTAGCTTCAATGATAAAAATTACTCTGGTATGTATTTTCTGCTACATGTAGGAGCTGAGCTGTCTCCTTATCACTTCATCAGGTATAAGAAAAAAAATTAAGAGCTTTGTGAAGCAGAGAAAAGCAAGATAAAAAACTTCTTTTGGTGAAAGCAGAAAGAATTAAATTGCTCAGAGTATCACAAATGATTATTTGCAAATAAATATTTTAATTTGGGGCTATTTCCCATTTAAAAAAAAAAATCTGTTAAGGGTAGCAATACAATCACAAACATATTATGTGGTCAAAACCATGAAAAAATATCTCACTAGGAGACTAAGATTGAGAGATTGGCCACATGGCAGGAACTTGTGATATCTTTCCTATCACCACAGGGAAAATGTGAATCTCCTTATAATGTGAGTATTTCTGGCGTCATGAACTGCCACAATAGAAACAGGGTATGTTGAAACTGAATCCTGCCAAGAAAATACCAGATGAAATAAAGCCTATTACTGTAGTGCTGGGAGCTACAGAAAGGACTGCAAGGAAGAGTTTCTTTACTACAGTGTAATTTACGTGCCCCTACTGGGCTAAGCTCTACAGCATTGCACAGATAAAGCCACGCATCATCCCCATCCAGTCTTTGAAATTAAGATGGACAAAAAGTCTGAAGAAGTGAGTATTATTTTGATATTTGTTTTACAGTTGGCAGCTGAAACATAGAGGGAACATGACCTGCCCGGGAAATCTAGGACTCAAGCAAGAGCTGAACGGGTAAGTGCCTCAGTTCCAGCTGCATTTGCACCCTCTAAATGTAGGTCACATTTATCAATATATGACATTGACTCTTTCTGGTACAGCCAGAAAGAGCCATGGAGAAGAAATTCTCCAGTCACAGAATCACAGAATGGGTTGGGATGAAAGATCATCTAGTTCCAACCCCTTGCCATGGACGGGGACAACTTTCATCAGACCAGGTGGCTCAAAGCCCCATCTAACATGACACTGAGCACTTCCAAGGATGAGGCATCCACAACTTCTCTGCGAAACCTGCTTCAGTGCTTTATCACCCTTGCAGTCAAGAATTTCTTCCTAATATCCAATCTAAATCTACTCTACTTCAGTTTGAAGACATCCACCCTTGTCTTGTCACTACGCACCCTTGTAAAAGTCCCTCTCCAGTTTTCTTGTAGGCTTCCTTCATGTACTGGAAGGGTGCCATAAGGTCTCCCTGCAGTCTTCTCTTCTCCAGGCTGAACAGCCACAACTAGGAGAGGTGTTCCAGCCCTGTGACCGAATTAGAGGCTCAAATGGGTAAATGTCAGAGTCATTCGAATAGGTAAATGTCTATCTTATGCTGAAGACACCAGGGCTGGATGCAGCACTTCGGATGAGTCTCACCAGATCAGAGTAGAGGGGCAGAATCCCCTCCCTCACCTGGCTGCCCACACTGCTTTGGCTCCAGCCCAGGACACGTTTAGCTTTCTGGGCGTTGAGCACACACTGCCAGGTCACAATGAGCGTCTCATCGACCAACACTCCAAATCTTTCTTCCCAAGGCTTCTGTCTATCCATTCACTGTCCAGCCTGTACTTGTGCTTGGGATTACTCCAACCCAGGTTCAGGACCTTGCACATGGCCTTGTTGAACTTCAACCACTACTTTTCACAGTTAAGCACAGTGAATAGATTATCTCAGTGATAAACCAGCACTGGCCAGACTTTCTGAATCCCTAAACAATCTGGAGTGTTTAGCTTCTTTCTTAGTGGTGTTGCGATGTCATCAGGAAGCCACTTCGAGCGCTTCCTCAAGACCAATAGCTGTGAGATCTACAGCAATGGGTCAGTGAATAGTTTTCTGCCTCAATGCCTAAAAACATTTTAAAAAAGGGAAGTTCAGCGAGTTAGGTCTTCTCAACCTAATCTAATGCAAGAATTCTTCCTAAAGGAGAAAGTGGGATGGAAGTGCTCTGGCTTCAGTGTGGAGCTGAAGTATGAATCGCAACTCCAAAAAACAGTATGAGTACTGTATTATGCAGCTAAGCACTCTTTGGCCTTTGATAATGTAGATCAGCACACAGCAGCAAGCAATCTTGGGATAGAACCAGTCTACAGAGACCGCCACCAAGCCCTAATCAGACAGCAGTAGTTGGGGTAATGTGCAAATACAGCTGACTCCCTCCTGTGCCTGTTCCAGTCACAGCCTGGCTCATTGCAGAGTGAACTGAAACTCTAAATTTTTAAGAGAAGGTGAATCAGAGTAATTACTTCTTCCCTTCCACCTGCAAACATAATACTGCTTCTGGCTACTGCTGCTGCTACACCAACAGTATCCAAGAGAAAGTTCCCAAACTGTGATTCAGTCCCTTTATTTTCTTGGAACTAATGTTCTTTTTTTCTTTTTCTTTTCCTTTCCTTTTGGCCTGCAGACAACAGTGGCTATCAAGGAAATAACAACTATGTATAAATACATAATCATTTTTCAATAATAAAGACGAGAGAACTGAATAAATCCCTTAAAGTAATAAATATTTCCAATAAATGTAACTAATTCAACATGCAGACCTGAAAAAGAGAGGTCACTTTACATCTCTGCATTGTTTAATAAGAGAAGTTACCTAATTTTCTGAGATAGTGTCCCCATTGAAGAGAAGGCATCTCAAGAATGGATGAGTTGATGCATTTCTATATGGGGCAGGTCTTTACCAAAGTATACCAATTTGTTAAAACACTCTTAAGATTTAATGTTGGAGCAGGTGTTTGACTATGTGGATAGTGCATGCCCTGTGAGGACATGGCCCCAAATTACTGTGGCATAAGCATATCCAGAATCTCTACAGAGAGTTCACACTCTGGCCATCAGCTTAGCTGTGCTCAGACAGGTCATCAGGGGTCAACTGCCTCTTCACACAGTGGAGAATCTGTCAAATCTGTCGTTTCTCTGATCACAGGAGTTCAGTGATTTGAAGGCCACTGTTTTTCATGTCTGGGGTAGGTATAGTATGGTGAGAGACCAGCATCTGATACCTATGGCTTGTGCCATAGGTAATGTGTGCTGAAGTTCATAAGCCCTCTGGACTTTAGTGCTGGTTAAGGCAATGTAGAAAGGGACCATGGCCAAATTCAACAGAGTTCCATAATGAAGAGAAATTTGGATTTGTGAATTATGCCAATTTCTCCCTGGAAATGATATGAAGAAAAGTCTCCCTCGAGAGACTCCTCTCCCTTGAGACAATTAGCATAGCTTGGTGGGAATCATAAAGTGAGGCACGTGTGTGACTGAGTCTGGGGACTGATCCTTGGGGCAAAGATGCCAAAACCAGAGGCCTAAATGTCAGCCTGCTGTGCAGCTTCACTCTGTCAAGAGACTATTTCTAACTAGCATAACAATTATAATTGTACAGCTAACACAGTAGACTAGTTCCTCCCCAAACATGCCTGTAAGTTGCTGATGAACTTGACTGCACAGTGAAGAGGGAAAACAAAAAAAACCCAACCAAAAAACAGTGGAGAGAGGCAGGACCTAGCACCCCATCAACCTCACAAGTAGATCACCAAAATAACCAGGTTTGGGAATTTTGGCACACTACACTGGCTGCAGTAATCACACCTCCTGCTGATATTTATTCATTTTCCCAAGTTGGTGTTTTATTGTATTTCCTCAATAACATTATTTTTAAACCTTTTAACTCATAGCTTATGAGTGGAGAGACATTGCTCACTGAGAACACCTGCAATACATAATCTGACCGGTCAGAGCTCTGCAAGGTCTTGAGCCAATATAAATTTTTCATTATATAATCTTAGAAATTAAAAACTGGGGTTTTTTATGGTCATATGGTGCCTGCAAGAAATTTTACATATGTAAAATAGTATTAAGAGTGCAGAAAACAGCATGCTTGAATGCATAAAATTAAGAGCTGATGATTGATGGTCACATTTGGTTAAGAGAAATTTTTCCATTGTAATTATACTTCACATTTTTCTTTCATCACTGACCTTTCTACAAGCTTCCCATTCCTTTTCAAGGTGTCATTAATAAAAGCAGAAGTTGTCCAAGTTAGGTCTTTTTAATGCCATTTCTGGAAAGTAGCCTAAGGAGAAAGTTAACATTTTCCTACAGCAAGGACTTCACAACAAAGCTCCCACTGCAGGAGAGTGAAGTGGCCCAGCCTTCATAAACAAGTTACACATTTCAGCAGCAAACCTACAATGTCAAACTCTAGCTTTGCAGAGCAAAAGAATGGATGTTTCGATTCCATGCACAGCTTTACTCTGTGTGCTCTACTGCTTTGTGCCCATGTGAGTTGCTAAGGCCTGTCCAGAGTTCTCTTTACCTGAAGTGGGAGAGCTGTACTACTCTAAATTGAAAAAGGCTGTTTGGGAGGACAGATGCAAATAGGGGAATTCATTTGGGAAGCAGATGCAAAGAAACATACCTCAGAAAGTAGTGATATAGTAACAAAGGCACATTTGAGTAACTACAGGCTGTGGAAGGTTCTGCTGTTGAATCCATTCAGTCACCCAACTGATTAGGTCTCCTTTAATTACAATCTGTGTTATCCAGTTCATTGCCACCTTACACAACTCATTTCCAATGGAGAAAATGTGGACATTCTCCAGAAAATCACAACAGGTTTTCTGTATGTCATCCATTATTTACTATAGAGTCCCTGATAATTTAGATCCAATGACACCATGAAGTAGTTCCTGGATATTATCTGGTCAGTAACAAACACAAACATGCTAAACAATAGGTTCACCACTGTGTTAATATTAGAATTTATTTCCCCAGAGGGGAGAGCTGGGCCATAAGAATGAATTAATATCCATCCTTTATAATAAGTTTCACTAGATTTTTTTTCTTCCATTTAAGCAATTCCCAGAGATGTACTTTGCTTCTCAACAACTTGAAATACATCAAAATAAAGGTGATTGGAAAATGTTTCATAGGACATTCTTTTTTTCTCCATAGGAAAATGCTGATTCCTTGAAACTGAAACATTTTACAAGCAGAAAATTGGTCCAAAAATAATCAGAAAGGGACTTCAGACATGACATAGAATGGTTCTCTCAGTAGCTGACAGAGAACAGCCTATTTTGAATCAACTGTTTCACATGACCCCAAGTTTAAGCATCTCTATAACCTGATTTTCACTAGAGACTAATAATTAGTTACCTAACATCTGAGGTGACAGTCTTTAGCAGTTGAAGACAGTTTGGCCTGGTGAATGCTTAATATCTTTAAGAAGTAAAACGGTTTCCATGGCACACCTTTGTTCAATCTTGTTTAAGCATACTGCAGGAAAAAAAATAGAGTAAATCCCTTCCTTGGAGGTTGTAGAATAAGAATTTGAATTTTGATCTTACTCTGAAGTACTGTGGGTAATGTTGTACTCATCAGTCTTGGTCCTTTATTATTCTAGAATCCTTAGGGGGGTTTTGGGGGGTGGGGTTTTTGATTTTTTTGTTTTGTTTTTTGTTTGTTTGTTTGTTTTGCACAGGCTGGGTTTTCAGATTTTTTTTTTTTTTAATTTCAGTTTTACCTACAAGAAATGAAAAAAGGATTTCTGAACAGTACGTAAAAAACACCCCCAGCCTATCTTACCTATTGTAAGATGTACTTGTATTGTACTGTATGTGGAAACACAAGGTTCAATCCATGAGAATACTACAATAAGTCCCTAATTGGATACATCCAGGAGCTGAAATACAAATGAAAACTCCTAATCCATTAGGATTGTATTTATTTTTTACTTTTTTTTTTTGGAAACACAAGGTTCAATCACATTACATTTATTTCATTCTTCTTATCCCCCTTTTAAAGCTTAGGACAGCCTAGTAATTCCGACTCTGGATTCACATATAAAAAGAGAAAGATGCTGAATTTATCACAGTAGTTGTGAAGCTTCAGTTCTGAGATTACAGAACTGAGAAAACGCTGTGCTAGTTTAGGTTATTTTATCTAAAAATCCGTATTTCTATGCCTTTACTCAGTTTTGATTTGCCAGTAGCATGGAAGGCACCTCCAAATCTCTAATAATGAATCCAAGAAAAGGGAAAAGCATGAATGTGGCATACTTTACAAGAGATGTACAACATATATGAACTTTTTTCCCTTAGCCACTATCCAATATGGTAAGTTCAGCTAAATTTAATTAGGGTTACTGACATGGTAATTTGAATTGTTACCCATGATGCTTTCTGCTTTTTATAAAGCATTTCCTTTTGAAATTGTCATGACTTATATAAGCATAAAATTTTTTTCCCTGTGGCTAGCACTTGGTCAAAATATTAGATTCACTGTGAAATTCCTGCAATTACTATTCCACCCTTATCTATAGATATATGTTGAATATAGAAACACCTCTGGGACCCTTTTTAAAGTATGTCATTGACTGCATTAGTTTTGATAATATCTCAAGACTGCTTATCTATGAATACTTTTAAATTGGCAACTTAAACTAATGCTTCTTTATTCTGTGTTATGTATCTTTGATGTCCAGCTAAATCTCATGGGTGAAAGCAAAGCAGTAAATGCAGAGACACTTGCAGAAGATAAAGGAGCTGAGACAGTACTGATTGTTCAGAATACCTGACCTACAGAAGATGCTCTGGTCCTCCACATGCATTCCCAAAGAAACATGATTTAGAAGGGGATCTCCTAGGCAAGGGGATTGAAAAGTCACAAAAAGTCACATCAAAAAGCTCCTAGGTTTTCCACCAGCTATATGGAGTTTACAATTTCCTCAGCTCAGATGTTTTGTCTCCAAAATATCAAAGAAATATTGCAAATACAAATGAGTGCTGGTGAAGGTACCTACTCTCTGAATTTGAAAGCTCCATTATCTGGTATGAACACTTGGCAAGGCTAGGTTATTTGCAATTTACAGAGTAACTTCACACAATGTGCTTATTGGTGATATTCCATGCTGCAGATCTTAACTCAGTATGTTGGAACCTATCCTGAAATTTTTGCTTTGGCTGGATTTTCAGTTTAAATGAATGTGCAATTCTGCATTGATCTAACATAGTAAAAAGTAAACAAATTAAAATTTATCTTTAATAATAGCATTGACCAAGACTGAAAGTCTGAAAGCCTGTCTGAAAGTTCAATGCAATAGTTATGTTTGAATCGTGAATGTTTGAGCCTTTCAGCTTCATACCAGTAGTGAAAATCTGGTAGAACTTTGATCTGAATTGGCAGCTTCCTTACAGTTTCATGTCACAGAATCTAAGAATGGTTGAGGTTGGAAGGGACCTCTGGAGGTCATCTAGCCCAATCCTAGACCAGGCTGCTCAGGATCATGTCCACATGGCTTTTGAATATCTCCAAGGATGGAGACTTCACAACATCTCTAGGAAACCTGTGCCAGTGCTCTGTTACCCTCACAGTAAAAAAACCTTTTCCTGGCATTCAGAGAAACCTCCAGTGTTTCAGCTAGGGTGCATTAACTCTTCTTCTGTCACTGGGCACCATTGAAAAGAGCCCAGCTCCCACTTATTTGAATCCTTCCTTCAAGTAATAATTGTATTCATTGATAAGATCCCAAACCTGAGCCTTCTCTTCTCCAGGCTAAACAGCCACACGTCTGTCTTTCCTCATGAAAGAGATGCTCCAGTCCCTTCATCAACTTAGTGGCCCTTCACTGGACTCTCTCCGTTAGGTCCATGTCTCCCTTGCACTTGGCAGCCCACACAGTATTCCAGGTGTGAAACAGTGACCAGTGTTGAGCACAGAGGAAGGACCACTTACCTCAGCCTGCTGGTAATGCTTCTCCTAATGAAGCCCAGGATACCATTTATTTTCCTTGACACACTTTGTGCCACTTCTCCTAGCAGTCCAAAAGAAGACCCATTTCCATCTCACAGTTCCAACAGTCTGTATAGATTGGCACTCTTTGGACAAATTCTGTCAGAGAGCAAGAATTGAATGGGAATCTCAATGAATCCCATTTTGATAATGAGTACAAAGGAGCAGAAAAAAGTTTTCTTTTCTATAGATTCAGATTCAGGTAACACCAAGATACCAAGGAGCTGGATGGTTAGACCGGTAGGTTATAAACACCTCTTTTTGAAAATAACATTAAAGAGAATTTGAGAAGAACTTTAGCTGTTAGGGAGGTAAAATTAAAATGACTTAATTTGAACTTTCAAAGCATAACTTTAACAGAAACAGGTCTTTAATAACCATTGAATTCAGGTCCTAGAACTGCTTATTCTTTCTAGCGATTTGACTCCTGTTGTGTGGAATGAGCAGCCAGGCTTCTCTGTTATAAGAATGTTGACCTGCCATTTCCATACAGAGAGGCTAATTCTGAATCACATCACCGCTTGAGAAGAACTGAGCACAGCAGGGAGACAATTGCTTTGAAAGAATTGATTTGCAAACGGGGAGAGTGGACAGGCAGAATCGATCTGTGCAACCCTTCTCTCTTCCTATACCTGACTGGTCTGCTTCATAAAGTTGTGAAAGGAAAGTTGAACTGCATCTGTCTAGCACATGTCAGAATGGTGGCAGATGCAATATGATCTACCTGTCAGATAAACTGCAATGTCTCTATGTTGTATCCACAGGAGTTTAATGTGTCCTAGACTTATGTGTCACTGTGCATGAATAGCAGCACTGGGCTTTCTGGCCATCTGGAAATCTAAACTTCTTTGCACACAGATACCCGACACTGAGTCACTGTCCAAACCAGCAGGACTAAAAATGGTAGTACTTGAAAATGTCCAGTAAGACTGAAGACTATAACATTGTTACTCCTTCTTCTCCAGAAGCAATTTCTATTAGTAGTTTTGCTCTAATTTTTCCAATGCATTTCACTGAGTCAAAACTGAAATATGAGAGCATACAGCTATGATATATTCTATCTGTCATTGGAAATTTGCAAAATTTTCAGATTTTTCTAAATTTTGAAATATGATAGCTAACTATTTTGTCACTGGCTAAAGCCAGGAACTTGGTCGGTGTTTTCCTCATGTCAAAGGTACTAACTTGTAGATGTTCTAGAATTAGCTGCCCTTTCACTTTCAGGGCCCTTTAGAGATTTGTTCATCACTAGATCTAAAAAGCAGCATTGGGGTTAATTACATCCGTGGAATCACTCCAGGGCTCAAATCAATGGTTGGTCTGTAGCTGTAACTTAAAATTGACTTGGAAGGTGATGTCTGCAAAGCATTTATGAGAAGAACCAATATGTAACACTAGATTTCCTTTCTGCAGAAGAAATACAGAAGGGAGGAGGGAGTAAATTCTATTAGTATGCTCATTAGTTCCTAAAAAAGCCAAGCTGTTCCTTTTAAGTGTTTTGCCTTTCACAGAGGTATGCAAACAAAGGGATAGATTTGGAGTTTAAATGTTATGCCTTCATTCCAAAGCAAATCCTTTCACACAGGAAGACCATGGATTTCCATCAGGAGATTCTAAACAAAACAACTGATATGAAATTTTTTTGCAGGGTAGTTAACATAAAGTCTGTCTTTCTGAAGGTAATGAAATCAAGAATATGAAGGGATGTTAAATTTAGTTGAATAACAAATGTGAGTAACAGAGCATCTAAAAATAAGCTTTAATTTTTTTTTTTTTTTCTTAACAATCCCTAGACTCCTAATCATGTCTGGAAACAAAATATTATAAAGATGATAAAAAAATTTGATTTTCATCATTCTCAGAATACTTTGACAACATTTCATTCTTAAAGTTGATTTTCCTAAGTTAGTTTTTTTGCTTGAGGTTACTGTCTTGGATGTTGGCATGAAAGGAAAGCTTCCTTTCTTTTTGTTTTGAAACATTTCCTAGGAAACAGAATGGTTTGGGTTTGATTATTTTTCTTCTTCTTCAGTGATTTTGCTGTTCCAGAATTTTTGGTTTGGGTTTAGAGTGTTTGTGCCTAATAAACAGATTTTAGCAGGAAGCATAATTAGATGAACTCTTAAGTTTTTTCCCACACATTATTTTTCATAATTCTGTAACATTGAATTTGAAATTGATCCTTAAAACATAGAGATAAAACAACTGCATAGGTAAAAACAATGTGATAATGGCAGCAAAGATAATTGAAGTTACTATATTCACAGTCCTACCTAGCAAAACAAAAACTGTCTGCTCCAAAAATGTCAAATCAAAAAATAAGAAAAAACTCCTGCAAATATATCCCATATTTCTCTCACACATATATCTCCTTCTTCCTCAATAAGTAGCAAAATTCAATCCACCTGCTTTTGACAGTAACCTTTAAGGTGATGATTCTTTGGAGGAATTAACTTTGAAAAAATAATTTCATTCTTCACATATTTTGGCTTCAAGCATTTGTCATCATTTACTAAAGTAGTTGAAATCTTACCGGAGGATGGGGACCATAGGAGGATGAATGAATGTTAAATTTTCTCTGAGTCTGTGCTTATGCCATCATTTACAGAAGTGTAGATCTTTAGTCTCCATAGCTATATTCAGCATTTATCCATTAATATAGGAACAACTCAATTAGTGGCTCTGTAGGGATCAGAGCATAACCCTACCTTCCGCAATTTAATAGCTACCATACATCATCAAGGTCTAACTCCCAGGGTGAATAGGATGTAAATGGCAGTAGCCCACTGATCTATTTTTTAAAAACTTGAAATCCTTGTGACTTCATACACTTCCCCAAGCCCACTTGTATTGTATATCCTGCAATTTTGCCTGTAATTCACACCTGGCATCCTGCAGATTAAGGTTGCTGACTGTTTTGTGGTCACATTATTTGATTTCTTGAAACATCATTAACATGAAAGGTAATTATTTGCCAGCTAGAATTTGTTTGTATTATCAGAGGTCCATTATCTCAGAAAAGTTATAGTTTGAGACTTAGAGTACTGTGTTTTGTGCTTGCATTGGCCTTCAACAGGATTACTTGTACAACTGTCTTAGGCTTATTTCAGAGAAGGCTGCTGGCAACCCACTGAAGTTCAAGATAATGTTCTTATTTACTCCCTTTTATCTGGAATCTAGAATTCACTCATTTTTCTCTTTTTTTCCCCCTTTCTTTCGTATTTCATGAGACAAATTAGAATATGCTCCATCATGTAATGGAATCACAGGGAATTCTATACTTCAATCAGAAGACTGGACCAGCAACTGCAATCGTGATTAAGGTTTGATGTAAACATAATGATCTGTTTGTATACAGCTAAATGATGGGGAAATGTGAAAGACTGACCTCATACTTTCTATATGAAGGCTATTCAATGTATCATGTACAGGATTGGCCTGAGCAGGAAAGAGAAACAGCAGTTAAGCTCTGAAGATTTGTTTGAGCTTTTTGCTCACTTTGCAACTGATCATTTAAACAGCAGTGTTGAAAAGAGCTACAATTTGTTGATGGAATTGTCAAGACATTAGTAGGCTGCCCCGTCCCGCTGTAAAAGGGGAGTCGGGGAGGATTCTTTTCGATAGATTTCTCGGACGAAAATAAAACGCAAAGGGGCAATATTATATCTGAGAACTTTTAACTGATAAAGAGAGATAAGTGTTCCTACCGAAGGGGGGATAGAAAAAGGAGCAAAGATGGGAAAAGAGAGGCAGAAACAGAATACCGGGGCAAATCGCTACCGCTCTGCCCCGGGCGCCCTGTCAGCACCAGCTCGGCAGACGGAGCGTGTGTGCCGCAAGCTGCGATGAGGCTGCGTGGCTCCCGGGGCGGGCGGGGCGGGATTTCCGAGCAGCAGCCGGCTGCGTGTCCCTGCCGTCGGTGAAGAACAGGCTGCCGTGGCCACGGGCGCACCCGCGGAGCAGCTGCGGCTCTCGGGCTCGGGGCCCAGGCTGGGTGCAGGCGGCGGCGGCCGCTCCGTCGGGGACCAGCGGAGCACTGGGGGGCCGTGGGGCTGAGCTGCCTCGGGGAGGCGGGAAAGCGGGGCAGGATAGGCGCGGACAGGACAGACAAACAGGGAAGGAGCAGGACCGCAGGGAGAAAAAGGGGGGGCGGGGGGGGGGTGGGACGGGACAGCTGACCCTCCGGGCGAGCCCCCGCTCCCTCCAAGAAGCCCAAAGTGAAACGGCCCTGGTTGTGTCGCCGTTAATCGCTCTTATGTGCTAAGGCTCCTCCCACAGCCCGGTTTCCCGAGCATTTTTTCCCAGGCATCCGGGCACCTGCCCCACCGGCAAGGAGGGGTCGCTCGCAGGCTTTCTGTGCCCGGACATAAATACGGGCAAAGCCTTCCCGGGGCAGGGCTCCCAGCACGTGGACAGCCCCTACAGGAATCCTTCGCCTCGTGTATAACACATGTTGAGGCATAAATAAAAATCAGATTGATCCCTCTCATAGGCAAGTGCAAATGTATTGCATACATCTCGATCAGACGCTAAAATCTCATTTTGCCAGAAGACTTTTAAACTGGGAGGCGAAGCTCGCTAAGGAAACAGGACAGATTGCCAACAGACTTTAAATCTTGATTTTGAATGTCACAGTTTTCAAGATATCCCAGGTCCACAACTCCTCAATGTTTCCATTAATGACTGGAATGAGATCTGAGCGTACATTTACTAAATTTCCAGAGAATATAAAGCTGTGAATGTTTGAAAGTACATTAGAATGTGATTTGTAATTCAAATCAACCTTGCAAAATTATCTGAAAAAACAAGGATGAGTTTAAGAAGAACTACAGCTCTATTTTTACTAGATATACTTTACTTCACAGTATAAGAGGGAAACAAATGGCAAGGAAGAAATTACACGGAAAAGTTTTCTGAAGACTATACTTAGCAAGCACTAAACATGGGTCAATGAGCTCACACTTAGGCAATAAAAAATAGAAAAGGAAAGAAAACCAACCCACCCAGACTGTATACAGCAATATTGCACATGGAACACATTAAATACTCCTGCTGTTCTATTGCTTTTGCCATTCAACACTGTTAAAGAGCTTAGCTAAAATACTGAGTCAGTCTGGGACTGTGGATTTAGAAAAAAAAAAAAAAAAGAAAGGAAAAGATAGCACCAACTGGATCTTTTCCTTCTCATTACAAAAGGAATCATGCATGAAAGACATAGGAAGAAAGAGAGATCAAAATGAATGAGAAAAAAAAAAGACTGAAGTAAGATACGGCAGGAAGGTTAAAAAGATAAAAGGTTGCTGTAAAAGTAAACATAATTTTACTTGTTCGCTATGGATAGAGTTAGAAATGCCAGGGAAGAAGCTTAAGATCTCCATTATCGGAGGCTTTTAATAAAAATAACTGCCTAGAATAGCTTAAACATAACTGTGAGATGGTATTTCCAAAGTCCAGGACTGAGATTTCATTGGCCTTGAAAATGGATTCAGATTGATTTCTCCACCAAATGTCTTTGGGTAGACATCAAAAATATGTCAGTTATACATATCCGTTCTTTTATTTTCTGTATAGTTTTTCCCTTTTGTTTTTCATTTCTGCTTCTGCCCTGGAAATTTTGGCTTGGTGTAGAGTCACAAGTGCTAGTAGGCACCAAGAAGAGTATATTTCTCTATTCTTACAGGCGACTTTCTTATAATATCCAATCTGACCAGAATGGGAGGAAGATGTTGATATGCCCTAGGTAAAATTTAACTGCTCAGGTTCAGTTTTTAAAGTTTATTCACCAATTTTTGAAGTTTACTCATCTTCAATGATTATGGAAATAGGCTGATTATGGAAATAGGCTTTTTTTATTTTTCTTTTATTCTGACTGTGCTTAATATTCCTTAGGCAGATCTTAGGCACATTAGACAGGGAATGGGAATTGTTGTATAAATAAAATTAGTTTTAATATTAATTGTAAGAAGCCTTTTTTTTTTTTTTTTGCCACAGGGGTTTTTTTGTATATTATAAATAGGGAAACAAAAGTGGGAAAATGTTATGATGCTACTCAGCAGCACGACTTAGAGTCTTGGCTCTAATTCCTTAGCTCAGTATACTACATGGAATCTGCTTTCAGTACATCATTTTCTATTCCTTATTAGAGGAAGTGCCTGTAGGTCCACTTATCTCATATTCAGATGCTGAATTCTACTTCAACATTTATTGCTCTGAGTTTTCCACCTGGTATGCTTACTTACATAAATTTCTCACTCGAAGGATCACAAAATTAGCCCTGATGATAGGCACAAAGTTGCAAATTCTGTAACACTGAGTTTGCCACGTATTGATGTTTCATGCCACATAATATTTTTCTCATTTGTGTTACTTAAATTTGAAGTATAACACATTCTCTGAAAAATAATTTGCAGCTACTTTAAAATACATTTAAAATCCATTTGAATCACTTTCAGGTCCATTTTAATTAAAAAATAATTATATTCATTGTTTTGAACACTTTAAAAATAAATAAATATTGCCAGGAAACATAAGTGGCAAATTACCTTTATTCTCTGCTGTCATACAAGATTTTTGTGGGCAGAAATCCTTCTCTACATTCACAGCTTTATCCACAGTTTTCATTGTTAGTGTCCTCTAATTATGTCTAAGACTTCTCTCTACAGAAAAGGTCTTTGACTTGGTACGTTGCTGTTAAATGTGCCTTGAATATCTAATGCTTGGAAATTGTGTTTTGTAAATACTTAGTAATAAATGTATATTATCAACACTGCTGCCAAATGTGTTCCAAGGTGTACCCAAAAGGTGTTGCTATGAATGATGTGAGTTATCACAGGACACCTAAAGCAGCGTATGCAAATTGAGGACTGAAACATCATGGAGCGAGAGCATGCATACCTGCAAGGTAACAGAAAACACTGGAAATGCAAAGTATAGGAAGTCAAGCATGAAATCCTAGCCCCAGTGAAGAAAATTGCATACCACAATTAATTTCAGGGAGGACCAGGCTTTTACTCTAAACACAGATGGAAATAAAGAATGCTTTCCAGCTCCCCAAAGCCATTTGTGTAGGTGATACCATTTGTGCGCAGTGACAACTAATTTTTCCTTATTAAAACTAATGATTCATAATTGCTTCTGGAATGTCAGACCATATTATGGATTGTAGGGTGCAAATCTGATAATGACTGTTTCAGGTTTGTGTCCAGATTTCTCAAGTAATGCTTATCAGGACTCTCCAAGTGTAGAAACATCTCAGTTATTAAAATACTATTTTTTTGTAGTTATGCATATTCAAGTAGTGTATTTAATGCCCAAGGAGTTATTCTGGCTATGTCTATGCAACAGGATTTGAGAGCTCTTCCACTCTTTAGGAACCATATATGAGCCTTTGAACTATTCTAATTCCCTGTCAAAATGACACCCCAATATGTTCTATGCTCCATCTGCAGCATGATGGAGACCAGGCATATGGGTCAGGAAAGAGCCATTGTACATTCTGGCCAGGTCCTAGGTTAGATTTTTGAGACATTTTAAAGCTGAAATATGACCACTCAGCCCAAAATTACAAAGAATATGACAAAAGATTATCTGGGATTCATTTGTGATAGTCATGTTCTTTTAAATTCTTTTCCCAAGCCAGATAATCCAGAATTTTTGTAGTGTCTCAGAGATATATCAAAAAGTGGTAAAAACTACAAAAAGCAAATAACATCCAGAACATGAAACTTCCTTTTCCCCAAAACCTCTAAAATATTTTGATGCCAGGGATCCTTTTTTCAAAAGAGAAGTTATTTCCTGGTTCAGTTTTCACCATTGCTGTCTTATTTGGCACCATTCAAGCCCACAATTTATAATAATAGCATCACTACTAATAATTATAATAATAATGGTATCAATCCTAAGCTTCCAGTATATTTAAAAAAGCCTTACCAGGGCCTGGGGATAGCCTACGGAGGAGAAATATGCAGCTTTTATATCCTTTAGTCAGGCCATTTTCATACATGAAATATATCTTTATTGTTGAGATTATTTAATCAAAATGCACAAATGTAATTTTGCTGTGAGAAAAGGCCCACAGAACACTAAACTATTCAAGTACTCTTGTTCTCAGTTTTGCAGTTGCTCTGAATTCAGGTCACTGAAAACAAGCATTTGTTACATTTTAAGGGATAATTGCTACCAAATAATTTATGGCTGCAAAATGCTACACATAGCAGAGAGACTACAGCTACTAATAACCCAGTAAATTAAAACTAAACCTTCTGTGTGCTGAGTATGTTGCATAAGATTAATTGGGTAATATTAGGCTGCTTCCATTATAAAGATCAAATGCAAGGAGAAAAGACATAAACTTTGTCTATGTATCAATGTAACCTCAACTCAGCAGTTGCTGATTATTTATTGGGCATGCAAACAGATGCACCTAATCCTGTTGTGGCAGTTATTCAGGAAGATAGACAGAAAAAAGAAAATTTCTGCTGTGCATAGATAAGAAGATAAAAAGTAGATCTTATAAAATGATGATTACCTTTGGCTCCTTTTGACTTCAGTGACTACTCAGCACCAGACTGGCAAGAACTTGGGCACAAAAAACTATTCTGTCAATTTCCTCACCCTTATTTCTATAAAAGGTGTTGGACAACTTGGAACATGCAGTGACATCAGTTTCTTTAATTAAAGCAAAATAAAAAAGCATTCCTTTTTTCATAAGTCCAGATTTCTATTGCAGACTTGCTTTTAAATTGTGCTTTCTATCTACCATACAATAAAAATTGCAGATTGTAAGCAATTTGACAAAATTTATGTTATTGCAAAGAATACTTGTAGATGGTTGAGGTCAATTTGTTTCTTGTTATCAAGCCATTTATAATTTTCTGTCACCATCAATTTGAGTACACTTGGGTGCTCAGAAGTGTCCTTTAAGAAGGAATAAATTCAGTCTTTGAAATTAAAAGACTGACAGGAATTACCAATTTAACAGCTAAAACTGCTGTCAATTACACTCTTGTATAGAATTGTCCTGAAAGGTAATATTAATATAATTATAACTGAGGGCAGGCTATACTAGACAACCTAAACTTTAAAAGTTCAATTCAAGCCACTCAAATTTTTTGTTGACTTCAGTAGTGACTGATCTAGTCTTGTGTAAGCAGCTACTCCATGAGACCTTGCTGTAAGCCTGTGGCACATTCATTTCCATCCCACCTTTGTGCATTGATATTCAGGAAATTAAATATTTTAAATGTCTTGAGTGATCTCATTAGGATAAAGGAGTGAGGTGAGATGCTCCCATAAATAAACAATGGGTGAGATGCTTCCCATAAATAAACAATGGGTGAGATGCTTCCCATAAATAAACAATGCCACAAGCTTGGAGTTAATTCTTATTAATGTTTACTGGATTTTTCCCAGTTTATATTAAGTTGAAAAGTGCCTCTTGATCCTTGAGGTCAGGGTTCAACTGAAATGAAAATACTGAGGAATGTGTTGTTCCATTAGAGAAATGTGGAAAACTAGTGTGATATGATTAATAGATGTGAGACTTTGGTAGTTATTATTCCATAACAGCAACATTCACAGTGTCTAAAATATGATATAAAATGTTTTGTTTCTGACAGATGAAATTTGTTGCAAATCACTGAATTCTAAATGAAAATTGAGATATTTCAGCCATTAGTTGTTCCTTTATTTGAGGAAGAAGATTTCTTCCCTTTTGATGAGAAAGACAAAGAATTTGCTGTTGACCTAAGTTATGTCTTCATAATCAATATAAAATCTCAAAGTTCTTACAGCTGTGAACAGTCTACGTTTTAGCATGGTAACTGAATGGTCTTCTATAACAATCACCAATTGTACATTGCTAAGTAACCACTTATTTATGAACAGCCGTTTTTAATTAACACATTAGCAATCCAGTACATGCTCTGCAAATTCTATAATTGCTTGGGAAAATTTCCTTCCATTTTTCACAGGTTTTACATGACAGTTATTTTCATCTTGTTCAGAAGTCCTGAGTTGCCTCACTGGGAGTGGTCTTCAAAGATATCTTAGAATAAATAGAGAAAGAAGCTAAGCACAGATGTCATTGAAATACTGTTCATTACTCCTTCCTGGTGGGCTCCAGTACATTGAATTTTTGAGATAGATAGATAGATAGATAGAAAGATAGATAGATAGACAGACAGACAGACAGATACGTGTATGGCAATAGTTATTAATTATTTGCAGTAAATACAATCCAAAATTCAAAATATTTAATCTTACACAGAAAAAAAATGATTGATTTAAGCATTATATAGAGTGCTCTTTTAAAGGAATTAGTCCAAGCAATGTACAAATGATACTCCTGGAAACACTGCCTTTTTGCTTTCCCTTGCCTGATAATTCAAATTTTAATTTGAGGTAATTATATTCTGCTTCCAGAGATAGTTTCATTTTTTGCACTGTACAGATGTAAATTATGACAAAAATTATGTTTTGTCAGTGAAATATGCCGCATTTAATGCTGAAAACCAACTGCTACTCAAGTTTTTTACTACCACATCCCTACTCTCACCTCTTCCTGAGGATATATTCTTGAATCATCTTATTGAGAGCAATGTGTGTTCAAGCTTTTGGTTGAAGAAATGTCAGGAGCATGTACCCAGAGTGCAGGGGAAGAATCAGGCCGATCCAAGTTTAGATTACCATGAATTGAGTCCTAAAGTATATTGAAGGATAGGGGATACGTGTTGACAAGAAGACCACCTCTGGAAAAGACATGAATTCTTTTAAATCACAGTAACTATTAGAACAGTAATAATGGTTGAAATCAGGGGAAAAAGCAAGCAACAGCTTACCCTAGATACAAAGGAAACTCAGTCTTTAACTCTCACAATTTCTGACCAAAATGTCTTTATTTCCTACCAACAGCCCTTGCATCCCCACCCCAAGCCTTATCTTTTACTTCTTTCCTCTATTTTTTCTGTTTATTTCTTTTGTCCTTGAAAGTCCTGGTGCCATCTGGGAAATGGAAACACCTCTTAAAGACTGTTTGTCTGCAGAAATCCACATGCACAATTCTGCATGTGCTAGAAAAGTAACTACATAAAGGATTAGAAGACAATGGAAACCACTTTGGTTATTTTCCAAAGTCAACCTAGGCAGTGCAGTTTTTTCAGTGCTTCCAGGAACAGATGGATTGCTGTTGCTGACATCTCATCTACATTCACTTAGAACTTGAAGGAGGAAAAAACTGTAGCATTATGAAATTACACAAACATGATTTAAACCTGAATCCACTTCAAAATAATCACTGTTCTTAGCTCTAATGGGAATGGGTTTTCTTTGAATCCCATTATACCAGAGAGTGTGAAAAGAAGTGAAGTCTCCATTCTGATTGCTTTACTCTGTCATGTCCATTCAACATTTCATTAATTTTAATTACTACCTTTGTAAATAGTTTATGATGTTTTGGCCATGTTCCTTTGCTTAATCAGCAGGTTGCCAATATAACACTGGTTTCTTTTCCCTAAGACATAATGAGGAAAATAAGCTATTCAGTTTATCTATCTTGAGTTTACAAACTCTTCAGAGCCTTTAATTTCCACTTAGCTGTGTCTAACAAACATAACAATGGTTTGGCCCACCTTCAGGAGCAAAAGTTAAGAGTGTATGGGAAGCTTGCTGTAATATTGTGTCTCAGTGTCCAGTGTGATCAGGCTGTTCCTATAGTCACAGAGGAATCTGAATGCATCAGAACTCCAAGGAATTTCTTATGGGACACAGCACACCTATCAACTGAATCACAAGCCTTTAACAGAGTTACTAATCTGTTTCAAGCATTTACTTTGGCAAGGCATCTCCATGCCTATAGCAACAGCTGTTCCAAAATTCAGATTCGTAACAGCCAGAGAAAATAGCTAATTCTACTGAATGGGGTAGGAGTTTTCATATTGTTAAAAACACATACACAAAAAACTCTTATCTCACAGAACTTTAGGAAGCTGCTTTCAACTAATTTTGATCAGCACTAAACCTTACTTTTGTACTTCTAGTTTTGTGTAGGGTATGAATTGTAAATAAATAGAAAGTCCATGGAAGCATTAAAGAGTGAAATTAACTTCCTCTGGCAAAATCCAGTTCCCTAAAATCCAGTGTTCCCTAATAGAGGTAGAAGCCTAAATGGTAGATGAAAAGTGTTGTGCATTCCTACAGAAATATTGAAATAGTTTTACCATTTATTTGAGGCAAAAAATAGATTAATTGAAGTGGATGGGTATCTTTAAATATCTTCAAATGTAATAAAATAAAATATTTAAGAGCCAGACTTACTCAGAAGTTTGTTTTCTCTGACTGAGAAAGAGACTTGTTCTAATTCTAACAAAGCATATATTTAGGGATTTTTAACTGCTGCTCGTGTTTTCTTGGTGTGCTCTGTTCGGAAAAAGAAAAAAAGAAAAAGGAAAAGGGAACATTTCAGGGAAATCCACCCCAAGTATTTGTGTCCTTCCATATTCTTACAGACTCTGTAGAGTTCAGGAGGTTGGCAAAGCATTGAGCAGGGCTGGAGAACAATCACTCCTGAGGTCTGGGAGTTCCCATGGTCTGGGAGTCTCAAGAAGAGTACAGTTCAGCCATGTCAAAACCATGGTAATGGAAAATTTGGCCAAATTTCCCACTTCCGCTCATTCACCTATACTTTAATGTGAAGGTTGCTGGGGGAAAAAAAAAGGAGCATTGTCAAAAGCCTTAAATAGTGGAGAAATACCTTGCAGATATGTATCTGGTTGATATGACCTCCAAACATGTCCAAATAATGTATTTTCTTTCACCTCTTTTTACAATAGCAGGAATAAAAAAATTGATTGGGCTCTTACATTTCAGATATGTCCCACACACTTATGGTGTCTGATAAAGTTTATTGCTGTTTTTGAAATAATTTACAATATGTTAAGTCTGCATAGAAATGCAGGAAATTGTAGAATAGTTGTAGAAAGAGTGCAATGACAAAAAAATGAAGTATGTAAGCCTGTTAAAAGTAATCGGTGTCCAATTGCACAGCTTTTTTAATAATAGCTATTGTAAAATAAAATTGAGAAAGATACTGAGATCTAAACCAGTTCTTGATACCAAACAAAAACATTGCTCATATACTATCAGTTATTGACAAAAATAGATAATTAGATTAATTTCTAACAACAGGGCTGGAGAACAAATGAAAAACAGAATTTCTGATCTTCTATATAACAACATAAAACTTAGTATGCATCATTTCCACCTATAGGAAAATGGTGGTAGTCAACCTTCAAGGTTACACTGGAGTGGTTAAAAAAAACAGAATAAGAATATGTCCTGATGTCTGAACTGAATGGAAATACAACTCAAATTTCTCTCAAGTAATCTGTTTGGAATTATCCTATAGGACTCTGGACATCTGTAATATGGACATCTACTTCTTAGTTCCTTTCCAGGATTGTGTTATATTCAGTGGGGAGTAACAGGCAATTTAAGGGTTTATTTTTCCTTATGGAAGGTTAAAGTAGGCCAAATTGGCAACCTTAAAAAAAAACAAAACACCTTTCTCTATAAAATTAACCAAAATAGCTAAAACCATATTTAAACACCTAGATTGAAATATAAAATGTATAGTCACTCTTCTGAAAAAAAAATGGCTTTTTAATCAGACAAAAATTAAAAAAACCTCTACTGTTCAAACTTTTAAAAGACCATGAAACACTTTTTGCTGACAACTGCAGAGCATTTAGTTTTCAGCCACTGCCAGCAGTTGCACTCTCAAATTTACTCCTGAACTTGGATTCAGTTTTAATATATGGTTAGCTGTTCCCCAACTGTAAACTCATGAGATTTCTCTAATCCTGAATTCCGTTTGGTTATTAAAGTGCTCATGAAAATGCTTCTTCAAATCTGTTTACTGTTCTAGCCATAAAACAGGTGGTTTTTCTCAGTACAAATTAAATTTTGGAGGATGGAAATGTAAGTCATGTCAGTGAAATACGTGCGTTTGGTTATGTTTAGAGATTTCAGAATTTATGGTTCATTTTGCTAGTTGAAATAAGAGTTAAAGCAGCAAAAGGATTGTTCAAAATTCAAAATTAGAATGTAGCTACTTAAAAACACTATTAGACTAAAGGGTGGAATGAACCCACTAAATTGGTAGGATCTCTCATCTGTCTTGGTCAGAGCTGTCTGACCACTCACCAGAAGAGGAACAACTCCCAAACAAAGTTTGGCTCTACCATTTTAAGCCAGCAAATTCTCCTTTTCTGTCTAGGACAATAATCAGCTAGAAAGTTAAGGCCAGAATCTAGAAATCTGACAATGTCACTGAATAACAAACTTCATACAAGAGCCTTCCACCACAGAGGATGGAAGCTGCTGTGAAAATGAGAATCTACAAAAAGTGAATCCTCACTTTTCTTGGGTTTTGTTTTGGGCAAAGGTTAAGGCATTGCAGTGCTTTAAAGGACCAAACCAAAAAAAAAAAAAAAGGACCAAACAAATGGACATACTAGAAATCAAACTGGATGGAGAATTTGCTAGGAATTCTTTTAAAAGATCTGCACAATATGTGTAATCTGAAGTTAAACTGAAAATGGTTTTTCAGTTATGAAACTAGATTTTGGATACGCATAGATATAAAAAACTTCAGAATCTGTCAGTACAAAGGCAAGTAATCATTACAAATAATACCTAAAAATCTTTTAATTAATTATTTTGACATTCAAGGAAGATGATGTGATCAAGGGTAATGTGTGTGCAGCAGGTTGACAAAAGGAAATTGATAAAAGGAGATATTAAGGCAGAGCATCATAAAAGAAAAATGCCTTTAAAGGTGTTGTATTAATGACTTCAAAAGTGCATCACAGCAAGCTGTTACAAGTTTTTTCCAGATCAGATTTCTAATTATGTGAGTCGAGACAACTTAGCTTTATTACAAATATGCTAGAATCAAATTGAGCTTATTTATATATTTATAATATGTTCTACATAACCCAGATATCTATCTAGCCATCAGATTCTTTTCAACATCAAAACTGTACATATCATTATGTTTTTTGAAGTAATCTTCTCTAAAAATAATTATTTTATATCCTCCTTTAAAAAATTTTATATTCTGAAGCAAATCCCAAGCAACATGAGCTTATTTTTCATTTTGTCTTGCTTACATGCAAGTCCATGGTCATTCTAATATGTTCCAGGTACAGTGTATTAAATAAATCAGTTTATAATTGATTATAAAGTCATGTAAGTATGAGATTTTTATTTCTATAACTTTCTTTTCTTCTGCTTGCATTTTCGCCAAATATGGAAAGAAATAGATATTTTGATCTACCGAAGTACTGCTGACAAAAGGTACTGTATACAAATTCTTGTAAAGGCCCAAGATAATTCATAATAATGAATTACATATTTTGCTTCCAGAATTTATTCTGACATTTTTCCAATGGATTTATATCAGGGCACAGCATCAATCATCATCCACCACATTTGAATGACAAGATGCAGATAGAGCTAGAGAAAGGGAACAAAATAATTGCTAAGTACACCATTAGAGAAGCTTCATACAAAATGTGTCAGATAACAAGTTGCCCTTTTATGTTGAGAAAAGTGGAAGCAGGCTGTGCCATTTCAAACAGAAAGTGAACATATACTGAAAATACGACATGACTTGTTTTAATGTACACATTTTTAGAAAGACGATCTGTACATATATACATACGTATGCACAGTGGTCAGTATCATGTCAGTAGATACTAAATTCTCTTCCAACTTTAAACTCTTTTAATAGTTGCAGTAATTTCTAGCTGGAGACCTTATATTTACTAACAGGCTTATCAAAAATTTATTGTCTTGACATAGGTATGTTTCGGTACAGGTTTGGCCACTGTCTTTAAAAGGATGAATGGTCTCCAGAGTCCCCCCAAACTTTCTCAATATTTAATACTAGTTAGGGTTGCTTCTGACTGCATTTCTGTATTTTAATTCCTCTCTTGTTTCTGTCCCTTAAGCAAAAAACTGGCCTTGTGGGTGCAGTGCAAAATCAGACCTGAACAACAAGAGACCTGAACATTTCCAAAGAACACGGTCCTGGAAGAAAGCACTGCTCAGACAAAATGCCAAATTTATTTCTTGTCAGTCATAAAAAATTATTCTACATGAGTCATTTCAACTTGTCAAAGCATCTCTCCAAAGTGCCCTCTGCTTCCACGGACATCATGAATGCATGTTGGCTACATGGCAATGTCAATCAGCTCTCCACTGCAGATGGTCCAGTTGCACATTACATTTAAGTTGGATGCACACCTTCACTGCTGGAAGGGAAGCTGGAGCCTACCCTGCATATTTACGTAAATTTCAAAATCTGAAGACAGGCAGCCAAAACTAGAGATTTGTACCTACTACTCTGTTTAACTTTTGCATTATTAATTTTTTCAAAGTTCATATCATCTATCTCCACAAAAATCTCCTCACTCTTGAAGAGACATTGCATGGTTCATGTGCCTTGTCATTATTGTTAGTTCACCAATCAGTAGTCATAAATCATAGTTCCACAGGCAGCATTCCTGCACAGCTGTAAGAGGACCACTTATTTATTCAGGGGTGTATAGATGGGAAGAACACGGACTAGGTTATCACAGTCAGAAAAATGGCTTTTATAGCTGCACCTCAAAGCTCACCGCTGAGCTGACAGCAACTATTTACAGTCAACTCAGAAGTGAAACAACTAGTCAAGATTAGCACGTCACAGAAAAGGGTCTGTACATTTGGTTTGGAAGGCTCTGTTCTGGGTTTAATGTATCAAAGGATCCCAACATGACACATAATAGAAAAATGAAAATTCTGGATGACAGGAAGCACTATATAGCACTGTAATGTAAGTACACATCAAAGCTTCAAAACCTGTGTTAGTCATTTTGATCTGTTAACACATATATACTCAGGAAAGATACCCTTATGACCAGACCTGTCTCCTCAAAGGATGGCTTACATATATTGTATGAATTTAATATGTACATTGTATTTTCTCTAAATATGTATTTTTTAAACAAAAATAGATTAGATCCTGCATATTTCATGCTCTAGGTAACATTGAAAAACAGCCACCCTTATACTAAAAAACCAGCTCTCAGACTACCTGTACTGCAAAATCTTGGTACATCAGTGCTATATACAACAATACAATATATATAAAATATATATAAAAACATTTTACTTTACAATTTGAAAACAATTTCTTTTACTTTTCCTTGAGATGAATCTGAAATCACATATTTTTGAATTTTATTTTGCAAAATTTTTCTTTTTTATTTTGCACATTCTAATATCTGAGAAAATTCTTAAGTCAGATTTTTCATTCTGCATACAGCTTCATTGAGCAGGTCTAATAATTCTATTCAGGCTTTACACTAGCCTGGAGAACTTACTACTAATAAATCCATTGTATTACTCCTCATTCTGTTGAAAAACTGACTGCAAATAGGTTGATGTTGGTTGAAATGGAATTTTTATTGAGAGATGAATCATCCTATAATTTCTGTCAGTAATTATTTGTACATTGATTGTTCACATGCAATCCACAGTAAGCATCTAATAGCCACATTTTGACTGAAAACAGCAGTGTTTTGAACCAGAGTTTTGACTGATATATTCATTTCTCTAGTGTAATCCTGGGATTAACTGATTGTAGCTTTCAGGTCTCAGGCTCAGAAAATTCTAGTGACATGCAATGGTATTTTTTCACTTTCTTTAAATTTGTCTAGTAACAAATTAGTATTTTTTTCATCTGTAGAAATTCCTACTGGTGAGTTTATTCACTGAAATGGCCATTAGTATACAAAAAATCAAATATTATGATAAAGATTACTAATCATCTCATACTTAAATTATGAGAATGTATCTAAAAGAAAATCTATTTAACAATTAAAATATACTCGAAAGACTTGGATTATTACTCAGCTGTAGCTGGGATGCATCCAGAACATTTGGATTTGGAAAAGCCAGACACATCAAGCCATGCTTTGTTGGTAATAGTAATAGTTGCATCTTTCACCTCCTTTTAAGCATCAGGGTCAGGCTTCTTTAATGTAGTAACCAAGAGTTTTTATTCTCAGGTGAAATTATCAACCCGTTAGTTGTACTTTATACAGTTTCAATAGCAACTCAGCATGGAATTTATTATGTCTGGTATGTTTTCTGTCACTTTCCAAAGCTGTATATTTATACCTGTCTTTTTATTCAGGCCCATTTAAAACTGAAATATCATTTTTTAAAAATACCAGAAAACCCCCTCATTTTATTTCTGAAATATGCAATTAATATATAAACTGACATGTGGCAAGAATAGAAAAATCTGAAGGCCATTCAACAGTTAAAAGTTAGATAATTGTTAAATATCCTCTCCTTACTGCTCATATCCCTGAGTGGACTTGCTTTAAAAAGATGTTTAATGCTTAACATGCTAGGAGGGTGAGGAGAAATGTTTTCCTGATTAATATTCTTTACTATCAGCTTAATTAAAAAGGTGCTTTTCTTTTCATACAATTATTCCAACAAAAAGAGAGATCAGTAGATGCATATGATTCCTTGTGAGATGAGAGGTGTTGGTCCAAAATATGTTTCTGTACTTCAGTATATAATAATTGATTTGCTAATAAAATGTGAAAAGAATGCAAAGGGAAATAATAGAGGCAATGCAAAAAGAGGCAATCTAATCAATGAATAGATTGTATATTTTCTTCTCAGATAGACTAGAATAACCTATGACATATTTTGTATACTGTTTTTAAGGTAGGGCAATATCTCCTGACATCTGTGATAAATTTTAAGATAAAGAATTTATTCACTAAACAGTCACAGAATCACAGAATATTAGGGTTGGAAAGGACCACTGGAGGTCATGTAGTCCAACCTCCATGCTCAAGCAGGGTTTCCCAGAGCACATTACTCAGGATTGTGTCCAGAGGGCTTTTGAATATCTCCACAACCTCTCTGGGCAACCTGCTGCAAGTCACCTGGTCACCTGCACAGTAAAGAAGTACTTCCTCATGATGCTCAGGGGGAATGTACTGCATTCCCCTTTCTGCCCATTACCTCTCATTCTATTGCCACCACTGAGAAGAGCCTGGCTCAGTCTTCTTCAAATACTTGTAGACATTGACAAGGTCCCCTCTTGGTTGTGTTTTCTGAGTCTGAATAGGCCCAACTCCCTCTCTTTCCTAGCAAGAGAGATGCTCCAGTCCCTTATCCATCTTCGCAGCCCTCCACTGGACCCACTCCAGGAGCTCCAAGTCTCTCATGGACTGAGGAGCCCAGAACTGGACACAGCACTCCAGATATGGCCTCACTAGGGCTGAGTAGACGGGCAGGATCACCTCCCTTGGCCTGCTGGCAATGCTCTTCCTAACGCACCCCAGGATCCCATTGGCCATCTTGGCCACAGGAAGGGCACACTGCTGGCTCACAGACAGCTTGTTGCCCACCAGGACCCCCAGATCCTTATCTGCAGAACTGCTTTCCAGTAGATCAGATCCCAGCCTGTACTGGTGCATGGGGTTATTCTTCCCCAGGTGCAGGACCCTGCATTTGTCTTTGCTGAATATCAGACAGTTCTCTGCCCATCTCTCCATCCTGCTGAGGTCCTTCTGAAGGGCTGCACAGCACTCTGGGGTATCAGCCGCTCCTCCCAGCTCTGTGTCATCAGCAAACTTACTGAGGAGGCATCTGCCTCTTAATCAAAGTCATCAATGAACAATTTAAATTTAGCCCTTGGAGTCACTGTTACTTGCAGATCTCCAACTACACCCTGTGCTACTGATCACACCCCTCTGAGCTCTGCCATTCACCCAGGTCTCACCTCATTGCATCTCATTTTTAAGCTTTGAGGATTTGACTGGAGTTCCTTGTTTATCCATTCAGGTCTCCTGCTGCTTTTACTCAGTTTCTTTCCTGTCAGGATTCACTATTCTTGAGCCTGGAGGAAGTGATCCTTGAATATGAACCAGCTCACCTGGATGCCTCTTCCCTCTAGAGCATGTTCCCATGGGATTCTTTCAAGAAGGTCCCTGAAGAAGCCAAATATAGCTCTCCTGAATTCCAAGGTTGGAGTCTTAATCATTGTCCCACTCTCTCTTTACAAGATTCTGAAATCCAGGAGCTGTGTTCACTGTAGCCAAAGCTCTCTCAACCTTCACGTCTCCAACCAGACCTCTCTTGTTAGTTAGTATAAGGTCCAACAGCTCACCTTTCCTCATTTGGTCTTCCATCGCCTGCATCAGAAAATTAACATTAATACTCAATCAATATTAATCATAACCAAAACCAAGTTCAATCACAATATACAGAACAACTACAGAATCTAGGTTAATTTGCTAAGATTTTGAAACCCATACTCAAATAAAAATTTCAAACTCCAATATGCTTAGTTTCAAAACATTAAAACCATAAATGTATAATTATTAACTATGAAATTGTACTTAAGACCTATTTTTGGTCCGTTTCATTTAAGAAAGGAGGAAACCTGCAGACCTACCCATTCACAACACACATATTACAGTGACATTTTCTGCATTAAATTATTAAAAGAAAAAATTAAAAAATTTTAATTGGCTTATTGTACTGCTTTGGTGAAAGGAATTGCCCTCTTTGATCTGCAGCATAATGAGATTTATTTTGAACATGAAAGTAATCTATAAAAAGTGAACAGGGAGATGAGCAGCTACATATTTTCATGCCCTCTGAGGAGCAGGGTAGGAATCAGCAATGCAAATGCCATCGGATGAAGGGACAGTCTGAAAGAAAATTAATCCTTGAAGAAAGCAGCTGAACTTTGCATTCTGTCACAGTGCACTGAAAGACCTTGAACCAAGTTTTTTTCTCTTACACTGCTATAAATCTGATAGAAATCCATTGACTGCCCTGGACTTCTTCTGAATTCATGTTGGTGAACGCTGGGTCAGAATTTAGTCCGTGATCTTTGTTTTTTTTTTTTTTCTTTTCTGGCTCTATGATAAACAATTTCAACAGCTACACCAGGATCTATAAAACAGACTCTTAATGCCCTTCACATTGCTATACCAAAAGAACCCAACACTGGGAAACAATCTTATGTGAGACTCTTGAGTCTCACACTGTCCTCAGTCATCCTATGAATCTCTCTACGCAACATTGTGATCAGCTCTTCACAAATGTTTTATATCCAGGAGTCTTTTAAGTGTGAGCCATTTCAATCCAGCCATGGTAAGATGTTGAACTACATGGTACTTCAGCAGTAGTATCATTTCACAAAGTCATGGTATTTATTCCATCTACCTGTAAAGGACATAGGAAAGGAATACCTGAAAGACAGAGCAATCTCTTCTTCCAACATGGAGAGATTTATTTTCTTAAGAAAACAGTTTGTTCTGAATATCAAAATGTGGAGGGTTTCAGTTATATTTCAAATTTATACTGTTATGACATAGTCCTCAAACAGAAGAGCATAATACAGCACTATTTCAACTAACAATTTCTAAAGGAAAAGAAATGTTCTTTCTAAATGTTCTTTCTTTTAGATTCAGATGTTCAAATTATCACTATTTAAACTAATTCATGTGCCCTTAATTGAATCTTTTTTGCATGGCAAATGGAGGAAAGTGTTATGTAGCACAGCCGATAAGCTTGAAAAATTGCAGATAAGCTCATCACAAGGGCATGATGTTCACATAGAAATATCCTGTGTGTTTTTCCTCTTAAGTATTATTTTCAATGGATCCTCTTGTGATTTTTAAAAAGCATCAAGTATCCAATTCCCACAGATAGATAATGCTGAGTGTGCAGCACTTGTGCAAATCAGGCTATTCATATGGATCTCTAAAAATAAAATGCTGCATGGTGGAAATGCTTGGTGTTGTTTTTTGGGAGGGGGAAGTAATTTGATTTTTTAATCTCTGTAAAATACTGTAGCAAAATGTCTTTGAGGTAGAAATAGATCAAAAGCTTATGAAAAAGGGCACTCACAAGAGAAAGTTCACGGAAGTGAGTCAATTTTTAATAATTTCAGTGGGGAGATAAGATACATGACATTGCAAATATATCATACCAAAAATCATGTTTAAAAAGTCCATGTTGATATTTTTAGGAAAAGAATTTTCTAATATCCACACTGATATGACTTTTTTCCAGATTATGTTATAAATTTTTAGACATCAACATCAAAATTTATTACTTCTGTTCTACTGAAATAAAATATTTGAATTATATAGTTTTTAAAATACTTTTGTTTTAAAGGAAATATCAGTGTTCCTCCCCTGCTTCCCCTCCCCTTCTCTCTCCTCCCATCTCCTCCCCTTCCCTCTTCTCCTATCCCCTCCCCTCTCCTCCTCTCCTTTCCACATTTCCACAGAAAGAGGAAAACTGGCTTCCTCCAAGCTCTGTTTTGAATCACATACATTTTAAAATCTAACTGAAATAATTTACATATTCAAATCAGCTTAGAAAGTCTGCAAAACTTGGATTTTTACAGCATTTTGAAAAAATATAGAAGTGTTTTTTGCTAAAAGGACATAATATTATTATGGTTGGTTGTTTATCTTCTGATATTTGATTTGTCATTACATCTTATTAACATGGACACCTAGTCAAAGTTTGTTTACTAAGTTGAAAACATCTTTTATAATTAAACATATTAAATTATTTATATAGTAACAGTGACATTCAGAACTGAGAAAAAATGGAATGGAGGCAGCTCACAGGACTGCTTATCTTAAAAAAAATATATATACAATTCATTTCCCTTCTGGAACACTTTATTTGAATGCAATACTAATGTAGCCCTAATTTATTTATTTGTTTTTTAAGTCAGGGTTAACAACGGCCACTAGTTGTTCTTACCCTGGTGGAAATACTTATAAAGACCCATCTAAATATCTAACTTAATCGAGAACTTAGCACCAGTTCCAACTCAATGCAAGCTTTAACTGGAATTATAGATGGATGTGTCAAAACTCGTACATGGAACAAATTCCAATTTTTAATATAATTTTAATTATTGTGCATTCATTACTTAATTTAAGGATGATTATAAGTTACCCTAAAAACTAGTACCATATTCCAGCCAACAAATTTTATTTAAGAATTAGTGGTGGTTACCTGTAAATGTTCTTATACTTACAATGACTGTTTTCAGCTGCTACATCGTAACCTCTGGCCTTGTCAATCTACCACCCACATCACCACCCACATCACCCACTTCGTGACCCAGCAGTGGGAAGCTTAATTCTATGTAGAAGCCATTATTCTATGTCTTGATAAAAGCCCCACTTCTCTGCAGGTCCATAATGATCCTATTCTAATTATCTTGACTAATATCTAATTAATCTTAACTACTTAATGAGGCTGTTTCCTTTCAGACCGCTGTCTCTTTTGTTCTAACTTCAAAAGACGTGTATCAATGAAAAAGTTAGCAGTAGAAAACCAAAGAATAGTGCCTTTATAGCTGATAGTTGAATTACACTGAATATTTGCATTCTGTCATGGCTCTTGGGTCTGATTCATACACAGTACCAGGCAATTCACTCACTTAAAAATTCACCTCCTTGCAAACGTTCCCACCATAGTAACCACTAAAGATAAGAGAAATGAAGAAATGAGGAAATGAAGAAATGAAGGTAGTAAAAATTTTTGACAATCTTGTGTCTTGAGGAAGACACCCAAAAATAAAAGAGCTTCTGAAGTCGCTGAGATTGTCAAGGGATTTCATAGAGAGAGTTACGATCTAACCTGGTGCTATAGTGGATAACCATCAATTGTAAATTCCAAAGATTCACATATGGGTTTTTGATGGCTGCAAAATGAAGAGTTGCTTGCATATACAATTTTTTAACTACATCCTGGTAATCCTTCTAAAGGATTTTCTAGCAACAGTAGTTCTTGTTTTGTTTAAAGTACCCTAACAACAAATAGCTTCTAAATGAAGTCTGTTACATGACTGCAGGTACTCAGGGATGATAAAATAAGAAATAGATTAAGATGAGATATCTTCAGTAACTATAATGGCCTTCATCCTTTGCATAGAGGGACAATGCTGTCTTTGCAACTTAAGTTTTATGTGCTCACATGGAAACTTTCAGTTTGCCAGAAAATATTCTATGACTTTAGGTTTAGTGTCAAGTCTCAAAACAGCAATCAATATTAAAATTAATCTATGGAAATAATTATTAAAATTTCATGGAAACAAGATATTCCTTATAGGAAAGTGTAATAAAACAGTGCTATGGTCAACTTGTGTTCATTGTGCACGGGTGAAGGGTTGGGTAATACAAGAGAAAATGTGGGCCTACATCTGGGGCTTTTTTCAGTGGAAAGACTATTGAAGACTGATGAATCATATTTTTAATAGGAATGGTATTTAAAATATATTCTTAATTTTAAATTAAGTACTTATGAATAAGAGTATGTTTATGTTATAAATATTAGAGCAATATATTCCAGTTAGCAGGGAAATTCACTTTGGTGAACGCTGCATACAGAAGTTTCTATTGAATTCACATGCTGCAGAATCAGACCACTGGTTTGTATTATACAGTACTTTAATATTATTTTTTCATGACAATGGGCTTTTAAGTATTACCTTAAAGCCAGAAAGGCAAAACAAAGACACGTGCAAACAAAATGCTGAAAGGATTTCAACTAGGAAAAAAAAGGTAGATATGAATATTCACACAAGCAAATATTCATTTTTTCATTTGAATATTTGAATAGTTTTCTTATTTAAAATCAGTTCATATTTAGAACTTGAGAAGTTTCAAACTGTGCATGTATTCACTAATTTCAATATCATCTTATTCATTTATTAATTTGTTACTCCATTCATCCCCGCATAACATCTCTTCCTAAAATCACCTGAGAAAATTAGCAACGGGATTTCACAGGTCTCTTGGGTCTGGCTGGGACAGTTAATTTTATGCATAGAAGCCTGTATGGACCTGTGTTTTGGATTTGTGACCGAAATAGTCACCAGAGTTTTGATTATTGCTGAGCAGTGCTCACATCAAGGCTTTATCTTCTTCCTACTCTACTCTAGCCAGTGAATAGAGTAGGGGTGAGCAAGAGTTTACAAGGGGCCACAGCCTTGAAAGCTGATGTAAATTGGTCAAAGGGATATTCGCTGGTGCGTAACCTTATGTTCAGTAATAAACACCAGGCAAGCGGGTTTTAGGGAATTCAGAATTTGCTTGGAGACTGGCTGGTCATTGATCTGATGGTCTTTGCATCATTTGTCTTATATGGATGGGTCTTTTTTTCCTCTTTCCTCTGCTAACTAAACTGCCTTTAGCTCAATCCAGGAATATTTCTCAGGTTTGGTCTTCCTATTCTCTCTCTCATTCTGTTGTGTGTGGGAGAGAGTTAAGTGTGCAGCTGTGCAGTGCTTAGATGCTACCTGAGGTCAACTGTACAGGCAGTATTTCTGAATACCCTTATAACTTTTTTGAATAGTTTTATCAATTTGCAAAATGAGCATTAAATCATCATTCTGAGTCAGACTTATTATCTGTTGAGTCCATGATGAAACTCCAACTGACTTCTGATCAAACAGTTCCTGAAGAAGTAGACCTGAAGGACCTAGTATTGGAGGAAATGTTTCTTTTTCTCACTAAAGGAACAGCTAGAAGGAAGTATCTAAAAGTTAGGTGTTTTCCCTTGGCTACCCTACCTGAGAAGACAGATTACTGTAGGCCCAGAAGACAGTTTGCCTTTTCTCAAAACTACTATCAGTCTTAAAGATTTAGAGCAGTCTTAAAAGCTAAGTTAAATTGATCTCTAGATCCTCAATGGCTAATGCTATCAGGGAGACTGGTAGCTGAAAATTTGCATGTAATAAAGTATCAGAGCAAAATTCAAAAAGTGAGGTCCTCTTTCAATTCTTGTTGAATGCAATGGTACTTCCACTCTCCACATTGGCATTGGCATTGAAGATGTTAGGTTTGACTTGAGAGTCAGCCATAAAAAGAGACAGGCATATACCCATGTGTGTTGTGGGTATTATGCACTTTTTTCCTATTTCAACAGCAATTTAAAAGTGAAGCTGGGCAAAAAAGTGAAAAGAAGACACAGCAGACCAAAAAAGAAGTAGAAGTTAGTAGATGTTTTGGCTAATCTAAAGACTTGAGAAAAGGCAAAGCTATTGAGAATTAAATGCCTGTTAAAAGTGAGTGATGAAAATCACATTATTTACTTCTGTGATTAACTGTGCCCTTGCTATTCACTGTGCATTTTGTGAAACATTCCAAAAAACCTTCCCAAATTGAGCAAGTACTTGCAAAGGATTTGAAACCATGAAAAATAAGAAGCTCTTTGCATTTATCTTTCTCTCATTATCAATACTAATTTTAAAAGTCACATCAAACCCCTTGAGAGAGAGAGTGGTTTTTACGTGGAAGGCATATTGCATCCCATTAGAAATGTATCTCTACTCAGTATGTCAAAATGGACATTTCAAATGTTTTCTGGCTGCCAAGATAAAGATGTCCTCGTAAGTGTGGGCAACTCTCTGAGAATTACATTTGTCAGAGAGCTGCTGTAATAGAAACTCAAGCATAATTGAGACATTTAAGCTGCCCCAGTGCAAGAAATCCTCTCTGTACATCTGTGCTTCCTGGAACCCTAAACACCAGGGACTTCACTATAATTTGCCTGATACCGTGTTCCTGTCAGTAATTATGTCTAAGAATTATCCTGTTAATCTTTCCAATGTCAATTTCACAGACAGTGGTCATCACAACTCTATTAAATTTCTCTAGGTAAATTCACTTTGCAGGAAGATCCTACATCAAATAGACATTAGTGTGAGCAGGAACTGCAGTCAGCTAAGAAACTCTTCTGGGGCAAGTGGCACAGCTGTGTTCGTCTGTCACACAGACGTGTGAGTGAACTGAAGGACCTGAGTGATGGCTCTGCACTGTTTCTCAGGCAAAGCTGCGCTGAAACAGGTCGTGCCATCAGAAAGCAATTGTTAGACCATGCTGAGATCAGTGCCCACAGAATGAGCTCTAGTTCTGAAAACTAGACATTGTGAATCCAAGAAGATATACTAAAGAGGTAGGACCACCACCTAGATGCCCGAGGCTACATTTGTTTTTAGTAATATTCTATAAGCCAGAAAACGAACAAATAAATTCCCTGTTGCCAGTAGCTAACCTGCTTGTTGGTTTAATGAAAACTCTGCTACAGGCAACAAAACTATACAGAATCTTTCTGGCTTCACAGAAACAAAAATGTCAACTCCTCACTCTCTGACAGGTATCATATAGAGAGTACAAACCTTTCTATACATGAAGTGGAAACAGTGATTTGAAAAACTCAAAAATTTTGAAAAAAGAATGTTTTCTACCTGTCCTTTTTTGGTCTTCAAAATTGTGGATGCTTCACACACTTCCCTCTGTCCAGAGAAATACAAATAATTTTATTCCTAAGAAACATTTCTGGACAATTCATTTTACCATCTGTCATTCCTTCGCATTTTCTTCTTTATTTTGCTTGGAGGATCTACTTGGAGGTTCAATGCAAGCACCAGGATTTCACTGGGTGTTTCAGAAATTGCATATTGGTTTCTATCTTTACATAAGCTTTGGTGCTCTATATGTGCAGCAGAAGCGCTGGAGCAGTGTTTAACACTTAAAAAAATATACAATTTAAAAACATATGAAATTTAAAAACATATAAAATTTAAGTATAGAAAATGCTGTTGAAAAATATACTAGCTTCTAACAGTTTGAAAGGTCCTTTGTTATTTAAACTGTGAAATTTCAGGTAATTTCTCACTTCCTCATAGCAAAATTGACACAATTGATTTTGTTTCACATAGAGCTTATAGGAGAGAGAGAAATTGTTTTTATTTTGTTAAAACCATCATTAATTTTCACAATGTAATATTCCACATGTGTTATTGTGAGGGGATGCAAAACAAAATGGAGCTTCCACTTAAAATTAAGTTTTTAGCTAAATTAAAAAATAAAGTAGACATAGTCAGCAGTAACTATAATCAGTAGTTAGTAATCAGGTGACAATCTTTGACTGTGCTTAAATCCTGTAATTAAAAAATTCTAGGAAGGAAAAAATGCTAAAGAAGAGATAATAAAATCACTGAAGAAAATTTTGTTTTCTGTATGTTTCTGTAACTTCTTCAAGTGACTGAACTTTCGTGCTTGTTACCTGAGTCCCTAAAGGGAATGAAAGATTTAAGAAAAGCATTGATTCATTCTGACAGTGATAACCAAAGTATTGATACAAGAAGTGTCATCGTTGTACATCTGAAGGATTCACTCATAAAATAGGAAAGGTGTCTAAAAAAGAATCTCCAGGAAGTCTTTTATCAACAATTTTTAAAGAGGTGAGAAATTGGCCTGCCTGGTTTGTGAAGAAGGTGATGGACACGGATAACAGAGATAGTTGCTCAAAGTGTTGGGGATAATTGTTGCCTGCAGTTCCCTCACTGGAATTGAACCAGTGTTTTGACAATGGCCACAATTATGAGAAAAAAGAGACATGAAAAATCTACAAATCCTGCAGACACCAGCCAATATGAAAGAAGTCAGTGTCTAACCACTGGAGTCCAAGACAAATGAGATTAGTACATGATACCAACATACCATCATTGTGAGCTGTCTGGCCTGAGGAGACTCAATGATCTGAGCCTGTAGCCGTAATCGTGCAAATCACTCCCATGCTTAACAGAATCACCTATTCACATCCTTTAGGACCTACTGATAACACATTATTATTATTTTCTCCATAATATTAAAATTACTGAGAACTTCTTCTTTTGATTTTTTTTTTTTAAATCAAAGATGTTACTTTCCATTTATTTGGTTAGATTCCAATTTGTTTCATCAAAATATTCCCTTCAATATCATTACATACAATATTTCCATTAATTTTGCACTGATTTGTGGCACATTGCTGCATCCTACTAGCTACTGCTATTTTCTACCCAGAAGGGTGGAGGGATGAGATCACATTCACCACAATGGGTTTGCTTCATCAGAAGAAAAATTCTTTTGCTATTAAGTGTTCTATGCCTATGCATCATCAGTTGTCATTAAAGTCCATTTTAAAGCAGTCAGATTTTTTTTTAATTAGTCTGCCCTTTAAAAAATACTACAAATAATTAGTTGTGTACATATAGAACACTCAACACAAATATACTCATTTATTAGCTGTTTTTTATTTCAGTGACATCTCATAACAAAGCTCTCTTCGTTATACAGGAAGATTTTGACAAATACGAAATGGTAGAAAAAATTAGTTGACTGACATGAACCTGGCAATGAACAAGCATCAACTACATAGTACCAGCATAAGTACTCAACCTGACAGTATCAGTTTGCTGTCAGTCACATAAATAAACTGAAATGTTATGGCACTTGTATTTGCACAGGGATATTTTTATTAATGCTGGTACCAGTCCTCTCCTTTGGGTCTGAAAAACAAAGTGGTGCAGGGAGACCTGACAACTTCATCTCACATGAGCGAGCTGGCAGCAACCTGAGCCACAGCTGCTGTGGGAAAGACGATGGATGGGGAGTTCATGAGGTCATATACTGCATTTTTTTCATTAAAATGATGAATAAATGCCTGGATACAGGCCATGCCATGGGTATTACTTAGCTATTTTTCCCTAACATTATACTATTTTTGTAAGATTTGGCTTTTCCAAGTGATATTCATTCAGAATACCTTCCAGTTTCCCCACTGGAGGAATTAACATGTCAATAGTTTAGCTTTCTCTCCATTCAAATTGTGATACTGGAGCACAAACAGTAGCTATGTGTATCCTAATCAAGGTGCTCTGATAATATTAAAAAAAAAATACTGTTTGGGCACACAAAAACATGCATTACTGTATGTGTGGCCATGAAAATAAGTGCAAAACTTAACTATAAATTATTCAGAAGTTTCACATAAAGTGAAAATATGCAAATACTGAATTGATTTTGTTCTTGACGTGTTTAAAAAGTCTTTTCTATAAAGTTCTTTGAAAGGCAAATAAGATAGCTCTACCCAATACCAAAATAAACCAAACTCTTAATTCTTGTATTGGATGCAGCGAGAACACAGCTATCTTCCCAGTCCCTTCACAGCCTTTCCAGCTGTGAATCAGGTTTGTTATAACCTCTCTACCCTGCGTGAAAATACCCAGATCTACTCTGTAAAATATTTAGTTATTTTCCACTGTGAAATGCTGAACTTTTACCTCGCTGTTTGTCACGAGGAAGGAAAGAGAAGAAATAATTCACTGCTCTGAAGACTTAAAACAGGTTTGCCTAACAAGATATGTATTTTACTGAACGTGCGATTCAAACATACTTCAGACCACTAGTTACAAGAGCTGAATGAAGTGATGAGATGAAATTCTCTATCAAAACAAAGCTTTATTTTTATTCAACCACAATCTCCACAATCTTAGCCTGGGAATGAATGTATCATCCCAGAAATGTCCTCCTGATACTCTTAAAGGCATACAGCTAATATTGCATGATGTTTAGATATATGACTTAGGATAGTACTCTGAGAAAGGTAGATTATTAGCCTCTGTCAATCTAGTTAGCTATTGTTATTTAAATTTTATTCTTGGATACATTTCTTCAAAATTTATCAGCAATCTGTGACAAAAAGAGAGTGATTTAATTTTTTTTAAGGAGCTCAATTAATAAAAATACGAAGGGATTATATAGACAATATGGATTGATTCTGATTCCATGTCAAACTGCACAGACAATATCTATTTTGATGAGGCAAATTCAAGGTCAGAATGTAAGAAAGAAGAGTAAGAGCTAAGTACACAGGACAGAACACCCTATCCTTGCAATTCTCCCATCTGAAAAATTATGCGATGAGATAAAGGCTTTTTATAACTGAAAACCATTCAAGACCAAAAACTAATTTGAAGGTGACAGATAACATGCAAAATCTGGTGTATTTCCTTATTTTCCTCAACCCTCCACCACAGCTAGATGTTTTGAGGAGTTGTGATGCTTTCCCTTCCAGACTAAATTGAAAAATTAGAGATGTTTCACAGAAGAAAGCCAGGAGATAAAAAAAGATGCACCTAAATATGTAAGACAATGCTAGAGATTTTTTTTTCTGAAAGGTAAAGTTAATAGCTGGAAAATTGATGTGGAAAATAACAGGTTTTTCAACCTAACAGACAAATGTAAAAAGATCCAAAAGGTGGAAGCTATGAACAGACAAATGCAGATGAGACATTATTTTCACATGTAGGAAGAAGAAAATTGAGTCACCAACGCAATTTGAAAGGATTGCAGGGAATTTTCTTCTACTGAATACTTTTTAAAACAAATGCTTGATGTTTCTTCTAGAAGGAAATAACTGTTGCTCAACTCCAGCTATTAGACTTACAGCAAGTATCAGTCTGCTCATTAGTAGCCCATCTTGAATTTCAAGCAAACTATGAGTCTAGTCATCTCCTTTGATGTTTTTAATACTGTCAAAGTATTGAATGTCTTCCTTGGCTTTGCAATGTCTCAAATTTTCCAAGCTTTTTTTAAGAAATTTTTATCAGTGACATGGATAAATCCTTAGGAATTTTTTTTATAATGAGGTGAAATTATCTCAAAGTATTTAGTCTCTTGTTTTATCACTGGTTTTGTGCTATTTTTAGCAAGGAATTCATAATAACTGTCAACAGACAGGAAGACACTGTGTCTCAATCATCTTTGTATTCAAGATGGACAGAACAATATTCAGAATATTGCGAACATTTCTTGTGATTCTGATACATTAAAAATAATTTTTAATCCAATTTGACAAACATTATGTTCTCCTATCAATTAATTTCTCAAGATTCAGTTATACAGCTTCATTCCCACACAAATGGCTATATTATTAATGAATAATATTAATTATTATTTGGGTGACTCCTCACTGCTAAAGTTAAAAAACCCCAACTTGTATAGACCTTTATTTTTTTGTTGTTATAGCAAGTTGAAAGACACTTGAAATAGATCTCATGGGAAAGATGTGGACCTGTATTGCCAATTCTCACTTCTAAAATGCATCAGTTGAGTGGATAGCTACTGCCAGATAAGATCAAACAAAAAGATTTTGGTGCTAATAATGTCTAATGTCCAAAGGCAAGGCCCCTTTTATAAGCTTTAGGGAGTAATATGAAGTCATCTGAGCAGAAACAAAGGACTTGTCATTTGTTTTTACTTTGAACAATTGACAGTTAACAATACAAGTCAAACATCATCAGTCCCCCTACAGCAACAGAAAAACTTAAAGCAGAACAGGTCACTAGTTATACAATAATAAAATAAATCTTAGGTATTCTCTGACAGTGTAATTAATATCTGAAGATGACATTTGGGGCAGAGGAAAATACATCAACGCAAGTAAAATCTGTTCAATTAACAAGGAATTACTCTGGTTCTAATTACACATCAAAATTCATTGCTTTTTTGATTACAGAAAAAATTTATTGCATAGAAATTTAAGTGAACCTAAAGTTTTCAAGAATGCATAAAGAAACAAAAACATATAGTCCATTATGGTGTTACTAACATTAGCAGCAATGAGATTGAGCCCAGAAGTATTTGTTATTAATACTTGGTAATCCATTTTAGACATTTTAGAAAGGAATAATATCTAAAAAACTTCCGAAGGAACAGTGATACTTAGCTGTAACAATAAACATCAAGAAAAATATCTTTTTTCCTGTATGAACACATATGATTGAAAAAGTATGAGCAGATGGCATTATTGTGAGCAATCATATACATTCCATTTACCTGAAGGTGTACATGATTAGATGGTGAAAATTATTTTATTGTAGATTTTAGAGTTGTCTGTTTCTTTTATGAGAACAATATGTCAGAAAAGCATTTGATTCTAGCTGTCATCTGACTGTCGCAGTTGAGGCGGACGCATGACACACACTAATTTTAACATAAAGTGCAGGCAAAAAGCATTTATTCCAAGAGCCAGTGTCATATATATACACTTTTGTACGTTTATCATTCGTGTTAGTTGTCCATTGGTTGTTCAACTACTACAGTAGATTCATTGGTTATTTTAACTACACTATACTATTATTAGTTATCTACAACATAGACATCTCAAGAATCTAAACAAAATGCCAGCTGCAGCCTTGTTGCTGTTTACTCCCTCTATTGTTTTGAATTTCTTGTTTCTCTCTACTAGATTTCTCACAGGTAGAAATGGACTGTGCTGAGACCAATGTCAGACTCAGACTCCGACAGGCTTTCTGACCTGCTGTTAATTCCCACATCTGACTTGATGTAACTTCCTAGAAAGGAGCCGGTACCTATCAGATCTGCTCTCAATGACAGGAACAAAATAAAGACATACACAATGTCTGAAATTATTCCAATCACTTTGTTCACTCCTTGTTCACCCCTTGTTCACCCCTTGACTTTCTCTGCGAAGCCTGCTTCCATTTCTGGGATTCACTGACAGAAGTAAGGTGTGGGTTTGGGTTTTTTTCCCTTATAGATTAGCAGCTCACTGAGGCGGATTCAGAAGATATAGAAGTTTTGTTGCTTGTCTGCCTGGAGCTGATACGTAGCACATATCTAACCAACACCCTGTCCGGGCTGTCTCTTTACATCTTTGTATCTTTCTAGCTGCAGGAGATATTTATATTACTGTATTAAAAAGCATCTAACTAATTTTTCAAACAATCTTTGTGTCAGAGTACAAAAATCAGTATATCAAATTGTTTTAAAAATTGTGCAATCTGTTTGGTTTTTTCATTACATTTTCAAGAACTTTAATTTTTATTTAAGACAATTTAAAAATTATTCAAATACATTTCTCAACTGAAATTATATACGTTGGAATAAAAGGAAGCAGTCTATGCAGATAAATTTACAACGAAAGTGATAAACCAATGAAGCAGTTAACGTGTGAAAAGTGTCCTGTGACATGGACTGTGAAAGATCAGGATTGTATCAAAGTCCAGTCTCTGAAATTGTTCAGCCTCTGACCCTTGTGCATTTCTGTTCCTTAGATGTGATTTATTAGCATGCTTTTATCTAACATCTTTGATAATCATGCCAAACAGAAAGTCTTATTCCTCATTTTTAGTTTGGTTTATTATATTTTAGCTATTTATTTAATCAATATATCGGAGTCCTTCAGTCCACAAGCTCCTAAATGTGAAGTGGAAAATAATGTATGGAAGGGGAGTTGGATAATTCAGCTCATAAGGAGTGATCCAATATAAGATCTTTACTTCAGGCAAAGTCAGTCAAGTTGACCACCCACTCAACACTCTCCTGCTGAGAGCTGGTACTGGGAAAATCATCAAGAGAAACCAGGCCTCTGGAAAATAACGTAGAGACGTGGCTCCATCAGGTTGATATGGCTTATCTGTACGCTTTAGATGCATCAACACACCAAGATTGAGGTTTTTATCAAAAAGGAGACATTTATTATCATAATTCTGTATTTTCAGAAGAACAAATATCTTGAATTATTAGACACTCTCCAGTTAGACAAGAAAGATTTGAAGCATCTAAACTCTGGATTTGGGCAGCTAGGTAAGTTAACCTAGCCGTCTCTCTGCATCTTTTAAAAATAGTTATAATTTTAATTTCAAAGGCTATTGCAATGACAACTGTCTGGAAGACTGAAAGTGTAAGTTGGATAAATATTTAAAGGATAAATAGGTTTTGCCATTTTCATTTCCACACATTACCCAGTTACATAAAACTGCCAGTACATTTTTTTTCAGTGTACTGGAAAGTTTCCTGGAAAACACACTGAAGTCATCATATCCATGTATGCACCCAAGCCTGCCTTGTTCTCCCTGCAGTCTTGAATAGATGTGGTTTCTAAAAGATTATTATTGTAGTTAAAAGGATTATAAATTTCATACATTCTGATTATGGACTTGTATTTCTTTTTATTGATCCTTTTGGGGAGGCTAATATAATAACTTAGATGAGGATGTATCTGCATTTGTTGGGAAAATTTGTTCAGAGCTATGAAAATGACATTGTGAAATAGCTTGACTGGTCCTTTGCCAACATACTTCCCATCAGGATGATGGGAAAGAGTAAGAAAGACCTCAGAAATCTTCCGCAATGACAAAATAGCAGGTAAACATGCTGCATAGTTTTAACCTTTAAAAGACTGAAAAGATAAACAATTTTTTCTAATGCTACCATAATTATGCATTATAGAGCTAATGTTCCAGGATTTTGGTTTCAAGAGGATCTCAGCATGCAAGCACTTTTGAATCTGGAGTCTGCCTCCTTGCAGGTTATGCAATATGGCACATGAGAGGATATATTGCCAGAGTACAAAGAAGTTCTGGAAGCAAATATCTCCAGGAGAGAGTGTGCTCTTCTGAAACCTGGCTTTTGTTCCCTGTTTTGCCATTTGAGCTCCATCTGACCTTCAGCAAGTCCCTTAATGCAGAACCACAAATTACATTGCTGTTTAAATCCAAAACTAATATTCTCCAAGTCCTCAGCCAGGACTCATTGTAATGTTAAAATTCCCAAAGATATCTCAGTCCCTGCCTCTGAATAAGCCTAGAAACAGGGCAGTTTTTACAGAGTTTGGCAGCCACAACCTATACTTTCCCCTTCTTCAAAGACAATGTAACAAGCTACCTGGAAATGCAATCTGAAGCAACAGCAGGAAAGACTGAGAGATTACTGCTTCTATCAAACATAGGTCTGTCTGGATGACATGGATTTGGAATCAGGCAAAGAGGGAAATTATTTTCTGCACAATTAATCCAACAGTAAGGCTACTGAAGAAGAAACAAAGCTGCTTGTCTGTTGATGGTGCCTGCCCACAGTTCCACATTGGAAAGACTTAGGAACCAGTAAGATGAAGCTGTCCTACCCAGAGCACCAGACTGTAAGGTACTCTGTGGACTACAAAGACTATAGACCTAGTTCACGCTTTTCTCCTTGATTATCTGGCTTATTAAAACAAAGAACCCTGCCTAATTATGAATTCCTGGAGACCAAAAATAGAGTGATTTAAAACATTCATCTTTCTCCAGCATAACTTTTTTTTGTCTTCTCTTTTAACAGAGGCATATAAAATTATAATTGTTATAGAAACTGAAAATTTTGATTCAATAAAACAATGTTACTCATCCTAGAGTGCCCAGCACTTTTGGTCTCATGAGGTAATGCATTTAAGCGGTTCTTCCTAACAGCCACACCAGGCACAAAACCTTCTCACTTGGCCCTGCTCTGTCACTACTTCGCAGTGGGCATCTTGTACCTTTCCTAGCTGACTCCTGGTTAGAGACACATTTAGAATTTAAATGGCAAAGACAACATGCTGCATTATTCAATTCCTCCAAACAACCCTTACATGGAGCAAATCAGAGTGCAAATTAAAGTTTTTAATATCATGAGTGGAAGCTTTCACAATGCTATTCAAAACCACATCCCCTCTTGCAACCCTCGTCCCAGAGTATTTCACTTCACAAACATCCCCTTTTGAATGTTTTGCTGTTTGGTTAAATGTTCCAATGAATAAAGGTAAGTCGATACAGGCAATAAAAAAAATTAAGATGTTAAAGAAAGGCTTAGGAAGAGCTGGGATATTTACATGCAAAAGTTTATTGTATAAATCCTAGCTGAAACTTGACACTCATCTTGATTCTGACTTTGATGTTTCAGAAGGGTTTAGAGTTGGGCATTGTTATGGATTCCATTAAATCTCCCATTCTAAGGAGCTAACAAGCTCCTTACTAAATTCACATTCAAACTATTTAGGGCTTGGAAGTCCAGTACTCTTACCTTTAAATTTCATACAGCCTAGAATTGTTCCAATTGAAAAAAACCAAACCAAACCAAACCAAAACAAAATAAAACAAAACAAAACAAAACAAAACAAAAGTTTTGACATTTGCCCAAGGATGTTTGGCATGGTTGTTGTGAATGAAAGAGGGGTTTTTAACCAGTAGCAATGATACCTTTTTTATATATAAACATAATTAAAATTAATGTTTTCACCTGAGAGTGAGATTTATTCTCCTTACTTGCAGCTTGAGCTGGGTGGCTCTACACCTGTGTTTCTCATGTTGTACATATTCACAGGGATTTTTTCACTGGAGCATTTCCAGAATTAATAGTTTGAATGGGCATTTTAAGATTTACTAAGCTCTGATATATACTAAAGTCTACTTGTTATTACAAATTTTTTACAACCCTTATCTTTTTGCTACAGAAGCAAGATGAAATGTAAATCCATTCTTTTGCTTGAAATTCCCAACTCTCCTCCCAAATATATTACAAGCCCTTTCTATCAAACAGTAAATGCTTTTTTAATATATGTAACAAAAGCAATTTTACCCTTTACCCCATAACGTTTTTTAGAGTGTTCCATGTCAGAATTTTCTACATATAGCACTTTTTATACATAAATCAAATACTGTGCCTATACATAGGAAAAGAAGTCAGAATATGAAGAAACATGTGAAGAATTTCCTAGATTTTGCTTAGAGAACAGGTTCCACAGCTCAAGCAATATTTATTTACAAGGTCAGAGCAGCTCAGTGATTTAATTCTGTGGGAATTATATTCTATGTCTGCTACAGGAAAGCTTTGCTTTTATTCTAGCTCCTTTTCCTAGCTGTAACCACCTAACCAGCTGCTCTTCTTTTACCTTGAATGGATGCAGCAAATCTTTAGAAATCTAATTGAAAATTAGTTTGATCACAGCTGTCAGAGCTGTAAAAAGACAAACAGGCATAATAGAGATGTGTATTAAAAATCCAGTGGTGCAAGAGCAAGTTTATTCAGCCCTTGGAGTGAATGAAATAATATAGATGATATTACATACCAGGTTGCATTTGCATTCCAGGCTTAAGTGAGCTCTAACCCTTTCACATCCTTATGGAACTTTGTCTGTTAGTATTTCTAACATTTACAACTATTTAATTTCTCAAAATGTTCTTTAAAATATTCTGTGGTGTCAGGAAATCTTCATTACATTCCAAATTTTGGTAGAGAATATCTAGATGTTCTATCTTTTGCAGGAAATTTTCTTAATTCCCTTTACCAGCATCATTATATCAGGCTGAGCCCATGAGACAGGCTAAATGACCAAGGTTTAATACTGTATTTACATGGCTAGTGGGGTGGAAATGACCAAAGAATGGGGTACATAAACAAGCAATTGATTTCCCACTCTCTGAAATAACTTTGGCCCCACTCAAAGACAACAAAAATCCTAAAGACTTTTGTTCTTTCTAAAAAATGGCTTAATGTTCCCTAAGACCCTTACATATTTCAAAAAGCTTTGTCACATTTCAAAAAGCTTTACCCTTAGCCTAAATAAATGCATATACTTTATAGGACATTTCAAAATAGTGATAAGATTAAAAATAACAAAATTACCTCCTCATCTATCATTTCTATGATAATGTTATAGATATATATTACAGTAAATCACTAAATGAAGAGATACTGGCATGCAAGTCCCTTGACACACACACATCATTCTAATAACTGCTAATGAACGTTGCTTCCTCTTTGCAGAGATGAAAGAAAAAATGCTCTTCTGATTCTGAAAGATTTTAGTCCATGATAAACACTGAGATATTTATATCCACAAACAGGTTTGAGCTTCACTGAATAGCTGACCAGAGCAGTTATAAGCACAGCAGGCAAACAGTTTGTTGATAGCACTAGTTAGTTCAGAGGCACTGTGCAATTTTGAAATAAAAGTGTGATTACTCAGTGCTTTATAAAATTTGCAATAAACAGTTACAGAGTGATTCACCCATATTTCTTAATACCTCTTTACTAAGCACGTAATAAGGTTCTATATAATTTAATTTTTCTGAATGGATCATTTTTAATCTGAGTACAGCACATTGGGTTTTGTTCTTTATAAAAGTAATGCAATCAAACCTAATCACCATATACAAGGGGTGGTATCGATAAGAATTTTAGGTCTGGGGCTTTTTTACAACTACTGCATTCAAGCTGAGATCAAAAGGTTAACTCTCAACACGTTCCACAGTTATTCAAAATTTCAGTCTATTGACCGAGCTATAGATCAAGGTAGCAGATTCTCTCTGGCTAAAAAGAAGAGAGTCTTACTTATTTCCTCATCATTGATTAATCCCAAGTGAAATTAATGTTTAATAGCTGCATTGTTCCAGTACATGTACATTTTGACCTTCTTGTTAAAATAAACATGTACTTCAATGGTATTATCAATATCATTTACTTGAGGAATCTTCTGGTATTTGGGAAGTAGAAGTCTGCTTCTGTTTGCTAACAAACAGTTGTTTCTTGACCTTTACAAAAGCAGATCTTGCACCTGTGTAAGCACAGATTTATTCACAAAGCATTTACAAATTTCCTTTGTTAAACAGGAAGAAAAAAGACACCTCTAAACATGGAATAATAAAAAAAATTAATAATAATATTTGCATAGTGGCACAAATTTAATTATTAATGAATTGTCAAATCATAAGCAGGTGAAAAATTCTTTAGCACCTCCAGATTTCAAATAAAAGTAAATAGGTGATGTCCAGCATCTGCTCTTATTTTGCTGCATGGAAGCAATATTAGGAACTAGCATTGCTTTTCAGCAGCTGGACCCATCATTTCCTCAATGATTTGATAAAAACAGGTGGAATCTCTCACAGGCATAAGTACTGTGATGCTAAGCTGTGTCATGCTTCCAGTCCACCAGGAATGAAAAAAGTATGTGCAATGAGTCTGGAACCTACTTAAAGACATAAGAAACACCATGATTTTCAAAGGACATAGACATGGAAATAAAAATGCCTGAGAAGACAGCAGTGAGACAGCTGACATTATACCATTCATAATAAGAATAATCTTTTTCTTAATCACAGATCAGAGCAGTCTTCCAGAGAAAAGCGCAGTGTGCAGACTAGAATGCACCAAAACCTGTGGTGATCTAAAACAGGCTCCATCCATTTCTGAAATATTATTCCAGCAAAGAAGAAACCTGTCTCCCTGTATGTTCAGTTAGCCAAGCACAGGTGGCATCTGGAAATGAAGTTGGATGGATCAGTGATGGATCTGTTTTTTCATGAAGCACTGGACTTACCAGGCTTACCAGCACACTTCACATCTCTCCCTAAATTGCCTTTGCCCCCTCTCTGAGCTCAGAAGCAGTCACTTTTGGTGGAAAAATGACCAATGGACACTATAGATCTCCCAGTCCCACAGTGAGAGCAGGATGATGAAGCACTGTGCAGATTTTAACACCAGTAGGAAACTACACTCCAGATAAGCCACTCCCCTTCCCCTGCCCCTTACGGTAAGGTAGAGACACAAAAAAAAAAAAAAAAAAAAAAAGGAGAGAAGTGGAGTAAAAAACTTAATAAAAACAAAAAAAACTGGAATTAGAAA
>VZRR01013082.1:2008455-2097319 GCA_013398015.1 Oreocharis arfaki
CATTCGGTAGTCAATACTGATGAAATCAGGTAATACTGCTCTACACCAGTTAGAAAACCTGCCGTGATTATCCAGATGTAATCATCATCTAACGATTATTTCTGGCAGTATTTTACAGTATGTTCTGTCACCTTTCCACTGACAAAGCCTTTATATCTTATTATTGCATTACTTATAATGTCTGTTGCCAGCCCACCCAGCATGCTTCTTAAATAATTATAAGTTGTAATATGTTTCTGGCAGCAGAGACAAAGAACTCTACTCCTACCAGCTGGAGATTAGCAATCTCCTTCATTAGCAATTGTAAAAAATATTCTGTTATTATGAATTACATTTTTTATTACTGTTATTATTATTTAACAGCAAGCTACATGCATCAGCACGTTTGAGATGGCAGGGCTTCCATTCTCACGGTAAGTCCTGCCCTAAGAGCATTTCAATGATGGGTGAACATGCCTGTTTCTTGTCTGTTTAGAAATTTAGAGGTACCCTTCACAGGGTCTCTGAACACTTAAGGACCACATACTCTGTAAAGAATAGTCTGTCTGATCCAGAGAGTTTCTCCTTCTCACACAGACACAGATAAGCTCTTCTTTTTTAGGTTTTTATTTTTGTGTGTCAGGTGACTTTAGTTGGGTTGGTTGTTGTTGGTTTTGTTTGGTTTGGGTTTTGTTTGGTTGGTTAGTTTTGTTGGTTTTGCTGTTCTTAGTTTGCTGCATTTGAAAACTACTTGTTCTAGCAAAATTCTAGCAAAGATGTGAGTTTTCATTTTACCTTAAAGCATTTTGTCACCTTGGGGATGCAAAGGGGGAAGATACACTTTAGAAGGCTTTGTGAAGAAAGATTGTGAAGAAAGCCTTCCGCTTTTATTACACATAATTGTTATTGAGGGGATTTCCTTTACTAGCAGGAAGGTTTTTTTATCCCTCTCAGTTCTGTAGTCCAATCACCCTTGCAGCTTCTAGACATAATGAAAGGAATGACATGGAGGTAGGAAAAAGTAGTTGAGGTGGGATTATCGTGGGATAAATTGGTGATACCTTTCAAGGAAATGGTGGGAGAGTGCTCTTTCCTTAGAGAATATCTTGTCTAAGTTGCTTCAGAAGGCTAAGACATATAAAAACATCCGTCCTTCTAGCTTCAGTACATCCTTAATCTTTTTTCCAGGTAATGAAACAAGATAGCAGTTTTTAAATATCTAGTTCCTGTGCCCAAAATAAGTTTTAAACTATGACCTTTCCCCTTTTTCTGTCATGGGGAGTGGCTCATACCTGCAGGCAGCCCATACTAGAGTGGCAGGGATGTTGACAGTCCTCTGTTCCTGTCCCAGACTTTTTGCTAACACTTCCTAGCACTGCAGGAGGGTCCTCTGAGCAGTTCAGCACTTTAGGATGCCTGATATTGACATTGTTGGAAACCATCCAGACCCATGTCTTTTAGAAGCATTTATAAATCCCATTTATTTGTCATTCCAAAGGGGTTGGTAAGCTATGGTTGAAGTTTGCAGCAGATAAAGACAGTAACCATTTCATTCAGTCTAGCTACATCTGCTGTCATGATGCCCTTACAAAATGCCTTAAAGTACAGAAATGTTCTGCTGATGCAATGTATGGGAGAAAAATACCCTTCTTAGCTGGGATAACAGCTGGTAGTAGTCACCTATAGGGTCTGTACACAGTTGTAATTCACTCTCAGGGCTGATCACAGCCATTTCTGAACTAAGAACTGTCATCAAGCAAGTCCTAGGGAGAGAATTGCAACCTTATGTGTGCAGTAAGTGGCCATCTATTATCTCAGTGTCATAGGTTTCCCAGATCTGTGCTTCCACTGCCAGATTTCTTTCCGCTTCTCAGCAAAGACAGAAAAAGGCACATTTGTGTCATGTTATCACGCTGGATCCCATGAGCTATCCTCAAAATCAGGCCCCATTTTCAAAAATTCCCTTACTGAAGCCAGAGCAACAGGGTCTTCTAGAAGTAAGAGGCATGTTTACAGAGCTGGATACAGACAAAGCTGGGTCCTTGCCTGCATGGGGAATTCATTGGTCACAATATTTCTGATCTGGAACATGTACTGTATACCCACCCATAGGAACAGCAGTACAGGCTATATCTACACTTAGAAACATGAAGTTTAAAACAGGAAAAAGGTCAGTGCGACTATTGGCTGTTTTCATCCATTCTAGAGAGGATGATAATAGATTTTTCAAACTGAATTTCCAGGAAACGCAAGATGCAATTATACAGAGGAAAAACTCATCTGGATTATAACATACTGTATTGATTCCCCATGTCCAAAAAAATTAATTCAAACTGATATAGACTCTGCAATCAAGCTTTCTACCTTAATGTAGACATCCTAGGCTTTTGAAGGAGGAAGCATTAGGTTGGTAGATCTGCTGCTCTCCTACGCATTCAAATGGATATGGCATTCAGCAAATTGGATATTGCAAGGTTTCTAGATAGTCTTGTATTTGGCCTAATGCTGATCTAATAATGTGTGGATTCTTGCCCTCTACACAGAAACGTATTTTATTTGGTGTTTTGGTTCTAAGAGTAAGAATCTTGACTAAATATACTTCAAAATACTTTTGATTATAAGCTTAGGTCAACTGAACCATTCCTTAGCTGAGACATGCCAGTTTTATTCAAGTAAAAAATCTTCCTTTTTACCCAGCTGCCACTTGTATTTCAAAGTATGACATCTTACTTCTTAGCTGACTAAAATACATAAGAAATTGCGCTTTCAATAGCATTCTCCATAAACTTTTTCAAAAGTTTTGGATACCAAGGTAATAACTCCCATACTGCCTAGAAAATGATGTTTGATATATTAACAACAAATATCCTCACAAACCTCTTCCAGTTTCTGATGTATGTATTTCTTTTCATTATTCAGCTGGACAAACAGAAGCAGAAAGTACTACAGCGTCTTACCCAAAGAAAAGCATATCCAAGGGATCAGAAGAACCTGTAATCTAGTTTCTGAGTTTTGAGCCTCAGCATCAGCAGCTTCATTCACTGCTAAAGATTTCACCAATACACTATGAAATTTTATAACTTAAAATATTATATTTGAGAACATAGAACTCCTTTAATTATTGAAATGTATATCACAATGTTTAACAGACCTTGAGAATTATTTCATGGCTATTAATAAGAGTTTATTTATGATGGTGGTGATTATGGCTGCTGAAGCTGTGGTTGGGGTGATAAGAATGCCTGCTCAAAATGGACATATGAGATAAAGATCCCAAACAGAGATTCAGCAAAGAGAGGGAAAAATGGTATAGACGCAACCATAAATAGGAGAAAAAACCCAACGTGGATACATTTAATGCTGGATAACATCTAATCTCAGAGCAGTTTTCTTTGGAAAGAATTGTTCATTTGTTTGTTTGCAACATTTTGATTTGATTGTCTATCTTTGCTTGATTTCACAGCAGTAAGCATGAGAGCAAACCCTGTGATGCTGCACAGAGCTGTTTATTATGCAGAACTTGGTAAAGGACAGCTTGTAATGTTTGCAATAACAGTGAAGGCACATCCAATTCATCTCATTACTGCTCTCTATTAAGGGTAATTCATGCAAAATAAAGGGTCAGTCTAGCGCCCGTGAGCCTCTAAGTGTGGATCTAGGCATAAGAGGTAGAAAATACTTCAGGAAATTTCTGCAACAGAGGCTGTCCAGTTTGCAAGACTGCTCCACAGAAATAGCATTTTCCAATGTTTTAAAGGAAGAAGAAAAAAGGAATTGGGAAAACTTAGTTGTGAGGTGATGCACATGGAAAATTGTAGATGTTCCTCAGTTTAATTCTGTGTATTGCAATGTACTGATTCTTTGGTATTTTCAGTAGATTTTCAAATGTAGTGTCACATACCTGCTGTACAGTGGGAATCATTCCCACTCTCTCTTTTATCTGAGTAAAATTATCCTGGCTTACATGTAGCAATAACTCTTTAAACATACTCTGCTACTGAAAGAAACTCTGTGTCTTTGGAAGGAAGTGAGAAGCTAATAGGGAAAGAAAATATGGGACAGCTTCTTTTGGCAGTACAGACTCAAGACAACTCACAATGTTTGTGGACAGCTGCTAACAAACTGAATTAGAGTTAGAAAAGTCCTAGAGTTAGAGAACTGCCTACTTTCTAAAATGTTCAACATAGTCAAGATCTTTTTAACTACTTTAAAGATGCCCCATAAGTGCATGAATTATGAAAGTAGAGCTCAGGGACAATGACCATCATTGTAGGGTAGGACAAGCATGTTGCCACGTACTACAGGAGTTCCAGATGCCAGCTGTCAGAGTATGCAGTCTCTTGTAGGAATGTTTCCACATGCTGAGCAGCCTGGTCCCAACCAAGTAATCAGTAAGTCTCTTCTTGCTTTCCCCATAGCCTGCCAAAAGGGAGTGGTAACACCTGCTCACCCCATACTGTGTATTTGCTTCTCTTTAGGATTTCATTAATCAGTTAATGGTTACAAAGCAAACAGGAAATATTAACAAATATTCACATCAATTCAAAGGTGCAAATTGGTGCTTGCTAGTAGAGTTTTCTCACTGTGCAACACTTTGCTTACTAAAGTCTGTCACCCAATTATATTACAGCTGATAATTGAGTCAGTCTCCCCAGGAGTGTTTCAGTGTTTTGGACAGGCTTTCCTAGGGAGACTTTTCATGCTGAATACATTATTTTGAATGCTATTGATAAGGTAATTTTTAATCCTTTTTTTTTTCAATTTCCTATGTAATCCTCAAGTCACTCTAAAGCATCTGCTTTAAGCTTAAATTTTGGGCCTTAGATTTTCTGTTATTAACTTTTCCCTGTATTAGGAACTTAAATCAAGATAACACTTTGTTACCTACAGAATTTCCTTCTCCTCTTACCCTAGGAGCAGCGAAAAAAAAAAAAAAAAAANAGGCAAAAAAAAAAAAAAAAATCAGTGGTGTTTCTTTTTATAAATTATTTCTGCATTCTGTGGTGGTTACATTAGACCCCAACAATTACCTCTTCTTGCTACAAGGCCAACGTACTGAATTATTGAATCATTCCAACTTTCTCTGTTATTCAGAAAAATGCATGTGTAATTAAACCCCACAAGTAGTAGCAGCTTCATCAGAGGAGACTGATTAAGTCCATTTTAGAATTACCTTGCACTTTTGTGGAACAAAAGGACTGGGTATTCAGAAATTTTTTACAAAGGAAGATAGCTGAACCTCAGTCTAAATATGGGGTCAGAGACACCTTTTTTAATACATTGGTTTTGCTTTGTGTGTGCTTAGAAAACGTCTCCGAGATTAGGAATTCACAATCTATGAGTATTTTGAGTGTTTGTACAGTAAACCGTCAAGTCTTGTCAAGACTTTAAACTTCGTTAATGAAGTGAAATAAAGAATATGTTGAAAAGGGTTCTAAAAGCTGAAATTACTTAAGTAATGTTCTCATAGTGCAAAGCGTTTAGTGACAGTATATGCTTAAGGTGCAACTGCTCTCATTTTAAAGCTCACCTTCTTGTCAGCTGAGACTCACTGGGACTCAGTGAGAGACTGTCTCTTAAAAATAAAGCAAGTTTTTTGTGGGGGATTTTTCAGTCGGATAAATTGTTTTCATTGCATTTCCCTTTAAAGAGCTGGTTTTATACAAGGAAGCAAAGAACAAACAGATGGTGCTGTTTATAAATACAGAATCAAAGACTCAAAGAATGGTTGGGGTTGTAAGGGACCGCTGGAGATTGTTTAGTCCTACCTCCCTGCTAAAGCTGGTTGCACAGGATTGCTTCCAGGCAGCTTTTGAATATATCCAGAGACAGAGACTCCACATTCACTCTCTGGACAGCCTGTTCTAGTGCTTTGTCACTCTCAAAGTAAAGATCTTTTTCCTCATGTACAGATGGAACTTCCTATATTTCTGTTTGTGAACATCGCCCTTCTTCTGTCCCTGCTTGGCACCACTGAGCTCCTGGCCTCATCTACTTGACACCCTCGCTTCAGATACTTGTAGACATTGATAAGGCTCCCTCTCAGCTGACTCATTTTGAGGTTAAACAGGCCCAGCCCTCACCATTTCCCCCTAAGTTAGGTGTTCCAGTCCCTTAATCATCTTTGTTGCCTTTCACTGAAATCACTCCAGGAGCTCCAAGTCTCTCTTGTACTGAGAAGCCCAGAACGGGACACAGCACTCCAGATGTGGCCTCACCAGGGCTGAGTAGAGGGGCAGGGGCACCTCCCTTGACCTGCTGGCAATGCTCTTCCTAACGCACCCCAGGATCCCATTGGCCTTCTTGGCCACGGGAAGGGCGCACTGCTGGCTCACAGACAGCTTGTCTACCAGGACCCCCAGGCTTTTCTCCACAGAGCTGCCTTCAGGCAAATCAGTTGCCAGCCTGTACTGGTGCATGGGGTTATTCTTCTCCACGTGCAGGACCCTGTATTTGCCTTTGTTTAACTTCACAGGTTCCTCTCTTCTCAACTCTTCAGTCTGTCCAGCTCTTCCTAAATTCACTCAGCACAGAATTTTCCTGTGTCAGACACTTCTCCCAGCATTCTGAAAGCTCTCATTACTTGCATTTTAGTAAAACAGATTTCTAGCTTCACCCCGCCTAACCTCCTCACTTCTGCAGACCAAAAAAAGAGAACATAAGTATATATATGCAACCAGTATGGTGTGAGGAAGCCAGGATTTGGAGAAAGAAGCAATGATTTTGGTTTAAAATTAATAGATTCAAAAACCTGAAACATTTCAAGGCTGTCATGCTAGAGCCACAAAAGCTCATATTGTTTGTCAGCAGCTTAGAAATTCACATAAAAGTGAAACACTGCTTTTCAAACCTCTTCAATTATGCCTTCTACTGCTCAGCAACAGCCAGAGTTTATTCTAACTCCAATTCCACTCTCATCTTCTCTCCCCATCCTACCATTAAATATTTCATCTTTCTATTCACAGACTGATTTTTCTGTTCTTTTTGTTTAAAAAACATTTTCTTTCTCTTTATGATAAATTTTATGTGCCCTTCTGGCAGTAAAAATCCCTTTTCTCCAGTCACATGACTAGGGACATTAAAAATCGTATGTTCCTGAGGAGATAATATACTTACATTGTTTTAGCATGAAAATATCAATTGTACCTCAGGTACACAATGCAATCTGCTCAATAGTTTGAAGCCAAAATACCTTGTTTTCAGGTATTCAGGGCTATTACACAGATTACCTTCTGCTCCTGTTGTTGTTTGTGTTGATTTTCCTCATCTGTCTAAATTGCAGGTGTGGCTATAAAGTTCCTAGGAAAGCCTGTCCAGATCCCAATACAGAATTTAACAGCTATCAAAAAGACTGTTCCTAGAAAATCTGAGGATGTAGCTATGGGTTGAATTAGTTAGTATTCTATGGCCACCCTTCCACATGGCCAGTGTTCAGGACCCCACTAACGAGTCTCATTACCTCACTACCTTCTTATCAACAGTCTACTGTGTCTTTGGGTTACTTCCTTTCTTTTCTTGCTGCTAGTCTTATTTTAGAAACCTTCTTTCTAAAAACAAACAAACAAAACACAAAGCCAAACAAAACCAAAAACTGAAAACAGGAGACTGAACTCAGTTTGGCAAAAAATGAAAAAAAATTACAACAGTGTAACTATATTGATATGGGCAGAGATAGATAAGAATCAAGCACAGGCACCCAGTGTACTGGTATCTATATTATCCTGCTTCTTGTGTTGCTGTCAGTTTTCTTTTGCATGTTTAGGTGGAATTTTTATCTTTTCAGAATATGGAGAAATTTCTTGCTTATGTTCAACTCTCTATTGTATTAAAACATTGTTTCCTAAAAGGTAAGGCTGTGACTAAGCCATTGAGGCTGCTACAGTACTATGGAATTAGACTGGATGTTAGCATACGGATATAGCAAGGACAGTTTAATGGAAGTGTCACAGACAAAAAGTGTCATATGCATGTGGCACTGCCAAAGCAAAGAAACAGGAAAAGCTCACCTCCATGGTTAGGCACAGAGATTACATTGCTGACCAAATACTCCTCTTTAGAGGCAAGATTGCCCACCAGAGATCTGAGGGTTTGTGGTACACATTTGACACTCCTCAAGCTATTTTCTGTTCTGTTTCTCAAAAGAACTCTACTGGCTTTTCTGATGCCAAAGGCGTATGATGTAGTACCGTCATTCAGTAAGGTTCTCAGCACTCATTACATCTTTGTAAATTATCTGTGCTCTTCTCTGAGACAGATTTATCCAGAATTTGCTCTTCACTGTTGATAACATATGATTATATATTTCATGTACAATATGACAAGCAATATGCCTTTGGCAATTGTAAAGTTTCACATTAAATTATAAAATCATTTGAACTATAAAATTCACCTATTGAGGATTTACATATTACTGACCATAGCTCTGCACAAATCTGTTGACTTTTCCTTCATGATTTCTCATTATATAAGTTTTTATTTCCCTAATTATTATTATTTTTAGAACTTGTTTAAAATGTTCCTTGTTCATTTATTTGATGAATATCAACTGGTGATAGCCGAACAAAACAAAGCTGGGGAACTTACATTGTCAACTGGTTTTGATTCAGCCCAGGACTGAGCAAGAAGGTGCTTCCTTTAATGAGAATAGCTCCACTCAGTAGGAGATAGGAGGACAGATTGCAACACCAGGAGGGGAAAGAGATGTCAGTTGCAGCACAGGAGGTAAATGAAATGTTTCCCTTGTTTGCTGGTAAGACAGTCTGCATGTATGATTCTGGGATTAATAGACCCTAATTGCAGACAAATTTTTTCTTACTATTCCCCAAAAATTAATTTTGTTTTGGACATTTTGTTCTGCTGAGACCCAGTTTTCTAAAATGCATGACAGTGAGTGATGCAGAAAGAATTCTTCTGTTAGGTGTATAGGTACAGTTCTGTAACTATTTCTAGATTTTTTTTGAGTCTCTGTATATAAGTGTACATGTCTATGCCAAGAGACGTTTGTGCATGTGTGTGTGTAGGATCTTGGAAGATACTTGGAGTATTTGTATGAATGCTTGTGTTTTCATACTTCGGGAATAATCGATGATACTTTTTTTTGTCCTGTTTGTTTCGTTTTTAGTGTCTTGGACACTTCTCTCCTAGGAGACAGCCAAAATCAGCTTCTCAATATTCAATATTGTGCCTTGTGATGTTTTACACCATAATTCACTTTGGTCAATCTCCAAACATGACAGTAAGTCGACTCTGTTTCCCAACACACAGGCCTGATATCCTTTCAACTGCTGTCTCTGTTACTCCAAGTAATGGAACCCCATGACATTTCCTTTATTTGTGTGGCTTCGTTTTCAACATGACTTCGGAATCTCTTTTAAAGATTCGTATATAGGTATGCATGTGACTAACAAGTACCAATGAACATGGCAAGGGCACAGCCATCTGTCTCCATCCCTCAACATATGTTCCAGACGCTTATATCACACAGAAATTAAAAATAAAAAGGTAGTATGTGCACCATTAAACAGCCCAATCATACATAAAATTAATGCAGATCTTCGCTGGGACTTGGGTTGTGGCCCTGAACAATGATCAGTGCCTAGTGCAGCAGTAGGTTCTTTGTCATGTGATGCAGCAGTGCTTGTAGTCTAGATTATTTCCATTCTACCTCGTTATATCTAACATTTACCCATCCAAATTGTTGTTCGTCCAGAAAATGCAAAACTGTTTTACTCATTTGCATGAATACACAGCAAAATGGTAAAGTCAAGCCGCACACAGAGCACCTCCACAGAGCCTGCACCCATACAGCACACAAAGCACGAGCATCCTGGAATGGCAAACACACTTCACATGCAGGCAAAGAGCTGGCATTCTTACAAACTTCTGAAAGACTCATACTCCTCAGTTCATAGCTCTGGCAAATGGGTTGCTTCAGACCTATGTTAAAATCCAAATCCATTTATTATCTTATGCATACATTTTTCATTAAAAGGTGCAGTGCAGATGAAGGGGGCTATTCACGTATTCATGTGTCTCTCTCAGTTTTCTGATTTGGTTTCTTTTTTCAATTTTTCCCACTTTATTTTTGATTGTTTTCTATTCCTCAGAGGCCAAAATTCAATATGTAAAAATGCTTTTAAAAAGGTGAATCAACTTCTAATGTCAAATTCAATAAGGTCAGCTACCACAATCATACCACTTTACAATATGAAGAGAAAAGACAATGATGTCCCACATTTCTATTATTTTCAGAGATCCTCTGAGCTGATAATTAAGGATAAGTTACTGCAGTGCTTAGAATCCAAACTGATATTCAGAAAATGGACCTCACAAAATGATTTTGCTATTCAGTTTATTTATTCTGAATCCTATAGCCATCAATACACGCTAAATTCCAGGGAAGTGAAGGCACAAATGTAGGGTTATTTTTCTTATCTTGTTTGCAGGGAAAAGCTGAATTTTGGGTGCTCAAAAAGTAGAATAATTAGTTATCATGGAACTGCTTCTTACCATAGCTTTGGTGCATTGCACTCCTGCAGATGTGGGACAGACTGAAGATCGGCCTGAAGGGGGCATCACTAGGAAGTACCATCTCCAGTAGGCAAAGGTCCTCCTCAGGTTCTTCACAGCTCAAAAGGTGGCTCTGACAACTGAAATCCCATGAGGACTGCAGCCCTTCTGTGTGGCTGGCAATGTCCCACCCCAGGGATGGATGGCTGTAATTCCTTTATGGGTGAAATGATCCATGCAGTCTCAATATGATTGCTCAATTCTTGCCAGTAAACCTGGGTAGGCAATTTTAAAAAAAAAATCAGAGTGAACTTACGAGTATTATGGGGAAAGTGTTTTGATAAAATGGAGATGGATTAATTTCAGGTTATTAAAAATCATTATTTCATTTTCAACGTTAATGTTTCATTTAAGAAAAAAATTTGTTTGCATTTTTTTAAATCAGATACCAAATAATATGGGGTTTTGCCCTACATTTCCCAAAATAAATGATTTAGGATTAAATTCCTTCCACTTTAGACATTAAACAATATATGTTGAATCTTAAGCCTATAAACTTATCCTGCAATCAGGATTCATGAATAAAGCAGGTACTCTTTGCCAAAAAACAAAAGAAATTATTTTTAAATATCATAGGGCTGGTTTCATCTAAGTCAAAGTTAGTCTAGAGAAATAAACACTTTGAATAACTAATTGAGAAGAATTGAATAACTAATTAACTTTTTGTGAAGGGAGACTAGAATGACCACCTTACTCGCAAACATGGAGCTCCTGACGTGTATAAGCACAGGTGTTTTCCACTCATCAAGATTTCAATACTCCGTTCCAAGTTTTTTAAGGCATACATTATTTACAGAATTTAAAGATTACTTTGCTCCCTGTACTGTATTTTGTTTCAGTCTAAACATTTTCTCTGGTCAGTTCATCTTCTCATTTGATGCAGTGAAGCATTAAGCATCTGCCTAAATCAAACCTTGTGAATATTTCTACTCAAGCCCAAGAACTTTGCTACATAAAGTTTACATTTGTAAGTTCTTTGCTGAATGTTGCTCATAGCATGAATCTTATTAAGAAAACAGTCCAGAGAGTTCATATGTTGTTCGTGTAGGCTTTATTCAGCTCTTGCTCTGAAATTTTTTATTAACAATGCCCCATATGTAGCTTCTTTATTTGTACTTCTCATTCCCATAGTGCCCATTTATCTATTAAGTGTTCTAAATAAAGCAGGCCTAAGATTTTGTTTGAGAATTCAGCATCCAGCTGAGATTTGTGAAAAAAAATATTGTATTAACATTATCAGAAACTGGTTTAATTTTGCTGTCTCTTTATAAGTGATACTCCTAATTTCAGTGATCTTAGTTCTAAGTTGTATGAATGTGAGGGGTGTGAAAAGAAAAAGATGTGAATTATTGTATGACGAGATAGAAATTTAATTAATGTTTTACCATAAAAGAATATCTGCCACTCATTTGAAGCTGTCTATTATGTATATTCTTTCAAAAAAAAAAATATACTGTTTACAAGAAATAGCCAACATTACAGAATTATGTTCAGTCCTTGGGAAATTGGTATTTCCATACCAGTGCAGTTAAGCTCAGGTAGAAAAAGCCTCACTTCTCCTTCTACATTTGATTTTAATGTCTTAATAGCAGATGACTTGATTAGGAAATGTACAGAAAAAGATCAGACGCTGTAGAGAACCCATACTGTAACAGTTGGATTGCTTAAGAGAACATAGACTAAGGCTGAATAATTATGCAAAAGATAAATCATCTAGCCATGTAATTAATTTGGAATTACAATGACAATAAAGGTACAGTTAAATTCTTATTGATACATTAAAATTGTGATAAATGTTAATATATTTAATTGGTATTTAACAAGATAGCTGTAGCAAGTTAATTAGATATCCATTTACATACTTCATAAATGTCAGCATTTTTAACAATTCAGCCCACATTTAGAGTACAGTACAGCCTTGAGTAATCCTGGACACAATAGGTGTGATAAGTAACACTAGCCCCATTTCCCTTCTGATCCTTTTATCACGGTCAGGATGAAACTAGAACGAAAATTCCCTTCCCCTTCCCCTTCTTTTTCCCATTAACTCTCAGGACTTCATAAATACAAAGACAATCTAGACACTAACAGCTTCAGGACAATTTTGATGTTAGTATTTCTGTGCCTCTCCTTCACATCTCTAAATTATTAAGATTCAAGCTGACTATTTACAAATGAAAGAGATCTATATTCACCGTGATTATAACATGCCCTGTCAAATTTGTGAACTGATGATGCCAGAAAGTAGAGACGAATTAAACCCAGAAGCTCTGCCAGCCTTTAGCTAACTAACACACATAAAATGCAAGAATGTAAAAAGTTATGTACGGGAACTCAAGAGTCACTTTAAAGAGCCAGCTGCAAGCAGAAAATGTCAAAATAGTTTGTCAAGGAAGTTTATAACACTTCTTCATTATCTTAATCATGAGAATGCATAAAAATGGCTATGAAGATAAGTAGATCTCTTCCTCCCCCCCGCCCTTTTTTCTCCCAGACACTAAGATAAAAGGAGGCTGGCAAGGTTTTTAAAGATACCCTTAAAGGAAGAGTGATGAGGGTTCTCTTAGGTTTGCTTTGAAGAACATATTATATAATGCCTGAATTACAATGAGAGAGATAGAGACGCTTGGATGGGAAGTGCGGGAGATCGAATAGGAGACAAGAAACAGAGGAAGGCTAAGGGGGGTGAAAATTCTTGATTAGTTCCAGGCATTTTCTTCTGATTTATTCTCATGCAACCTAATTGGAGAATATTTCCTACCAAAGATGTTCAATATCATGGGAAGGATTTCTAGATCTATTTGAGATTTGAGTTAAAAGATAGCTAAAAATACTAAAATGGTATAATGAAAACATGCAAAGTCAACATGCTCCATTTTTTTAAATTTATTCTGACATTTTATTTAAGACAATCAGAGCATGATTTCATTATGTTTCCCAGTCTGCTCCTGAGGAGACAGTGCTCTCCCACTCACAGGAGTGCATTGGGCTACTTTTTAGAGTTTCCAGGAGGTGGACTCTTTAAGTCATTGTTCTACTTGGCTAGCAGTTAATATTGAGTAGCACTGAGGAAGAGGGGATTAAATTGTTTCATTTGAGGATGCAGAAGATGTATCCGAAGTCTTCAATAAAGCCCATATATTTTCTAGTAAGAATTTCGGTGGTTTCCTATGGTTTTAGCGCATAGACTGTCTTGCACCTATTTGTCAACTAAAAGCAAGAATATAGGATTTATGATACTAATAAGACAAAGCACCACACATATAAACCAAACAGGCCATATTAATAAAAAAATGTTAATCTCAGTAGTATTTTTAAGAGCAAAGAAAATGTCAATATTCTTTTGAAAGTTTCCCAGAATTAGTTCCATTTTGCAAGTGTTTCAGATAAACAAAATTCCGCAATGGCAACATGCTGGCAGTTGGTATGCTGACTGTGCTCTTGTTTTGTGCTTCTTTCTCAGTCAGGTTTCAGTCCTTAGTGAATGAATGGCTATCTCATCACTTCCCTCTAGAAAGCATTCCACACATATAAATGTTCCAATTTATAAAATTTTGCCTGATATTTCTTCTATATTTTCCCACTGCTAACTTTGCTCAAATAAAAATGACAACTCAATTTCTACTTGAAACATTCATTGCATCCTTCTTCTACTAAACCTGTGGAGACCAAAAATTTTAGCAAATAAGCACCATTCTTTCCACTAGTTGTGTTGTAATAACACCAAATGTTGATTCCTGTTAATCTTTCTTTAATGGTTCCTTCAGGTTCATAACAATTTCTATGTATTTTGCCATATTTCCCTAGATTCTAAGATTATCTGCATATCAGATGAATTTTAGAAATTATTATTAGTGTTTTACAAAGTAAGGCAAATTCCACTTCCATGTGGAAATCTATAAATCTGAATAATAGGTCATTCGCAATTTGGCTACCGATGTGTGCATTTAGTCCAAATTATAGCCAGTGTAACTGAGAGCAGAACTGCCCCTCAAAACACATTCTAAGCAATCAAGGATTAAATGTACTAATTACAATTTTTTTTTGTAAATAACTGTACCAGTTATGTTTTCTAGGTCAAAGTGAAAAACAGTAAAATCAATGAAACATAAATATGCAAATTTTTTTTCAGAAGAATCACTTAAAAATTTCTAGGCTAGAAAGGATTGTTTAGGGTCACTTAAATTCTTTAGTACATATTTTAAAAAACTAAATATGGACACTGCAATTTATATCCAATTAATAAGAGTGTCATAAATATATACATATGAATTCTTTAATCCATGGTCACACTTAAAAAGACCTGTGATCAGAGCAAATATCAATTAGACAGTGATCTGCATGTGGAAGGGACATTTTCAGCCCTATATTTTTCAGGTGGCCACGGTCATATGCTGTGACCATGATACTTGAACAAGTCTGACGTAGTGGGAAAGTATTGGAACTCAAATACATAAATGATTCAATGTAGGCAGAAGTTATTTTTACACTATTGCAAAAGTCATTTGCCATTGAAAATTGTATGCCACCATAGTGGTAATTTCATGCATTTAAAAATAAATAAACTTTTAAAAGGCATGTCTGTAGACCTGTATAGGTATTTTGCCTTTTTTGGACAAGACACCTCGATGATATTGTCACTGGAGTGGATGTTTGTGTTAGCTATATATTTTTCTGTACTTTAGGAATGCTTGGCCCTTTCAATTATGGGGTTTTCTCTAAATTTAGACAAGAAGAAAAACATATAACCTCTATAGAGAGGATAATTTGCACATGTATCCTGACCTTAAATTTCATGAGAACTAAAACACCTTCTGAAAAGAAGCACTAGGATCATGAAAGTTGTTAAGAGTCTTCCTATCCATTTTTCTGGACCTACGGAGTGATTCTGAACTCCTGTTAAGAGTGTTTAGAAATGTACTGATTGGCTATACAGGAAGCATAGTATTGAGCAGATTGTGTCTGTTTGGATTCATAACCGTTGAATAATAGGGCTGAAATTTGACTGCTACCTTCCAAACTCGAGTTTTGGCTGACTATCTTATAACTGAAATTGCCCAATAGACTCAGAAGCCAGGTAAGAATCTGGCAGATGTGTACACAGAAGTATGATTTCAAAGACTTTGTCTGCTTACAAACATGAAGAATCAACATTTTTGTTCCCGGTAACACATAAAGAGCAGAAATTATTCTTTCCTGGGATACTTATTTAGGACATTCAACGAATCTAAATACCTCACTGGATACACTGACTTTGAGTAAATTCTTCTTTAAAGAGAGAGCTTGTATACTAAGTATTCTGTTAGCTTGTGTGGCAGAAAAAGAGATCCACATTACAACCCAGGTGCTGTATTGCTTTCTCTCTAGTCAATGGAGAAAGATCAGCATCTTAAGAGAGGGAGTTACATTTTGGGGAATCAGATTCACATGCAAGGGTGCCTCACTTTGCTAACAATACAGATAGTTAACAGCCAACCCACATTCTAATTCAGTTTTCTCAGCTAAAGGACTAAAGTGACAATGGATGAGCCCAGCCTAGGAACCACAAAATTCAAGGCTTTTCAAGAGCTTATTCTAACAAAGTTTCTGCCTCCATTTCAATTTTCCAGGTTCATGGCCCACAGGTGTAGGCAAAAGCACAAATTACACTTTGCCACAATTCTTGTAGTTTCCTTTCTAAAATATGATTACAAACTCTTCCGAATTCTCTCAGAGAACAAACTGCTGGTCATCATCTGGATGATAGATCCTAGTCAGCTTTTGCTAGTGGTCAAAATTCAGAAGGATCATTGTTGAGGGCTGGTTGAAAGAAGCATTTACAATTCTAGGAGATTTCAGAGACAGTTGAAATTAGCCAGGGCTCTGATGTGGTATGGCTATCATAAAAGCTTTCACTAAATATATTTTTCCTCTCAGATAGCAAGAAATAGTTGCACAGAGATATTGAGAAAGTTTCCTCTGAACATGTTAATCTAAAAAGATATTTCATTTTTTGTTTGATGACTTGTATGTTGAAGAAATCAGGCCCCTTAATCCTTGTTATGCAACTTCTTTGTTTAGTTTAGAAAAGGTATTCTTGTGAGAGAGGGTATAATACCCATAAGAACTATTGCCCCTGTACAGTTTAACTCAGTTTTTGCCCACTTATTTAATTTATTATTTTTTTGTAATCTGTTTCTAGATTTTTTTATTTACCATTATTCTATTCATAACATATTAGTAAGTAGAGAGAATCATCCCCTTTCCAACACTAATTGGTGTGTGGAATTTTTGATCCAGTGCCATCAGCATAATTTGAAACCAGGTGGTATTAAGCCAATTAGATTTTTTAAATTTTTTTTAATTTATTTTTGCATTTCATGCAGTAAGGGAAATTCATTGATGTTCATTTTGGAAATGAGATAACAATGACTTTTGAAACATTGCCAGCTCACAAAATGTAAAGTCAATATCAATTCATAAGCAAATTAATGGGAGTGATTTCATTGTAAATAACTAGCAACTGTGCAGCTGGCAGGTCTGAGTTAGTAGTTATTCAGAGCATCACATGTAAGTTCTGAAAGTAATGGAAGAGTTCAGGAATAGACTTTTTAATCAAGAGTTTTATACTATCTTTGGGAATTAAATATTTTTCACCTTCAAAAGAAGTGTGTTGCAACGGCCTTTTGGTGTGAGTAGAAAAGTTTATATTACACTTAGTCTGTATCTTTAAACACAGGCCTAAATACAGTTGGGTGAGCAATCGCATTTCAAATTGAACAAAACCCCAAGAAAATTGAAATCATTTCAGTTTGCTGTCAAACAGTTTGTCTTCACTTTTTTTCCATGCAGGAAAGAAAAGTTCTTGAAGTAAAATGCTGAAAGGAACTGTTTGGGTTTTCTTAAGTGGATAAATAATGGTTTAGTTTGAGCTTTTTGTTTGTTTCTTTTGCAAATAAATACTTTGTTCTCCTTATTAAACTGAAGTACGGTTGGAACTGAAAAATCATTTTGAAATGGCAAGTGGAAACTCCATTCTTCTTTTCCACCTATTTTTCTAGCTTAAACACAGTGAAAAATTCAAAATGAATTTGTGAATTGTTTTGGGCAGATGCATTTTTCACTGAGAAAAGCTTTTGCCTGAAGAGTTTTCCCTAGCTACAGTCCTGAATCATGCATTGCATGTAGCTTTGCCAATGAGACCTATAGGCAATTGTACATTTTACACATGTTCCTCAGGATAGAACACCTCCAGAGTTCTCCTCAGAACGAAATCCCACCTTAGTCCTTAAAAAGCTCTACATGTTCTATATCATCACCATGCCTATGTGCTGAACTGGGGAATAACTGAAACAAAGGCTCCTTCTCTTTCCTAGTGCTTCTAACCCCTTTTTCAGTGAAACAAAACTATTTAGCCTCCAATCCTAACCTAATGCTTATCCCTCCAGCAGGATATATTGTTAAAAGAACCTGATTCTGTTTAACTTCTCTCATAAAAGCATTGAAAAGTAGTCAAAAGGGAGAAAATCTGCCAGGACTGTATTCCTTCTAATGCAGTCATATGTGGGGTCTCAAAACCTCTCTCTCATCCAAGTATGACCACTCCTGTAGCATCCATTACTGTACTTTAGTATAGCCCCGTCACAATCTATGAAATATTGTTTGGGTTTGTCACTTTCGTAACCTGTGTCTCCTCTTTATTTTGACTGTGCACAAGTGAAGGCATAATTTAACTTTTTGATTTTGCCTCAAAATTTAAATGCTATATGTTTTTCAGCAGCATTTCTGGTATTACAGAGAAAGCAAAAAACTTCTGGAAAACCTAAATGCATTGAAAACGTTGTATTTCGATAAGAGTTATTTTTCTGATTGTTCCATATGTGAGTAGAATTGTTTTAGTCACCAATTGAAATGCTTGCAGGACGAAAATTCTTATGTCTATTAGAACTTGGAAAAGAATAAGGTTGTCATTGATATTTTGCATTCTTCCATTTATCAATTTTTTGTTCTTAATAATGAAAATGTGTAGTATAGCTAAAGTATCTATTTAGTCCCCAGTACCAAACCTTCTTACTCACTACTAGGACCTTAAAAATTATTTTTGGGCTCAAATTTCATTTAGCAGGTTCTAGAGAGATCAATAGGTGAGGTTAACCTTAAAACAAACACAGAACCCAGATCCTCACAAGCATTTAGATCCTTATCTCACATCCATATTGAAATATTTTCAAAGATATGAGCCTTGAAGTATATCTTGGCTTCTAAATAAAGCAGAACATGACATACACTCTACTTTATTTAGAAATGGTGCTGTAAATGTGCATTGTAAGGGTTACTCCAGAAATCTGATGGGTGATAGGCAATTCAAGATTTTCCAGGCACACCAAGGACATTGACTTTCTGAGGCTGACTAGATGATGTGAACTGCTTCCAGCAATTCAATCTACTCCATTCAGAGCATAGCCAGTTTACAAAGGCATGCGATTTGTAGAGGACTGTTTCAGGGTCACTGTGCTACAGCCCTCTTGACACAGCCAAAAGAAAGTCCTGAATAGAGGATGAGAAATCTGATTGCTGATTAGCTTCAGAGTTATTTCAATCAATTCCCAGAAGGAAGTTAGCAATCTGCCCAGCATTCAACAAAAGATTGCTATTAAAGGGCCATTATGATGGGAACACTCAATTCAGAAAGGTTTGGGTTTGGGGGTTTTTTTGGGTTGTTGGGGTTTTTTGGGTTTTTTTGGGGTTTTTTTTTTAGCTTTTGATAAATCTGTTTTTTGAGGAGGATTTTTCTATTTTTTTTTATCAGCTTGAGTTCTATTCAAGGACCTCTTGATTATAAGACTCTTTTTACTGAATTTGTGACTTTTTTTCATTCACACTTACTATGGGCAAGCTGCATGGATTATTTAAAACTAAATACTCAGGAATCTTCTCACAGATGAAGTGCTCCCACAGATAAAGTGCTGCTAAGTTCAATTGATTAATGAACATCTTATTTTTTCTTTTGAGGCTAAAAGATCAAAAGGTTAGTATATCTATTTTCCTAATAACACAAAAACATCTTTAAGTGGGCCTACCCTGAACAGTCCAGGTGCTCCTCACCATCCAAATACACAAAGAAACAAAAACTTTCCTTCCTTTCCCAAAGAAACAATAACTTCCTTTTATTCAAAATTAAACATTTCTCTTTTTTTTAACATGATGAAAGTGAATTAAAGAAGGACGGAATAACCATCGGACTATTAATATGGAACATATTGACAGGATGAGGGTTAATGTTTTTAAATTTAAGGAGGATCAATTTAGATTAAATATAAGGGAAAGGTCTTTTGCAATGAAGGTGGTGAAAAAAAACAATGGAACAGGTACATGACCCATTCCTGGAACTATTCAAGGTCAGGTTTAATGGGGCTCTCAGAAACTTGATCTAGTTTAAAACGTCCCTGCTCATTGCAAGGGGGTTGGACTAGATGACCTTTAAAGGTCCCTTCCAACCCAAACAGTCCTATGATTCTGTGATTCTATAAACATGGTAGAGGAAGCAAATATCCTGATTTTCCCTCTAATTTTTAGGAAAATATTTAATATTTTGATCTTGCTTTTATTCCCCCCGGAACAGCAGAGAGCTATTACCTTCCTTCCCAGGAGTGTGAGGAAGATTAACACATTAATACATCAATACACTGAGGTATTCAGATACTGTGGTAATATAAGAAATATAAATATCTTACATGATTACAAAGATTTACAACTTCAAAAGTATAAAGAAACCTACTAAAAATGCAGATGCCTTCAGTGTGTGCATAGTTTTAAAAGTGCTAGCTTGTACACTTCAATATGCAGTTCCTTCTAGCTGCTATTGGATCAGATTCACACATTCCAAAAGTAAAAACTTGGCCTTCCTCATTATCAGTGTTGCAGGCCTGGCCTGATGGTATCTGAATATCTATCACACTGGTGATGAATCTAAAATCACTACTGGCGTTGTAGAGCCCCCAGCTGAAACTCAGCAAACTATTCCATCAATGATGTCTATAGCAAGGTGATCAAGTGTAAGGGCTACGAACTACAAAAAAATTTCCAAAATCATTTTTGCCAGTACAGGGATTAACTCCGGCTTGCAAATATGGAAGCAAATTATATTGAGCTAGAAACTGCTCTTTTCCTGCTACTTCTCTGTTTTCATTTTTATTGCATTTAGAAATCCATAAAAGTATATGGTCAAACAGAGAAAGTCAAGAGCACATTGCGTGGGGGAAAGGAGTTTAAGGGGAGCTGCCGTATAAATGTTAATGCAATACAGAAGAGTTATACTCGTCATTAAGTATCATCAGGTATAAATGCCATCTCTGAGCCTTACTGCCTTTCAAAGCTAGTAGTCAGGAAGAAACGCTGCTCTGGGCATGTCAGCAGGCTCTGCAGGGGCTTGGCCTACTCCAGGTACGGTCAGAAGTGACATTTGGGAGCTAAAAGTGCATTTTAGCAGTGGAAAGATTAGCATGATGAGATTTTAATCACATCCAAAACCAAGCAAGGTTTGAGAATCTAAATTACAGACTTAAGTGGCCAGAATGGCAGCCCTTAGGGGTATTCTCTGCTTCTGTTCATGCAAATGCACATCTTAATTGACAACTAAGATCTATCTGGAGCTTTCTGGGGGAAATTGAAGCACAGTTACAATAGTTTCACCAGTACTCTATCCTATAGTCATAGAGCCATTATTTTGTCATTTTAGCTCCAAAAATCTTTCTGTTTCAGTCTTTTCACCTGTCATATAAATAAAAAGTTTTACTGTTAGATCATAAGGAAGTTTGAGTCATTAATATCTGCACAGTCTAGATATATGCTAAGAATAAAACCACTAAAAATGTTCCAAAAAATTACAGTACATATAAAAATACTATACTATAAACCTTTTACAAATAGTCTTACACATTGTTATGGTAAAAGTATCACTTAACAGCCACATTTAACAGCTAAATGTTAGCTAAGAGAAAAATGTCCCCCTCAGCCTTGTACTCAGATTTGTGAAAAACAAACACGAAATGCAGATATCAAAGCTGTGGGATCTCTGGTTGCAGATGAAAGAGTGTGTGTGCCTCTTCAGAGATATTTTCCATTCTAAAGCTTTGCACTATAAATAGTTGTTTTGTCTGCAACTGCCAGAAGTCTACATATTGGGAGCATCATGAACAAATCAGCAAATGAGAAGACAAAAGCTTTTCTTTATTGCTATTTCAGGTGAGTTACTCCACTAGAAGCAAAGGATTTTGGAAGGTATTGAAGGTTAATTGTGAATTATGCAGAAAACTATCTAAAAACAAGAGTAAAACCACAATTGAAAGTACAATTGAGTAGTATGCTCAAACTGTTTGAACATCACAGAACTTGTTTAGTTACTGTCATTTTTGTTCAAATGTTTGATGATGTATGAAACAGGAAAATACTACAGTGGCTTTGGCTTATGCCCTTGGATTGAAAAAAATGTGTCATAAGCAAGGATGGAGGAGAGTGAGAGCTGCATCTTCTGCATCTTGCTGTTTCTGATTTCACTTACAATTTTGCCACCATAGAATTAAACTGCTCATTATTATTATTCATTAGCAGATGGCTCTAGTGTGTGATGATTGCTTTCAGAGGAAGAATTTTGAAACAGGGGTGTTTCACACATGAGAAAGTGAACTACTGTGCTGCTGTCTAGAATTAAATGCAGTGTAGCAAACAGAGAAAACAATTCTGCCAGTGCCCCAGCTCATCTGAAGTGTTCTCTCTCCTTTGAGAGCGTCAGATCAAATCTTTCGTAAAGGCACTCTGTCATTCATGCAAAGAGTTTTAAAGGTCAAAGTCACACATTTTATCCAATCCTGATAGCCTTCCAATAAGGTTTTCCTGTCCAGCTTCATCCTGAGTTTGCAGCACATTTCGGAGCTCTACGCAGCTCTCAGGAGATATGTCAGCAAACACATTCTATTGTCTCACCATACTTAATAAGTGTTTCTTGGGATATTAAAAATCAAAGAAAAAAAAAAATGAACTTGATGACCAGGGTTCCATCATGCATTCTCTGGTGCCATGGGAGATGTAATCTCTCCCCTTAATGAAGGCAATAGATGTAACTGAGATTATAAGGATTTAGTGTGCATTGCTAATATGGAGTAAAACTTGCCTTCATTTGCAGTTATTCTGAAATTCTAAATCCTCAATGAGAAACAGATCCAATCACATCTATCTATTTATTTGACAATATATCCCATGATGAGAAGAAGTATTTCTGAACAAGTCTAACAAATAACGGACTGTCACTGAGCTTGCTTATGTGGCAGCTTTTATTAAAATAGTGTCGGGTCACTACAACCTCAGGCAGTGTTACAGACTGGGGAAGAAGTGGCTTGAGAGCTGCTTGGCATAATGGGACTGGGGGGTGTTGGTTGACAGTCAGCTCAATGTAAGCCAACATGTGCCCAGGAGGCTAAGAAGGCCAATGGCATCCTGACCCGTATCAGCCATAGTCTGGCCAGTAGGACCAGGGCAGAGATTGTCCCCCGGTACTCAGTACTGGACAGGCCCCACCTCGAGTGCTGTGTCCAGTTCAGGGCCCTTCATTTTAAAAACGACATTGAACTGCTGAAGCAAAGGGCAGCAGAACTCATGAAGGGTCTAGAAAACTTGTCTCATGAGGAATGGCTGGGGGAGTTGGGTTTGCTTAGTCTGGAAAAGAGGAGGCTCAAGGGAGACCTCATCACTCTCTACAACCACCTGAAAGAGGTTGTGGTGAGGAGAGGACCAGTCTTTTCTACTGTGCTTGCAGTGAGAGGACCAGAGGAAATGGCTTTAAGCTGAGAGGGGAGATTCAGATTAGATATGAGAAAAAAAAATTCACTGTTAGGGTGGTCAGGCATTGGAACAAGTTGCCCAGAGAGGTGGTGGAGTTACCATCCTTGGAGGTGTTTAAGAGGCATCTGGACGTGGGTGATGTGGCTTAGGGGTTTAGGGGTTACAGTGGTAGCGCTGGGTTCGGGGTGATGATCTTAAAGGTCTCTTCCAACTTTATGATTCTATCATTTCATAGAAGCATAACTGCAAGCAGTAGCACACAGAAAAGAGAAAGATAGGCAATCAGAAATGTTTATCAGAAAAACAAGCATCTGAAAAGACAAAGGAGAGAGAAAGCAAAAAATGGGACTTGTCTGGTCTGACATCTGGCAGGGAAAAAGTTTACAGCTGTGGGAAAAGTAACTGAATCCTGCTGGCGTATTTCTTCTGTGTCTATGGACACTGTATTTCATATGTTCTTTGAAAATAAATAGGATGATTCAAGTTATATCCCTGCCTCCATCATCACTTTATTCTGCTGCAATACCCAGTCTGCAAGATGTCTATTGTTGTTTAGCCATTACATTCAAGAGCAAAGAAATTTCGTGCAGACTGCTTATCTGTTATAAATGCTTCATGCTCTAGCTTGATTCATCTAGATGACAAGGTTTCCAACATTTTTAAAATTAGTTTTAATAAGAATATTTTAAATAAAAGTATTTTATTAATGAGAGTAATCAAATCTTACTGTAAATGTACAGCTATATATTTTTCCACATTTTACTATTGAAACTTCAGTGATACAGCAAAATTGCCAACATTATACATTAATACATTATTCCATTTGACAGAAAGTCAATATATAGATGACCAGATGGCTTGCTTTATCTTATACCTGACAAGTATGTATGGACACTTGCAGCTAAGGGATAGCTTAAATGATCAGCAGCCATTGAGAAACCATTATGTCTGTCAAGGCTTTTTTAATTGCTGAAAATGTGGATGTGAGCTTTGGGTTGCTGTCATTAATAAATCAATGTCTTTCCCAGTTTCATTTTTTTCGTCTCTGTGTAGAAAGCCTATGCTGTCACTGGAAAGCACCTACTCAGATTTGCATGTATCATTTGCAGTATCAATCAAGCTGAGAAAAATGCAGTTTTGCAAATTTCCTGAATTCTTTTCAGAGACAGTGACTTTGCTATTACAGCCATCTCATCCATGAGATGTATATGAAAAATTATGTATACTCCTTTCTAGATTTAGGAAAAATCAGTAAACTATATCTAAAACCAGAGTTCACAATCTGGAAATCAAACTGGTTTTTGCATCCCCATGCATACCTTTAGTTTAAGTAGAGGAAAATATATGAGGTCTTTTTTGATCTTGTATTAAGAAGAGAGACACTTATTTTTTGTTCCAATTTGTGGGTTTTTTAAAGATACATTTATTAATATTTGTTGAGATTAGCTATGGAGATCTGGAGCTTCATAATGTTTTTTACATGCTCTTTGAACTGTATTCAGGTAAATAAAAATAACTTGGAATGTCAAATTTTATTCCTTAGTATAATTTGTTTCTCAGGTATTAAAATATTTAATTAATCTTGCAAGAAAGCAAAAGCACATTCCATGTAATTTAAGTGAGAAATTTCACATCTTGTGTAGTGACTATGTGAGGTATGTATTGAAGGAATAACAGTCAAGGCAATATCAAACTGTATATTCAGGAATTAAAAATGCATTAAAAATATAGATTTTTGTGAATAATTAATAAATAAAAATGAGCAAAACTAAAAACAAATGTAATTTGTCTTATTTCAGTCAAACAATGTGATAAATGGGAAAAGAGAATGTGAAAGCCAGATCTGGGAACTGCCATGAGGCTGTAACAGGACTCAGTATCAATAAGGTGCTTTACTACAACTACTGTCATCTAGTGAAGTTACACAGTAAGTAACGGTGGGAGAGGGACATATTATTTTACTGGATATTGATATTAAGTTTCCTTCAAGTGAGGTAAAGTCTTGTTTACAAACAAGTAACTGCTGTAGTGAGTGCCATATTCCATATCCAGTTAGTCATGAACACACAGCTAAGTACTTGAATCCTTAGCCAAGGATGTACTTGAATCCAGACATTACCACTCACTCCAAGTAACTGTTCACGGAGTCTGTTCAGAAAATCACTTACACTGAGGAACTACCATACCAGAGCAACAACATTTCATACCCTGCAGATTGGGCACTATCTGTGTTGTCTCCCTCCAACTGGTAAAATTTAAAATTATGAAAGAGCTCTATCTCCATACAGGGGAACTGAAGTGCTAATTCTGTCACCTACTATTTTAACGAAATCAAAACAAATATTCTCATGAATGCTATTCAAATATTCAAAAGCAAACTGCTGTAGCATATCTCCTTATTTCCACGTATACATCAGTGTTAAACTTGGTCAAATAGAATAAAATCAAGCGGTGTCATAATCATTATATAACTCCAATAGAATCCCTGAGTTAAAGCAACTTGTACTACTTCTTTTTTCTGTTCGGCCCGTCTGACATATCAAACTTACTGAGAGGGTTCACATTCTGTTTCTTCTTTCACCAACCTTGCCTGTCTCAAAGCATAAACCAGAGCCATTATTCCTAAATATACTTCATCAGTGTGCAAGAAACCTGAGTTCTATTTACAGTGTGCCATTAACAGTGTTCTGTTTACAGTGTGCTATTAACACCCTACTTTGATGACAGAATTTTTAATTTCTTCATGGTTTTCTTCCTAGTGTTCCCTACAAGCTTCTTTTTAGCTGATCTCCCCCAACTCCGGAATATAGTACAAGAGCATCTCTTAGTGTATGTTCATACTCTGCATGAAGCCTGGACTTGTGTCCTGGTCTTGGCCTGGCCAGGGTAATGACTCCTTGATAAAAATATTTACACTATCTGATGATGACCTCAGTTTGGTTATGACTCTTCTTCTTCCCTCTGTTCCCAGAACCTTCATCAACTAAATAGAGTTCTGAAACCAGAGCTAGGAAAAGAAACTTTCTCAGCAAGAGAAAAATATTTCTTTTTCTCTCTCTTCTGCTGCATTCTGCAGGTGGGAGCTCAGAAGCAGCCTTCTTAGATTGTCTTTCAGCTGTAGTTTAAATCATTATCTGTTCAAATTATAAAATTGATCAGACTTACCTTCATTTTATATTCCAAAATATCCCACTTGACAAGCCAAACCCAAAGGTAATGATAGCCTAATATTTGGGCTCCCCAAATTTGAACAGAAATGAGTTAGGGATCATCCAAATGGTTCACACTCCACTATTTGAATTTAACAACTAGTTAGTGTGAATTTAACCACTAGTTAAGTTTTACTGACAAAGACTCAAGATCAAGGTTTAAAAATATACTAACAAGCACCCAATATGTTTTGAACCTCATTTTTTTGTTGTACACAACAGTAAATGTCACTTACTATGTGATAAGTACTATTGATTTTGGGGTGTATTTCTGACAGTTCAGCTCTAAATCTCTATTTGGACTGTCAGACACTTCATAATGTGCCACAACAAAATCCTGAATATGAATATTTTTCATCTAAGCAACCTTCACAGTGGCAGGAGAGTTGAGGCAGGACAGACCTCTGCTGCTTTTACTGGAGGAGGCTCTTGGCAATCCCTTGTCTCAGCGTCACCAAAGCAGGTGGTACTCAGTCACAGACCAACTGTGCACCGAATGTGTAAGGAGTCCTGAGGAAATAAAATCGGATTTTTTAAAAAGAATGATGTTGGAATCAGGTTTTCAAACTTCAGAGAGAAGCAATTTAGGCATAATTTGTCATTCTAGCCCAAACTATTAGGTCAATTGGTTAAAGCATGGTGCTGACAATGCCAGAGTCATGCATTTGACCCATGTGTGGGCCATTCACTTAAGAGTCGGACCAGATGATCCATGTGGGTCCCTTCCAATGCAGAATACTCTATGACTCTGTGATGTTAGAAAAGGAATAAATAGGGGAAAAAATCTATTTCTGGCATCAAACTGGCACTTACACAGTTCAGCAGTACAGTTGTAATAAGGTATTTTAAGAGCTTTGGAAAGAAAAGCAGAACTTCAAAAGGAATGAAGAAAAAGAGTAGTTACCTTTTTTGACCAAGATAGACTTTTGACTTGCGTGAAGAATATAGATACTTCCCCCACCACTTCTTCCAAATACTCTATTTTAATTGTTACATTGCTTGTTGTTACATTAAGAATAGAAAAGTTATAAACTGCAGTTCAGAGTTGTCAGTAACAACCCCTCAAGCACAATGTAGCCGGCCAGGTGGAACACTGATTCAATGTCTGCATTCTGTCCACAATGTCCAAGGAATGGCAAATAGGGTTGCTGTGCTCAGAGGCACCCACAGCGTCAGTTCCACAGATGTTTTCCATATACTGAACAATGAACTGTAGCATACCTGCAGAAGACCTGCACCAATCTGTTCCTTCCCTTTCCCAACCTGCAATGTTCAGCATCTGCTGTATTCCTGCTTTGGGTATAATATTTTTCTATGATAAAGCACTTGAAAAGCAGAAAGTTAAGTGCATTTAAAGTTAAAGCATTCATGTTGTAATTCTTCAGATATTAGAAGGCTTCCCTTACAGATGCTTTAACTTCCAATGGGTGAGTGAAGAATATAATGTATAATTCAAACCTAAGAAACAAATAGGGAGGTAAGGTACAGCTACTTAGAGGATAACACAGGAGTTAGCCCATTACCATTGATACTGTATTGTCATACATTGATACTGCAATAGGTCATCTTTTTCTTATTTTATTTCTCAAACTATATAGGACAACGCTGCCGAGAAAATTGTAGAGGAAATATGGAACCATGGAAGGAAAATATGGAACACTTAGATTGAAAAAAAATAAGGTAAACGTATGGAAATATTTTGTAAAATGACTTTTGCTCCTATTTCTTATTTGTGATGTCATTCAAGTATTCATCATGTTTTGCATGGTTTGTCTTTCATTTTCAGAAAGAGCCAGCACCTTTGACATGTCAGTAAACTTAGAAGATATTAATATCTTTAAAATTATATAGAGGTGGTTTTCTGTTTCTGTTTCAGCAAATTCAAACTATTTTTTCATTAATCATTATGCTCATAAGTGATACTTGAAAATTAATGGAGAATATTTAAGATTTCATTGAGGAAATATTTGCACAGTTCTACTGTGTGACTATGTCAAGCCATCAGAAGCATTAAAAGGTTTCCATTTGTATGACCTTCTCATATCCACAACCCAGAATGCATTTTTTTGTGTCACACATGACAACTCGGGTCAACTTTAATGCATTTCCTAGGACTTGCAGTCTTAAATTATCTCAGTCAACATTCTCTTTCCTGACAGTTGATGGAAATGGCCAGACACTAACTTCAGCACAAACATTACGTATTTACTATTTTAATTCTCACCACAGCCACAGTAAGCGGTCATCAGCAGGGATGTAAAAAGCTTAGACCATCTCCTCTTGACCTGAAACAGGTTTTCTATAATCCATCAGATGCTTCTGCCAGCACTATTGTGCGTCTTTATGAGTTCAAGGAATTGAGAGAATTTAAGTTAAACTTCTGTTTCAGTTAAAATGGTTTTGGAATGCAAACACTGTGACGTAATTAAGAGAGAGGTTGCTTTTTCTAAATTGCTGTTTTCAAATTTTGCTCTTTTCTTCCTCTCAACAAAGGCTACCTATAACTGGCAAATAACCTTCAAAACCCATCTGAGTCTTGTGTCCAATGGCACTATCTCTGGAAGAGTTAAGAGTTAATCACACACAGGAAGAAGGAAGTACCCTCTCTATGAAGGTGTTGAAACCATTACCTGTGTGAGTAATTAAAACCTCTGACAGCACACTCCTATTAAAACTGATTCAGTGGAATGAGTCAGAAGGACATCAAGGTAAATGGGTTCTTTTTTTTTCTCAGAATTTCACCTACGGAGATTGCATAAGGTCTTTCTGACTTTCTAGCTTTCTCAGCCACTCCCTAGTTTTATGCTGGAACCAGCAGAGTTGATTAAAGTCTCTACAGAGTTCAAGTCTCAAGTCTCCCACAAAACCACTAGGATATGCCATAGTTTATTTTAAAAGGTCAAAAGCAACCCTTAAAAATAAAAAAGTGACCAGACTCTAACAATCCACCAAAAGAATGCATTATAGATGGTATCTATATTATTTTAAGACATTACAGTCCGTTAAAGTCTGAGCATGTCTTGGTACATCAACTATTCTCTGAGATAAATAACAAAAAAAGGCAAAAAACAGAGCTAGTAAGTCACAGGTCCTCCCACATTTTTCCTTTTTCTGACAGGTCTTGCTGAGTTAATCCCACAGATTTTTGGACTGATTTTTCAGTTAATCAGCAATTCTGGGAAATAAGGAAAAACATTATGTTTAGGGGCAAGAGTTTGTTTTATACACAGCCTTGCTCAAGTTTGTTCTAAGAGGTCTGAAGGACATTTTGACAAAAAAAACTAATTTGGATTTAAAGTAAACCGAAAATTTTTCAAGTAGCAAATTCATTATAAAAATTACCCTCTTTATTTTTTCTGGAAGAAACAACTTGGAAAAGCTACAATGAACTTACAAATTATTTTGTTACTGGAAATTGTCCAGCAACAAATATTTCACAAAGATTTTCTAATAATTCTGTTCCCAGATTCTAGCAATCATGTTGACTTTCATACGTATTTTAACTATTTGACCAAACTGCATATAAATAAGTAATCATTCTTTCTCATCTGAGAGTTCATTATATCTTTAAAATACCTTTGTATGTTTTATATCTACACAGACATGATGCAACATCAGGTTTAGAGCATGAAAAAATAAGAACTACCCAAGCAAACCCATTTACTATCAAGACATTTCTAGCGACCAGACAGTAACTACAATATTATTAACAATTAGATCACTACAGATGACTGGGCTTGAGTAAGGCCCTGTGTATGCATGCAATGAAAGATGTCTAATTCTTGTCTCTGTGTACAGTGTATCACCCCACCATGAAGCCTGGTTTCCTAAGGACTTGGTCTTGCAGTTAACCAGACATATCAAAGCTGCACTGTGAATTAAGTTGGCACTAGACATTACAGCATATGTGAGAGATAAATATGATCTTATTGCAGAAACTATTCCAGCATTCACATAATTATGCACCCAAAAATCCTCAGGAAAATGACCATGCAGTGAACTCTTAACTCCAGCTCATTAGAGGAATGGAACACCTCTCCTATGAAGAAAAGCTAAGAGAATGATTAATTATGATGTGCAAGAAATCGGGCAAAGGGGGAAAGAGACTCACATGGGTGAACAAGGAGCTCCTGTCATTACTCAAGCATAAGCAGGAAATACACAGGAGATGGAAACAGGGTCAGACCATTTGCAATTAAAATAGAGAGGTTGTCAGAGTACATAGAAATGAGACAAGGAAGGTCTAGGCCCATCTGTTCTTATTCTTATACATGTTAGACAGTCCATTCTTATACATCTATGTGCTTACAGCCAGTTTGAGTGTGCTGACGACATAGTCTCAGCAGGGATAGGCAGAGTTCTGCTGTCTCCTGACACCCAAGCCTGGAAACCAAGATTTCCTGCAAAGATTTAAAGATTTCCATTCAATGTTGGCATATTGTCAATCCAAGACTATTCCACTCTGGCAAATAATGACCAACCATTCTTGTTCTTCTGAGTAGACCATTAACAAAATCAAAGAAAAAAGACATTGTCTTATGTCACATAATTGCTCCCTGAAATGCTAAGTGATTCCCATATACCACTTGTTTTGTGTAACTGTATCGAACTTCATTAATCAAAGTAAATGGCAAGCATGGGTTCTATTTGATTCTCTTATTTTTGTGTTATCCTGCCTTTTGCCCAGCAGTGCATCTGAGAAAAAGTCTGAAGCACAGCTGAAGGCCTTGAGGAAAAAGGCGACAGGATGTGGGTGAGAGTTTTGGAAATCACACAGAGAAATAAATATATATAGAGAGAAAATAAATAAACATTCTATCTTGGCTTAGCACATGTACATTTTAACAGTTTGATGGTGTTTGGAACATACATCACACTACTTTTTGAGGCTTGTTTTTACTAATGTGACTTCTTGGCAAATGCCATGTTACTAAAATACATGGAATTTTCAAGAGAAAATGACTGCACCTCCTTGAGGCAGGCTTTCTAGGTACCTGTCAGCTGGTCTGTTTTTATTTTACTATTAGTGATGAACAACTAAGGATGGAGGGAAAGCAGAACAGCATTTCCTTTATCCAGGTTCTAACATCAGAAAGAAAATTATTTTCTACTGGCCTCAAAGGAAAGAAACAATTTACTACTCCAGGAGATTTTTCAGACAAGCCTTCCAGCAGCAAGAAAATCAGTGACAGAAGCAATGCAATACTGCTTGATATTAAGGATGACATCAGTACACTGACAACTGTCTGGAAAATCATAAATAACAGCATAAAGCCTAGAGGCAGTAGGAAAAAAAATCAGACACATCAAAAAACTCCAACACCCAGTGCCCCAGAGGAGCAGTGACAGTATTATGAGAAGTCACTCTCTGTCTAGTATGAGAGACATGCAAAAAGAGGAATCACTTATTCTTGATTACCAATTAGCTGATTTAATTTCAATAAGTCTTTTCATATCTTCCCTCCATTGAATTTTCAGGTGCTTTATGACCATATTTAACCTCAACCTGTTGGGTAAAACAGCAGAAAGATGCTACCTTCCAGAGTAAATAAAACATTGCAGAAAACCCTCTTGTACCTCTACAAATTTATTGACAAGGTACCTTTTGCACACACATGGAAACAGTCTGCCCTTGGTTGTTTCTGTCAACACTTTGCAGCCTGACACAGAAATAAGGCTTAAGAGGTACATTGTTGATATAGCTACTCCTGCAACAAATATTGGAAGTATACTTAGCTTGTGGACCTCTGTGAATTTTGGATGATCTTAATACCACAAGCAATTGAGACTTCACTAAAATTTGCCGTACAAACAAAGGGTCTAAAATAGTATATAAATGTTAAGCATCAGTATTAATGACTGTTTTGCTTGCTTGTTTATGACTTTTTGTTGTAGGAAGCAAGAAAAACAAAGGAATAGGTATTAAATTATAATTTTGTCAATTAAATGTATCGATTTATTTTGTCGTAAAACTTTTTATTTTTTTGAAGAAAGAAAGCCAGAGTGAAGAAGAGGATGTAGAGGACCAACAATTATGTCCCTAGGGGAAAAGACTTTTTGATGAAGCATTTTATTTTGTGCTTCCTTTCTTTAAAAGCTTATTTAACTCTGTCCTAATTTCAAGTGATTATAGAAAAAATAAACTTAAATTCAGCAGAAAACTTAAATGTAATTTCGCATTGAAATATCTGCTGTCAGTGGATGAGCTGAGGTAGTTAAAGTAATGGCTGTACCTCTGTCACTGGAACCTGTCCAACTTGATGACCTGGTCAGATGATTAACAGCAGACATCAATTTAAGCCTCAGGTATTCAGGAAATAATTATCCTGCATTAAGAATGAATGACTTTGATAAGCAAATTAAAACAGTGTTGTTGTGGGCAAATAAGGAAGTCTATTAAAAAAAAAAAAAGCTCAACAAAGCAGAAGGTAATATTTAGCAATTAGAATTCTATTTTTTAAAATTCTTTTTAATATGATATGCAAATTGTGCCCTGGCCCAAACCCCCAGTTTCACTGTAGTTATGTCTGCTTGTAGGACTTAGCCTTTTATTGAAGAAATCAAAGTAAAAGATTATTTAATTCAAGGCCTAGCTGTGGCCTTTAATACTTAAAAGATGCTACAGATTAAAACTGTTCTGTTTCCCTTAGCTAGGAATTCGGGGAAGAAAAGGAGAAGGTCAGTAAAAGAAAGGTTCATGGACAAAGGGACCTGATTTTCTAGTGCTGGTGCCAGGCAAAACTGTAGATGGTAAACAGAGAAGTAAAGAACAGGCCAAGCAGAACCTTGCCTGCCTCACTGTTGCTTTTAGCAATCTCTGGTCTTTCTAACAATATGCTCCTCACTCAGCAAAATCCACCAAAGCATGAATAACTGCTTTACTGTGTGGTGGTTGGTAAATAAATTAGTAGCTTAAGGACAAGGTGAATGGATTGGCTCCTCCCAAGGTCCTTTATTCTTTCATTATTGTGTATTCCCTTTTTGTTATTGCTATGGATTTTGTATTCCCCCTTCCCTTTCTTCCCTGTGTCTCCCCGTCCGGGTTGCTCTCCCCTCCCTGCTCTCCCCTTGGCCCCTGTTCCTGGCCGCTCCTGCTGGTTTCCCCTATTTGCCCCTGCACCTCAGCCCGCCCATGTACCACCCGTGTGCCCTGAGACCATTGGTTCTCATGCTCTCTCCGCCCTCCCTTTCCCCATATAAAACCCCACGACACTCGTGTGTGTCTTTGTCTTTGCTCCGGGAGTCTTCGCTTCTGGGCTTCTTGGCTCTGCCTCCAGGGTCTCTGATGCCCCTGGGAGACTCTGCCTCTGGGCTCCTCCTGGGGCCATGGCCCCTGGGATTCCCAATGCCATCTAAATAAAGCTTTTTCTGTGGAACCCATGCGGAGACCCTCCTCGCCTCCTTTACCACCGCCGCGTCGAGGAGCTGATGCTTTGCCGGGGCGCGAACGCTCCGAGCGCCTTTGACGCTCCCAGGAAAGACGTGGCCTGCCACGCTGCTGCCAGGGCGCTTTTAAAAACATTTACAACATGACTGTTCTTTTATATCTTAAAAATGAAGCAACAGACAAGCCATTAGAGGATATAACTGTGAAAGAAATTCTTCTGAAAGAAATTGCTCTTGTTTTTTCCCTGAGATTTAGGTGATGATGCTCTTTGGTCATTTGTATCCTTCTGGCTCCAGCTGTAACTACTCGGATAGGCCAAGCTGTACAACTGGTGTCAATAAAGCTTACACCTTCTGATGAGCTGCCCAGCAGGAGAGGATGGGACAACTCTGGTGCTTATGTTTGTGCATCTGCTCAAGAGCTTTGACAGTTTCAACATAATGTATGAAGTACTTTTACAGGAGTCAATGTGAATTAGGAAAGCAGTGCCAGGACAGTGAAAGACTGATGAAAGTAACAGGAAGAAACATGCTGCAGTAAACAAGAGTTATCTTGCAATACAGGAAATATGCTTGTGGGGACATTCCATTTAGGCACGTGTGAAAGAAGTCACTCAAAGACAAATATATATTCCCAGTACAGACAGAAAACGAGATATCTGGCTTTATAGAAAATAAATTCTCATCTTGGGTTAAAAAGTAAAGCCTTTGTTGCTGCTCTTAGCAGCCTGATACAACTCATTGACTTGATGGAAGTTTGAGTCATGCGTTGAAATTTGAGGAACCAAAGTTACTAACCACACTTTTGTACTGAAATTATTGTACTCAAATACTCGGCCCTGTGCGACAGGATACAAAAGTCACTGTACCTAATAGCCAGTTGCTGTAGGTCCATTGAGGTTTCTGACTGCATTTTTCCTTAGGGTCATTATTTCCTTAATTCTGTATTTCCTTAAAGTGGCTTTTTGACTTTATTAATTAGCATATTCTTTGACTAGTTTCCTCCTTGTGATCTTTATCCTATTGCTGTGTATTAATCTGTTGGTGTATATGCTGTGTTTGGTATCATTTTTGCTCCCTGCTGGGACACACACTTGTTACTTGGCAGATGAATGCTAGCATGCAGAATGATTTCCCTGAACTTTTCAGGAGTCCAATTAGCATACGACAGTGGTGCTGGGGGTTCCACTCTAGCGAACCCCCTGAGCCGCTCTTCACCAATGTGCAAATGTACAGACAGCTTGGCATAATTACAGCTTTGTATAATTATAAATAATTTTTGTTTGTGGAGGATTAATGCATGAGATGCTATTACCGTATGCAAAGGGTTACCTTTCCAATGGAAAGGAGATAGATGTTTATGAAGGTATGTTGTATGAGTTTGGTAAATATTTGCCAGAAGATGAATATGTATAATTCCCAGTGTGCAGTGCAGTGAATATTCAGAGATACTAATCAGTCATGGTGAAAGTATGGGACTAATGATATTTCACTTGCTATGAGTTGTAAAGGCAAACTCTACTCACAGAAGGACCTGCTACTGAAAATATAGAAATTACACAAAGAACATGAGCAAGACTGTGGTGTAAAGTGGCACAGCTCTACTAGATGAATGCATCTTAGAAAGCTTCCATTTTAATCTGCGTGATTTAGACAACAATCCTTTCTTCTTGCATTTTAGTTACATAATTTGTGCTGTAATAAAAGGTCAGATGATACATGAGAGAATTCTTAGTGGGGTCTGATTTTCTCTTACACTGTCTTTAAATCAGGAATTGCAGTCAAAGCACTGTACTCTGACTGTGTTTTCATCTGTTCTGATGTCAGTCATAAAAGACTTTTTTGTGATGGCAATTGCTCTCCGATGAGCTACGTATTGAATAAATATTTGTCTTGTTCTCTGCATCTTAAGTTTTTTCATTTTGATAGTTAATCTTTCCAGTACCTAAAGTGGTCCTACTAGAAATCTGAAGAGGGACTTTTTACAAGGGCATGTAGTGACAGGACAAAGAAGAATGGTTTTAAACTGAAAGAGAGTAGTTCTAGATTATATATTAGGAAGAAATTCTTTGCCCAAAGGGTGGTGAAGTACTGGAACAGGTTTTCCAGAGAAGTTGTGGATGCTCCATCCCTGACAGTGTTCAAGGCCAGGTTGGATGGGGCCCTGAGGAACCTGGTCTAGTGGGTGGCATCCCTAACCATGGTGGGGGGAGTTGGATGTAGATGATCTTTAAGGTCCCTCCCAACCCAAACCTTTCTTTGAATCTATGATTCTATACTCTGTCAATCACTTCATTCAGCCTCTGCAGTATTTTTTTTCTGCCTAAGGAAACAAAGTTCAAGATACTACATAGCAGAAATGTGTTTCTGTATTAATTTGTAAATCTCTTTCGTCCTCACACAGTTAAACCTGAAACCTCTTAGTCCATGTTGATCCAGTCTGACACAGAGCCGTCAATCCCAGAGTACTGTTTGCTTATACCTCTCATAATAAGGTGTGTAGAGGAAGAGGGCTTTCTCTTGCTTACTGTAAGACAAAAGCTTGAGCATGACCTCAGCCTTTATTGGACAACAGAGAATCAATGCAGGAGTGGGAAAAACACAGTAAATACTTCAACTGTCTGATAAATCATGCATTCATATAGTCATAGAATGTCTTGGGTTGGAAGGGACCTTAAGTTCCAACCCAGGCCACTGAAAATTTAGGAATGAACCTAAAAAACCATCAGGACTGAACCTAACAAGCCATCAGAGTTTAAATTTCCTTAACATGGACAAAACCAGCATTTCCTTGACACCATAAAATAAATGTCCAAGATCTCGTGATCTGCAAAGCCAAGCTTGTGCCTTGCATTAAAACAGCCTGTTTATGGATAGAAGCAACAGGCAGTGAGTTAAAGAATGTGATTCAACATAAGCTTGCCTGGTACTTTCTGTGATTAAATTGAGGAATTTAATTTCCAGAATATACTGGCTCATATCTTACCAGAACTAAAACAATCTAAAAATGTTCAACAAAGTTAGGGAAGAAAAGTAATATGGTAGTTTAGATTAACTGATATAAAATTACTTTTGTTGAGCAATGTTCGTGGTTTTCATTGTTTTTCTTACATCCCAATAAATATAGGTAAAGTAGGTATTTGTGCTAGATATGCACAAATAAAGTCTGTTCAATCTTAGCTCAAAGATAAATAAATTACAGGAATTTTAGATATGGTCTTTCTATCAATTAAAAAAAAAAAAAACAAAAAGAAGGTAGAGACATAGATAGTTGCTTTGGAAGCCCCATATATTATATTTATAGAAAATATAAGCCATCAGCAGATGAGTGAAAGGGCTGGATTTGTTGTTTTGGAGACACCATAAAGTAGAAAACTGTTTCTTAGTTCAAGACAAGCACTGCATCTCCTAGGTTTATCAAAGACAAAATTCATAAGGTCTTCTTTGATTAAATGGGCCTTTTCTGTCATGACTAACTAAATCTGACAGCTAACTGACTCTGAGGCAGCAAATTCATTATAAGGTTTAAAGAACGTGTAGGAACTCCTCTTGTCTCACAGTTAGCCAAACTAATGCATCAGATGCTCAGCATCTGCTGTGTGGACATCCATCATGGTAACACGTGAAACTTCATATTTTGCCTTATTATGATCCCAAAAGACAGCACGGCTTCAGAGAAGCAGTATGCCACATTCTTACAATGGATAAAATGACATCTCCTCTAAAGTACATGGGGTTACACTGAATTGGATCATCTGAGAGCAATAAACTTTGAATTTAAACACAGTTGTCAGACACTATCTTCCTGGGGAGGTTGTTTTGTTGTTACTGGATTCTGGGGCTTTTTGTTTGGTTGTTCAGTTTTTTTCCCATGGTGGAATTGAGGTCGTTCATCTCATTAGAATTTTACTTTAGCCTTCAATCTCATTTTGAAGAGCCTACAAAGAACTATCAGATCATTGCAGATTTTGTTCATATTTCAGTTGGCTAGAGAAATGACGAAGCAGAAGGAAGCTCATCAGTTTTGTTGCAGGGGTTTTCCACATTGTTTTTTTGTTTCACTGCATTCCTGTAACAGTGGCATTCATTAACACCACAATCCTATGCATACACAGAGATCATACATAGTTCAGGAGCACTTTGAAAGGCCACAGGTAGGGTGACTTGCTCCAAAACTTTGAAGGGCCATTTCAGGTTACTATATTAATCTACAACTGATGGCATGGTGTCCTTTCTGACACTTAAATAACTGCTTAAAACCTAGCCTAAGTTAAAAGACAGTGATGTTTTAAGCTATTCATCATAATTTGTGAACCTCTAACTTATATACTGGGAACAAGTTTCTCTCTAATAAACAGGTGTTAATTAATTAGTGCCTGTCATCTTTATTCCTTTCAATCCCATTTCAATCAAATCTAGGAAAAAGAGCAAAAAGCTTTGCGGGTAAAGAGTCACAGCATTGCATGCTCAGTCCAGAAGCAAGCTTTCCAGATCAAACTACAAAGTGCACCAAGAAGACTGGTGCAGTAATCATGGATTAAGGTTATGATGGGGGCAGAGACCCAAGAGAAGGTGGCATTTTAAGCACACAGCTTTTGTTCCCAAGGCATCCAGTTTTTAAATTTTCAGAAGTAACATGAGTTTCAGAATTGTTGAGTTTCTACAGATCCTGTGAAATTCAGCTTGAAACCTTTAAAACTGGGCCTTAAATACAGTATAAACTCCTCCTAGCACTTGAAGCTATGATAATTTGCATATTATACAACTGAATACCTTTTTTTGCTGACCTTGTAGAATGTATTTGCTTTTGCAGTTTAAGTTTTCTTTCTAAGTACAACAAAAACTATTGTGAAAATTAGAACTCTTATTTCATCTAACAAACAACTTATGGAATTCCTGACCACATCCCCAAAAATCTAAATTAAGTGATTGTGCAGCAATTCCTAGGCAGAACAGTGCCATTCGATAATGGCAGTTAATTCCCCATAATCCCTGAATTATAAATTTTGATTTCCTAAAATTTTTGCATCATTACAGTTAGACACACAATATTACTCTCAGTAGTCACTTTTGATTCATGCCTTTCAAAGCAATTTTTAAAAAAAGAGTCCTAATTCCACAAGTTGAGAAAGAGATAAAGAAAGGCAATGTATCCCACCAAAGAACACAAAACATTGACAAGGCAGGAATAAAACTGAGGTAGAGGTCTAGCATGCTCATATACTGGACTATCCTCTCTCTTCCATGTCTATATGGTAGCAATAGTTGCCACGAAAGAAAAGAAAGCATTTGTAAAGTCTTGAATGTCCTATTATCTAATTAGGCAAGTCCCTGCCTTGCTGCCATTGAGACCAGGAATAATCCTATTAGAAATAATAGAGTTTATCGAGCTGTTGTGAGGGCATATGAAATCCTTGTGAAGGGCATTGCTAAACCTGTTCTGTCATCCTCTTTTAACCCTGGCACTCCAAAAGAGAAAGAGATCATTTCGGGTTTAGAAGAGGATAATCATGAAACCAGTAAAAAAACTGCTTTACTTGACATAGGTGTTTGTTGTTTAGTACTGAAGTCCTTCAAGATGGATAGAATGGCTTTCTTTCTTGACAATGTAGGAGGTAAGTAGCAAGCAATAAATTAGCAAACCTCATAATCCCTTTGTTAAAAAAAAAAAAAAGAAAGAAAAAAAAAAGATTAAAAAGAAAAAAAAAAAAAAAGAAAAAGTATAACAAGCCAGTGCAAATAAGGATCAATTTCAGCAATATTAATGGACTGGCATGAATGTGACTCTAGTAAGAACTCAATATGCAATTAAAAAGCTTATGATTTAGTGCGGGGTGCTGTGGGGTGGCTGAAATCGCCGCTTTAACCCAAAAGCATCCCCTGCAAGGGATGCCCTGGGGGTGCAGCTCGGCACCTCGCAGGCCGACTTCCAGCCCCCGTGCCGATGGTTGGCACCGAGACACAGCCCCGCAGCCAGGCCAGGATAGCTCAGGTGTTACCAGGAGCAAGGAGCGTGGAGGGCTCTCCGCATGGGTTCCGAAAGGTTTATTCCGAAGGGTCCAGAGGTAAAAGAGGCCGAGCAGGCCTCGTGTACAAGCTCATAAGGGGTAACAGAAAGGGGGCTGGCACAGCACCAGCAACCAATTACCTGGGGGCAAGGGGCAGGGGGAAGGCAGAGGGATACAACAACCAATGGGGAGAGGGAAGGGGCAGAGTGGGGGACCAGGTACCAGACAGGTACTGCCTGATGGGAGAAGAAGTCTTTCCCTGTAACCCGAGTAAGGGGAGCTATTTTGTTTCTGAGTTGACCCACCAGTGCAGGGGGTCTCCTGGACCAGTGGTGTCTGGCATCTCGGCTTCTACCATTGCCAGCTCACCCACCCCAACAATTTAGGACTAGTTTTAGCTAGAACAATAGGAAGAAATCCTTAAAATGGAATATTTTCCTAAATGGAGGACATTATTTTTCTTACAGGGAAGTAATTCACCTTCCTCTGAAATACCAAGTCACTGGTGAAGGCAGAACGCCTAATGTAAATAGTGATAGATTACTGTCAAACATTATGTTCTCAGATATGTCCTTTTACTAGTGTAAAGTACTTAAATTAAAAACCTCACTACTGTGAGCAAAGAAGTTTCACTCACATTTTCCTCATTCACATTCAGCTCAAATAAGCTGTTGAGGTCTCAGGAAGTGAGAAAAGGAAAGAGGAGTTAAATCCATTAAAATTAACTCAGCTAATGCATGTTGGACAGCTTCAGATTATTAAGAAGCATTACTGTATTGTCTGTTCCCTCTTAACTGAAGAGATTTCATAAAGCCTAGGTTAAGAGCATTCTCCATCTTTCCCCTTTCTTCTGTTTGAATGTCACTTTATAAAGCACCTAAATGCAGTAAGGTGGCATGCAGAAAAATGGGGTGAGGCCAAAATAAAGAGAAAAGGCAGGAAAAATGAGTCTTTTCTATATCCTTATGGGGAAATAATACATCAGTCCTTTTTAAGTCCATTTTTGTACATTGAAATTGTTTTGTCCTTTACTGAACATGCAAACCTTGAAAAAAATATCATGCTTCTTATATTTTCTGTCTCTTTGATATTGGTCGCTGCATCTAGATGATCTGTCAGTGACACACACGGGCTTATGCTGATGTGCTTCACACTTCGGAAAACTGTAAAGAAAAAGGGAGTTGTTGTGGATAACAGTGAACACATCTGCTGAAGGTGAAGAAGTGAAAAACTAAACAAATAATTAAATAAGAGAGGCAGGAAACAGTAGAGAAAAAAGTGTAGTCAAACATCATAGGTAACAGGGCCCCTGGTTGTGTCACCTTTAAAATTATGGAATGGAATTAGAAATTAAAGAAGTACTAAAATGACTAGAAGTATTAGACTTTACATTTATAAAATTTCATGTGATTTGACCAAACTCCCTTAAAATTGCTTAGTGCTTTTGTGCAACCTGAAAAGAAAACAGAGAAAAGACTACATAATTAAAAATTGTTTTCCTGCATGATCTTCCCTTGCTCCTGAAGTGAACGACTCTTCCTTATGCCCAAATCAATTGACCATATTTCATTTCTTGGATTGCTGGATGATTTCCATCCTTTCAACCCTCCAATCTACCTTTGAGAGGGGCACACTGAAGTCAAAGTGCCTTATATTCTTTGCATTCCTTCAATTGTCCATCTGTCTACTGAAATAGAAAGGAACAATGGTCTTCCAAATCCCAAAGAAATCAGTCAGTTGAAAAGGACACAAGCAGGTATAACTAGTCTTTTAGTCCGCTCTATCAACACACAGCTCTAGCTAAAGTTAACCTCAAAAGCCATTCTTCAGTCAAAGTCAAATGCAGTGGTTTTTAGTAAAATTTATTTCTCCCTTCTCAGATTCATTGGCATAAGTGTGTGCAAAATGTCTTATTTTGTATTACTTGGTCTTTTTTCACCATATTCTGTGATCACTTCTTTTTACTCTAAGCCTTGAGCAATAGATCTGCAGCATACAGGCAGGCACATCTGAACACACAGGCTTTTGCAAACTGAATGCATATACTGCTTTCTGAGTTTTCCCAGACACTTCTTTCAAGAAGAAAAAAAAGGAAAGGACATGACGTCGCAATCGATAAGTCACATCTTTTTAGTCACAATTATTACAAGGTCTTTGATAGCACTTTGACATTTATGTGGTGTGTTATATACAATAATCAGTACCTCCATGCCTCCCTCTTTGGAATACATTATGAAGCATAGAATAATCTATAGCTTGGCCTTTTGTGAAATACTTTTTTTTTATTTCTTTCTCAAAGCTCTAGATATCATCACAGAAAAACACTTTTGCCTTAGACAAAGAAAAGTCGCTCCTTTCTCTGCCAACCTCTATTCACACTTCAAAATTTGTAAAAATATATGGTGATTAATATGTGGTGCCATGTTTTGAACACATTGTTAACTTGGTTTATCACAAAGCTTTTCATTCTAATGACATTTATGCATGGGACAGTCAAACTGGAGAAGGCCCACCTATTTCAGCAGACTTTCTAAACTATTAACCTTATGGAACAACAATCCAAATAAAATTGCAAACAATTTTAATGCAGAAGATTCTTTTTGTTGTTTATTTAAACATTATAGATCTTGTCCATGCAGCACTAACTTTGTACTTTTAATAGATATTAAGAGTCATAGTCTTGGGCAGGTAGTCTTTAATTATCCAAAAATTATCTGGACTGCTAAGAGTATCTTGGAAAAATGCCTGACTTTTCCTTAAAGTGCTGAGAAAGCTTTTCCTGGGAGGAAGATAATTGTTTAAGCACTATCTCTAGTAGCAGAAAAATATTGGAAAGATTGCCCAGAACATTTTTTGTGTCTTTATTTTTATACAGTAGGACTTTAAGGAGATTTGTTCAAGACCCATCTCTACTAGTGACTCTTTGTGTTTTCTGGCACAGCTGTTTTATCTTTACTGTTTCTTCATGGGTAAAGCTAGCCAGCATGCAAGGGTTTTTTTATTTTCCCTCAAGGGAGATAAGAGTGATTACTTATGATTATTTTTGTTTTGGCCAAAAGTTTAAGGGTGCTATTTTAACTTTCTTTCAAAATAAAATAATTTTCAGATTAAAAACTCCAAGCAGAAACATTTTAAATTAGAAAATAAATTATGGGTTTTCACTTGCATGTGAAAGGCTTTCATTTATAAGCCATGTCATTACTTCCTGCAGTGGTATTCATTCAGCTGGAAGACTCCTTCACTTCAAGAAAAAAAAAAAAAAGAAAGTTTTTAAGTTATCACCTTATATTTCTTTTCCACTTGAGACTGTAAGTTTTCTGGAGTACAGGTTTTCTACCACCTTTTGGTTTTGCTACGCTGAACGCATTAACATCTGGTTTTGAAATTCCTGGTACTTTGCTAACAAAAATAATTCTTATGGTGTCCACTATGAAGCCAGAAAACTGCAAGGACATCTGAACTGGAATCACTAGCTAACTACTCAAAGCATATTAAACCTGGTTTGCAGCCCTAGCACTACATTTTTAGAAATCAAGTGATTAGAGTAAGAATGACATCCTTCCTGAATTGCTGTGAGGTTTTGTTTATTGTAGTCTTTATATTGTTTTGTTTTGAATTAAAAAACACAGAATATAATGATCATTAGAGAATTGAAAAGCATGTGTGACATGCAGAATAAACATGTTCACTTATGTATTACAAATTATAGGCTTTTCTTACCTTTTTTTTTCCTGTTGTGTCAACATTTTGCTTTATTTTATCCTTAACAAGTATGATTACATAAATAAATCCTTTCCAGAATGACTTACAGGTTTTTAGTCCTTCCTTCTTAAGTAATCTCTCTTTCTCCTACTTCACACCTTCAGAAAATTTGAGTTTGAGGTAGAGGGAAATACAATCAGGGAGCTTAAGGCAAGCAGACAGATGAAATTTTGGATTGGTCTGCTGTCTTTTTGCCATGGGTCCCATATGGAGGTTCACATCACTTGTACGGTTTCTGAAATACAATCTGTTACATTATCTTTAGAGAGTATTCCCCTAAGTGACAACATTTGATATTTTCTTAAGACGAGGAAGGTCTAAACCAGGAAGATGTTATTTGGGTCACTTTGTGTCTTACTAGTAGTAAGGAAGGTAAATTGCTCACATTTTGAGTGTGTTGGGAGAGATGGAATTTGTCTTCCCACGTCACTGTTACATATGATCAGGCCCTGCTCTCCTGGAGATGGCTGAACACCTAACTGCCCATGGGAAGCAGGGAATTAATTCCTTGTTTTGCTTTTCTTGCGTGTGCATCTTTTGCTTTCCCTATTAAACAGTCTTAATCTCAACCCATGTGTTCTCCAGCTTTTACCCTTCTGATTCCCTGATCCCGCTGGTGGGATCTCCTCACAAGTGAGCAGCTGTGTGGGGCTTGGCTGCTGGCTGGGGTAAACCATGATATTAGGCTGTCCCACTTCTCTCCAGCTTCTGAAATTAAGATGCCATTCAAGGTCATGTAGGGATGAGGCACCACCTGACTATGCTGCAGGAAGCAAATATGGGGATCAGAATTTTTTTTCTAACTAAAATCAATTCAGGAGGGGAATGTTCAGTTGACATGGAAGCCATATACACACTGCTTGTAATCACACTTCAGAACCCTGAGTGTAAAATACTATGATCTAAATATTGTCAAATATCCTTTTCCAAAGATGAGAGTTACTTATGAATTAAGTTGTATTTTTCTAGGAATTTTTTCTTCACAACATAGAGTAAGATTTATCATGCATTTAAAGAATATTTTACTTTATAACCAGGTCAATTCTAAATTTTAAAAACTGTAGAAAGGTACAGTTTTGCACAGTTAAGTAAATTATTTATTAAAAAATAATTTTACAGATGAGTGTATCTAGTTCTCATAGGTTGAGATAAAGACAGTTTAATAGGGAAAGCAATAGATGCACATGCAAGAAAAGCAAAACAAGGAATTAATTCCCTGCTTCTCATGGGCAGGTAGGTGTTCAGCCATCTCCAGGAGAGCAGGGCCTGATCATGTGCAACAGTGATGTGGGAAGACACATTCCATCACTCTAAACAACCCACCCTTCTTTCTTCTCTCCCCAGCATGATGTTATTTGGTATGAAATACCCCTTTGGTCAGTTTGGATTTCCTGTCCCAGCTATGTCTCCTCTCCTATGCACACCCAGTTTCCTGGCCAGTATGGCAATACAAAAAGCAAAAAAGGCCTTGGCCCTGTGTAACACCTTTTCAGCAATTAAAAAAGCCTCTATATTATCAACACTGTTTCCAGTTCAAAGTCAAAACACAGCCCCCACACTAGCCACTGTGAGGAAAATTACCACAGCCAAAATAGGCATGCCTAAAAAACTGGTCCATTTCCCAAAGATAGTACAGATTTTTGACCCCACTGGACAGGAAGTGCCAAAATAAGCAAGACAGCTTGGTACAGGACATAATGACCAGATAACTGTGCTACTTTTTAGATGGCAAAGACCATTAATCTCCCTTGCTGGCCATTAAAGTTAACAAAAAGGAACATTTTAACATTTGACAACAGAATGAAGAATTGCCATAGGCAATAAACGAAAGGCAGCTACAAAGGAGCATCAGCTGCCGAAAAGAATCTGTGCTGGCCAGATGAATGAGACTTCACTAGAGACCAGTTATCATATTTGTAAGTTATATTTAATCTCTTCACCCCCACATAAAGGCAATTTTTATGTTTTCAAAAGCAGCAGAATGTTGTATTTTACATGATTTTCAGGACAAATAAAATGAGTCCTGGCCATATTAAAGGTTTAATTCCAGTCACTTAATAATTTCATCCTTGTCAGAGTAAATGCACAAAATTCACTTTACTGCTTACAAGCAATCACTAACACATGATGAAACTGGAGTATTGGTTTGAAACCTAAATAAATAAAACAAGACTGCAGCTTTTATGGAGAAAGGGATGTTACTATTTGTCAATCAAATGAAGGATGCCAATGCTCACTGGTAGGCAATAAAAACCAAAGTATTCTACTGTTGGACCATTTCTCACATATTGCTGCCTGGCTCACAGGCTCCAGAGTCTGACAATGCTGAGGAAGTCTGTGACTCAGTTTCTTTTGTTAGGGCTCAGCATGAAAAGGATTTTTTAAAATTCCAGTTCACTTGGAGGTGCTTCTTAAGAAAATTCACTGTAATTAATATCTGAAGTGAAATTTATACCGTTGGCTTACAGACTTACTGTCTGTGAAAAAATAACTTGGGAACAGAAATGGATTTCTATGCCTTGAAAATTATTTTCCCATTCTTCCTCATAATTAACCTGAAGAGGATCAAGTCCTCTTGTGAAAAAGCAGACAGAATCCCTGTTCCAGTTACTATTCCGACAGGCCCTGGCATACTACAGAGGAGCTCAAATTCCATTATAAAAATGTTTCTTAGTCACTTGCCTTTGCATATAACTGAAGGGGAAAATAAAATCTTTTCAGAACATTCCTATTTATTTGTATTTGATACTGTCCTGTGATTGTCTTCAAACTTCCACACTCGGACTGCTGAACTGTGCCCCATACACAACCAGATTTGATCTGGACTCATTCAGAAGAAATTTACTTTAAAATCTAGCTTGGGTACATGACTAGAAAATCAGATCAAGGCTGAACAATAATCTGAACAAACTCAGGTTTTGGTAAACCTCACTAAGATTCTACCAGAATGCAGATAATATTTTCTTCCAATTCTGGATAGATTTGACCTGATCAGAGGTCACTCAGTTCAGTTCAGGTCAAAGTATTAGTAATAACTTTTAAAAGAATATAAGAATATATTAATGAGGGGGAAAAAATCCCTAGAATCAGGAAAATTGAATTCAATTGGTGCATCTCAAGTAGATACACAAATAGTTTGGCCTCTTCTCAGTAAGGATTTAAAAGAACCTGCTGCCTGTACATTATGCAAATGTGAGCTCACTGTTTAAATTACCTCTGGTGCTCTTCAGCCAACAGTGAATAAAATGTGGTAATTATATCATATTGATATGCACACTCCAAGAGCAAGAGTTATTTTCAAAGGTTAATTATTTACCTAGCCCCTCTCTTTTCATCTCTCCTATTCACACAGCTCAGTCTCTGCAAAAACCACATGAAATAAGGCTTATTTTCTGTACTAGTAAAGTTACATCATCAAAGAATATAAAGGTTTCATTCCACATAAAGTTACCAAGGATGACTGTTGAACATGGAATGAATTCAAAATAATGCAGGTGAGAAAAATACTTGAATTTGCCCATAACCTGGTAGCATGAGATATTTAAACATAGGCTACTAACATAAGGTATTGAAATTATCTAAGTTTTTAGCCTATTAGATACTGCGCCTGTGGATGCATATTCGGTTTTTGCATGCGCTTTTCTGACACTAGTCTCAAAGAGCATTTAGAAAAGTGATAACAGGAAAGCTGCTGTCTAGGAAACTAGAATTCAGAATGTATTTAAGACAACTATCAGAATTTTACTTCCACAAATGAAGGTTTAATATTCACTACTTTTATTCAAGACTGTACTCTGTACTTATTCTTATGGATCGATGCTCTTGTGAGGGTTCTTTTTCTTGGCATTTAAGATCACAGGATCAAACCCCATATCAATAAGCAGAGACATCTTCCACTAGACCAGGTTGCTCACAGCACCATCCAGCCTGACCTTAAATGTTGCCAGGGATGGGGCACCTACCACCTCTCTGGACAACCTGTTCCAGTGTTTCACCACACTCACGGTAAAAAATTTCTTGCTTATGCCTGGGTTAAATCTACCCTCTTTTAGTCTAAAACAATTACCACTTGTATCATAGCAGGACCTGCTAAAATGTTTGTCTGCATCTTTCTTACAAGCAGCCTTTAAATATTGAAAGACTAGAGTAAGGTCTCCCCAGAATTTTCTCAAGGATGAAAACCCCTACTCTCGTAACCTGTCCTCATATGAAAGATGCTCCATTCCTCTGATCATTTTTGTAGCACTCCTTTGGACCCACTCCAACAGGTCCATATCTTTCTTGTACTGAGGACCCCTGAGCTGGATGCGATACTCCAGGTGGGGACTCATGAGAGTGGAATGCAGGGAAGAATCACCTCCCCTGACATGCTGGTCATGCTGTTTTGGATGCAGCCCAGGATATGGTTCTCTTTCTGGGCTTTACATGGTCATGCACATTGCTGGCTTATATCCAGGATTCTTATCCACCAGCACCCTGTTGTCCTTCTCTGCAGAGTTGCTTTTAATCCCTTCATCTCCCAGCTGATATTGGGGTTGCCTCAACCCAGGTGCAAGACCTTGCACTATAGTTCCATAGAGGCCACAGAAGTGGATGAAATATGAAAGACATTTTAACTACAATGAAGGAGGATGAAAGAAGTTTTGAAATATTCTGGACTTATTTCCATCATTTCCAGAAAGCAAATGTACACGGACTTAATTTCTTTTGTAAAGAACAAACATGTACATTGTATGCATCTTTCTCAAGTTTCAAAGAAGGGAAAAAAATAGGGGTTTAATTCCAAGAATCTAAGAAGACAAAGAAGAAACATTAACTTTTCAAATTTTTTTTTTACTTCTATTCTCAGAGTCTTACAAGCATGAATCTCTCATTAGCTTTGGGTGAAATAAATCTTTTTCTCTCTCTTTTGAGAGTAGCAGATGTGTTTCTATGATTCTATGTCTTTTTCAATCTATCTGGGAGGAGTTGGAAGAACAGCTCTTCAGGACTTTTTCTCCTGGCTCAGCGTAGTTCCCATGTCCTTTAATAGTTTTTGACAATTACTTTTAAAAGAAGAATAAATTTAAAGTAACTTTTTTCCTTACAAGTACATTGACAAAATGAGCTCCGGGATTCTGGAGCTGAAATCCATGCTAGAATTCCAAAGGAAAGAGTAGCATTTAGAAACTTCAGTTTCATTGAAAGTCCATAGGAGTTAGTTACCTAAGGGCTATTTGAATGTCCATCCTGTAATCTTAATAGAGAGAAACTACATCATGCAATCCATTCTCCTTTTCTCATCATGCAGATCATTTTTCTTCCACATCAATAAGTTTGAACTTTAGTAGTACTACTCCTGCAGAATATCTTCTGTACAAAACTTGTGCTTTCTCTTCTGGATCTCAAGCTGGATTTTGAAATGTTTAAATCATTTCTAGTAAGCCCAGCAAAATGGAAATAAGGGCATTGATGGTTTGTAAATTCTTTCTGAAGAATCTTAATTAAGGCCAATATAAATGAACTGACTTGCAGTTTTAGAAGTAATTTAGTATACTTTGCATGTTATTAATTTAAAATGTACCTTTCTCACAATCCAAACATAGAATATTATCTGAACAAACATAGAATATTAGAAATGCTGACTGGAAGGGACCTCTGCAGACCTCTCATCCAGCCTTTCCCTTTAAATGTGACTATATCCAACACTAGAACAGATCAGACATGGCTTTGTCTATCTGGGTCTAAAAATGTTTTGAGGACAAAGGCTCCACAGTCCTCTTTCAGAAACCTGCCACTACTGCACTACTTTGACTCTAGAAAAGTAGTTTGGCTCCATCCACTTTTAAATGCACATTCAAACACTTAGAGATCCTGCAGAATTCTCTTTGCCAGATTAAACAATTTGCCTCCTGATTTGCCATGTTCTCATAATTCTTGATTGTCTTAGTAGCCTTCTACTGAATCCTGTCCAGTTTCTCAATATTTTTCTTGAACTGGGAAACCAAATATTGGTTAGGCTGTCCTAAATGTTATGTCACTATGTCTAAGCAGAACCGTGTAATATAGCCCTTTTTTCTGCTAGCCACTTTTCTACTAACATTTCCACAGCTCTGGTTGCCTTTCACGCTGTTGGTTTATATTCAGCTTGTTTTTCACCTTAACACCTGGGTCCTGTCTGTGGGCTGCTATTCAGTCAGTTGCATCCCATTTGGTATTATCAATACATTTGGGGGTTTTCTGCCTCTCATACAGAAATGTTCACTTTCTCTCTTGAGTTCTATGGATTTTCTGCTGGCCTAATCTTCTACTATTGCAAGATCTCTTTCTTCTGAAGCTCTGCCATTTGTTGCAGAGCAATCTGTGTCATCACACAAGTCACTAATAAAGGTGTTGAGAAATAAGGGCTTCCTGGCTTCTCACACTCATTATCAGTCATCAACTGGACATGGAGTGCATTTTAACTGTGGGGCATATTCTGTATTTACCAGTAGTCTGTATAGTTATTACAAGTCTTGGCAAACTCAACAAATATCTTCCTTCTGTTCTCCCTGTTTAAAGCCAGTTGATCTCATCTAGACTTCCGGCGGAAAGATTATGGGTATTATCCAAATTTCTTGAAAGAATCTCTTCTTCCTTTTGAATAAATGTGTCCATTTTTCTAGTTATTGGCATGAAGGTTAGCAAGTAATAGTCCTCCTAAAAAATTTCATTTGTTTTTTCACTTTTAAAGGAAACTAATTAGGTAGAAATTAGGTAGAAAATGCAAGACAACATGACCTTTTGTTTGACTCAATTAGATAAGCACCAAATAGAAAAGTCTGAGAACTTCTGGACTTTCTTAAAGCTGATTAAATGTACTGAAGAAATAAATTCTAAATAGTGTCATTTCCAGAAACCTCATAAACAGAGCTGAATCAATTCAACCTGATTTGTCAAAGAAAAAAAAATTTAAAAGGTGAAAAAAAATGCAAGAATAACTGAATTTAACTGTAACTAGTTTTTGATCACATTAATTATGTGGCTTATAAAGGGAAATGAAAATAAAACTTCTTTTTTTTTCCCAAGCAGTTAGACAGGTGAGACCTCAAAATGTGAACAGAGTGCATGTTCCAGATGAAGATTTTAAAAAGCAGTCTACACTAATAGTAGTTTTCTTTCCCTAAATGGACAGGGATGACTATATGGAGGCTTGCAAGGAGACAGTTAGAGAAAGTAACAAAATTAAATATAATAGTGTTTTATATTCAGAGAGATAAAATCTTCATCATTTAGTGTCTCAGAACTAAAGTCAGAATTAGAAGGTCAGTGAATTCACCCTATAATGGCACCTGCGAGTATTGAGAAAACCCTTACTACGAACACACACCCTTGTGCCAGAGGACAAAATGAAAACTGTCTCTGAACTTCTGTAATTAAGGTAAAAGCATGTAAGAACACTATTAGGAGGTTTATAGCCCGAAGAACTAAAGATATGTTAATGATAAGCCTTTTATGTTGATGGATTCTTCCAATACTGCTACCTCTGAATTTGCAAATAAGAGAATAATTTACTAATTATTAGCTTCTACAGAATGAAATAAAGAAGAAGAAAGTATATTTAATGTATCTTCTGTTATCGTGACTTTTAAAGTTCAAGGATTCAAGCTTTTAATCATAAAAATTAAGGAAATAAACTTTGTTAAAATTGAAGGTCGGTTGCTTAAGCACCTGAATCTAAGCAGTAAGTCTTTCAGAATCTAGATTGCAGCATCATAGTAGGGTCATATCTGCACAAAACCCATAATTAAGGTGCAAAGTTTAATTTGCCTTGGATCAAATACTGATCTCTGTCATAAGATTCTACAGATGTTCAAACACTTGTGCATGTATATTAAGTTCATTGACACTGTAAGTGCCTCTTTAACCAGAGAGATGTTCACAGCCACAATTTCTATACGTGCTTGATAAAAGGACAAAGATATTGCATTAAATAAGTGCATCATTGATAAATCTGTCTATCAGGAGCACACATGTTACAAGAGAAAGAGAACAGATGGGCAGCTACAGTAAGGAGAAAGACTGAAGAACAGATGTGGGTTCTTAGGTTACTGTTGCTCTCTGACACACTTGATGTCTATCTGAGGAACAGAATAAAGAATTGAGTTGGACAAATACTGAATAAATTTGGAATAGTCAGAAAGGATGAGTAAGATGAGTTCCTGAAAGTCATAAAAATTGTCTGGGGAGCAGTGACCCAAGGAGACACAACTTACGTGGAGACAGGGCTGCAAAGCACCAAAAAAAGAAAGTGGGCTACCCCAAAAATTCTTTCCTGACAGTGGCTTCCTCAAGGATATGGCTATTTTCATCCTACCCTGAGGCTTAGGGATGGGATTGGCCTTAGGGTTATGCCTAGGGGTCAGAGGGATACAAAGCCTGGAGTTACTGTTACAGTGAGGCTGAAAAAGGGATGCCAGAAGAGGAGTGAGCTCTACGAAGAATGCTCTCTGACTTCTTCCTCTAGTTTATGGAAGCAGGTTTTGGATTAAGCTTCAGCTTACCTGAAGTCTTTGGGCTAGCATTAGCATTAGTAGTGAGTTAAAGACAAAATTATAGATGCAGTGGGATTGCAAGGCAGTTGCCAAAGTCAGGACTAGATTGCATCAGGAATTCTCCCCAACAACTTCTTCTTGGTCATAGCTTGTCTCATGATTTAAGTTTTAGTCCAGATCTAAATTTGAGGTTTAAGTTTGAGGTTTGAGGGAAAAAGACTAGAATTCCAGGTGGAATGGGGATGCAAAGGGGCTTCTAGGTAGCAAAAAAATTCTCCAGTAGCAGTTTACATCTCTAGGAAATCACTCAGATTAGGTTTAAAACTAATCTAGAGCTTCAGATGAAGTGGCGCTGGAAAGGTGCTGACAACCATTCAGGCTAGGGTTTCTGCTTAACTTCTAATCTGTGTCTTCACTAAGGACTTGCAGGGGCTTTGCTGTCCTGTTTGTACACTAGCCCGTTTCTGTATTATGGGTCTGGGCCCCAGCTGGCAATGCTACTGCCCCTCCCTGCCTAGTTATCACACTTAGCTTCTTTCTCCCTTTAGCTTAATTAACTACTGCTCAGTGCAGCTCCATGAATGTTTTCAGGTTTATCCCGAGGCCAAGGATAGGGCCTCTATGAATGTTCTCAAGTACTTTTTGTAGCATTCGTCATGGATCTCATTCCCTCCTTTGGAAGATCTTTTGCACCACCATTCCATTTAGAGGGGGTGGCTTTCCTTCAGTCCCCCAGGACAGCCCTCAGGTGGGCAGCTACAGCCTGAAGTTTCAGTAACGGCTGCCAGATCATACTGGGAATTCACCACTGGGACAAAAGGACAGTTTGGACACATTAAGCTACGTCCTGCATCGTTAGGGCATACTAACCATTTTGATCCTAGTCATGGCTGAAAATGTTGGCTTTCTGCAAAGAGGTACGGAAAAGAAACAAACCAACCGCTGAGCCTTCTCAAAGCCTACTGAAGTGTTACCAGACTCACCACAGGAAGACAAAGTCTCCTTTGTCCTTTGTTTCTCCTGGTTTCTCATTAAGTCCTAAGAAGTAGAACAGCAATGGAAGAGTCACATAGAGTACTCAGCTAAGCTTAAACAAGGAATTGAAAAGAATGCAGGAGGGGATAAGCAAGTGCTTTGTGATTTGTGAGTTTCCCTGAGGTGTCCAGTGATAGATGAAAGGTTTACAGTTATCAGGGTAGGGCAGACCTTGTGTCCTGAATATCGATCCCCACTTGCTTGAGAATTAAATGTGCTATAAATCTACAGCTTCTCTGCCTTTTGCATGCTCAGCAAAAGCACACATTGAGGAGAGGAAGCATGAGCAGGAAAGAGGGAACTTGGAAGAGAAAGGAACATCTGAATTAAAAGACCTGCTTGAAAATAATTTCAAGCAGCTTCCTCATCCTCCCCTCTAAACATTTTAAGTGTATTAATGTAGTAATTAACAGTAGAGAAAGAGAAGAATATTCCCCAGGCACAAAAGATAAACCATTCACATTACTGAAGAGGAAGAAAAGGTGCTGTAGCATGCATTTAAACAGCCTGTCTGTTGCTGCTCTTGGTTCACTCATGATTTAATTCTTTACTTTGTTTTTTTCTCTCCCCGTCCTCCAACCCATCTAAATAAGGTGCCCTTCAGAACAATATTTATTTTACTTTGAAGCCTTTATAGATGTTAGCATTAGTTTTTCTTTGCAAATGGTTTCAGTTGGGAGGAGTTATTTCGATGTGGGGAACTGCTGTGTATTTCTTTTTCTGAAGGAGATATTTGGTAAGAGAGGCAATATGTGCCTGAAATTAATAGACTTTTCAGCTGTCTATGACATGTTGTTATCTATGCTGTGGTATGCATGCCTTTGCATTTGCCATTGAGCTCTTCCAATCAAATAACTGAATATCATGATAGCAGTGTTCACAGGAAAATAATCCACATTTAAGGCCTAGTGGGAGATTTTTGTTGCTGAATAAGCAAAATGCTTAATCTTGGTGTTCACACCAAAGTAGAAATGCATTTAATAATGCAGTTTGGTCATAAAATGACAAGAAATTCACTTTGAAAAGTGACAGATTTCTCAGAAAACTCAGATTTTAAAACAGGAAATTGAACTAAATCTGTGACAGAAATAAAAAGATACCTGATGTGGTGGTTTGACCTTGGTTGGATGCCAGGTGTCCACTAAAGCCATTCTGTCACTAACCTGCTCAGCAGGATGAGGTAGAAAAACTACAAAAGGCTAATGGGCTGAGATAAGGGCAGGGAGATATCATTCACCAATTACTGTCACAGACTAAACAAGCTGGACTTCAGGAAATAAATTATATTTATTACCAACAAAACCAGATTAGAATAATGATAAATAAATTCAAATCTCAAAAATACCTTCCCCCCACCCCTCTCTCCTTCCCAGACTCAACTTTGGTCCTGTTTGTATACCTTCTCCCCATCAGCAGTGCAGGGGTACAGGGAATAGGGTTTATGGTCAGTTCATCACACGTCATTTTTGCCACTGCTTCCTCCTCAGGGGGAGAACTGCTTTCCCAGCTCCAACATGGGGTCCCTCCCATGAGAAACAGGCTTCTGTTAACTTCTTCAACATTAGTCCTTCCCATAGGCTGCAATTCTTCATGAACTGCTACACTATGGGCCCATTCCGCAGCATGCAGTCCTTCAGGAGCATACTTCCCCCGTGTGGGTCCTGCAAGGAGTCACATGTCCTGCCAGAAAATCTGCACCACTGTGGGCTTCCCACAGAGTCGCAGCTTCCATTGGACACACCTGCCAGCTCCACCATGCACCCCTATGGGCTGCAGGGGCGCAGCTGCCTCACCATGCTCTTCGTCACAGGCTGAAGAGAAATCCCTGCTCTGGCAACTGGAGTATCTCCTCACCTTCCTTCTTCATCAGCCTTGGCTTTCAGGATATTTCAGATGGACAGCTGGTGGAAGCACTCCTTACTCTGCCCTCAGTCCCAATGTGCTGGCTTGGCACAGGCCTATTATTGTTCAAGCTAAACAATACTGCAGCTGGTTAAGGTCCATTCACAAGATTCTCTTATAGTGCGACACCACGTTTCTGCTGGCATATACATATATATATCATCAGACATATACATCAAGGAAGCAACACTGGGACAGTAAGAAATGTTCTAGGGACAGAAACTTTTTACAGCTTCTGGTGTTATTTTATAAAGAATAAAGCCAGTTTTAGGCTTAATATCATCCTAGATGTAATTTCAACTACTGAAGCAACATCAAAACTTCCTTCCATTATTACATTTTACTGGAAGTCTCAGCCCGTCAGATACAATTCATAAGCCACAGAGACAAAAACAAGGCGTGTCTCTCACCTCTCTCTTGCTTCCTTTTAAAGACACAGACTTATTTTTGGAGATGTAAAAGTACTTTCTCATCATTTTAAAGTGCCTGAATTCCTAGAAATACTCATGATATTTACTAAAAAACATTTAATTTTCATGAGTCTTTAAAATTATTATTTCATTCAGATTAGTAAATATGTAAGTCAGAATTTATTTTCTAAACTGTTTAAACACACAAAAAAGAATTCTGTGTGGCAGAGGGTAGGAGAACAAAGGAAAAGAATATTCATTTTGGTTAGTAAGTGGAAAGAGCTGTTACACATTGCATAAACAGGGCAAGTAGGAGAAGGAAAGATGCTCCAATTTTTTGGCAGTCTAATATAATGTCATGAAAATACTTAATACTAATAATCTTAATATTGAAAAAAATTGAGAAGTCCAGCTGCCACATTCTCCCACTCATGGAGTAAAATTGATAACACCTGGAGAAACTTGAAGAGTACACAGATCTGACTCTGCTTTTCAAAATACCCCATATTTAATGGGTAAAATCCCAGGAAAATGATTTAGATTCTTTTGAAATATAGAGTGGTCTTTTCTTGACATAAAACTCATGCTGTTTCCTAGAGTATTTCCAAGCTCCTGTTTCTGTTTTATTCAAATAATTCTTCCTATCAGTCAGAATCAAAGCTAATCAAAGCTTTTCTAATGAAGTAAGGGTCGAGTTATTCTAGGACAATATTTGGAGAGAACATAAAAATGAAAGTGCAGTTATTTTCATTTTTAAGGCAACAGAGACTGGCAAGTATTTATTTATTTATTTATTTATTTACTATGACAGCACTTAATCTATTCATTGGCTGGTTGTATGAAAATCCTCCAGGTCCCTTTACCTTTAAAAGGCATTTCTTCTTACTGATTTCCTGTAGTCAGGTATAAGACAAATTCTATGATTCCTAATAATATACGCACTAAGGAAACTTGTCAACAAAAGTGTTTATTATGTTGTAGCATGAGGAATGAGAGTAAAAGGATTTCAATTCAATCATAAGTGTATCCCCAATATAACACCTATGGTAAATCCAGAGAGGAAATAAAAGATTAATTCCTAGAGAGAAATGGCAGTTTGGCAGCAGCATGTTACTGTCAGATTGTTATTTTTGCAATATTGTTATTTTTGTTATGCTTCTGCACACAGGCTGGCATTTGCATGAAGTTGCTGCATTGCAAATGGATTCCCTGATCTTCTTTCTCTATATTTACCAGAAGTTTCTTCTCATACAAGATTAATACCAGTAATAATAATAATAATAATAATAATAATAATAATAACTATAACAATTCATTAAATTTCTATTACCTCTTTCATATAGAAAATTCCCAAGATACCTTTCATCACCAGTGTGTAATTTAGAAAATTAGTATATCTTTTTGCATAGAAACACAGAATAATTTAGCTTGGAAGGGGCCTCTGGAGGTCACCAAGTCCTGCTTTACCCTTCACACACACAGCCGTGGAGAGCTACCAGAGGGTGTTAAGTACCAAAAGAAGGGCTGCTCCCCTTCAGCATGGTGAGCCGTGCTGTCTTGAGTGAAGGATTAACATTGGAGAGTTAGACACAGTAAAATATATGTGCCAGTAATCATCTGCATGCTGTAGTCTATGTCAAGACATCATTGCACAGAGGAAATTACACATTCTTAGCTAAGAAGTGTCACATCTAGTGTCTTTTTTTTTTCCCCCACTATTCCGTCAGAAGAGTCAGAAAACTGTCCTTGGTCTAATGCAAAGCTTGGCATTTAACGTGCTTGGGAGAAATGCCATCAGCTTTCTGGCCTCAATATTTCTTTAGTGTTGCAAGGTTTTGGGGCTTTTGATATAGAAGGCACAATATGATTCATCCTGTCTAAAGCTTGGAGGTACCTCTTTGCTTATTGCTAGAATTGCTAAGCCAGCAAGAACACTTGCTGTGGGATAGGCTTGTGAAGTAAACAAGACAGATAGACCTCAGTACCAATCACAAAATGTACTTCACTCTAAGTGGCCCTGCAAACCTCCAGGAGTCTTAGTCTATACTGGGGGATTTGTAAATCTGATAAATAGCTAGAGCTAAAAGAATAATTAAAAGATTCAAAGCTAAAGGTTACAGATATTCAGCCGTTGAATTCCTGCTGGTTTAGGAGATTACTGACATCATACATAACATTTCAGAAGTGTTTCTGAGGTAGAAGATTAGTGGAGAAGCTAATTTTTTCTCTTTGAAATTATTTAGCTGCACGAAAAGTGCAATTCTGTTTGTTTAGGTGGTACTGTGGCTGCCACTGTCAGGAACACTAAATTCCAGAGCAGCAGTAGTTAGCTTGGGTTCTTAAAAAGAAATGTATTTGATCTTTAGTGATCTTTTTCCTTTCCTCATCATGACTCTGAGCTTGATTCAACAGTTCTTTTAAGGCTTCTCACTTCCTGGAAAAAACATAGAGTGGGACTGTATGCAAAGGCGTTCCTTCAGTTCAGTTTGCAGCTTTTTCTTACAGTGTCTACAGATCTGACAAAGGTGACAATTCAGGATGAGGCTTGAAAATGCCCCACTTAGTAAATTAAAACTAAATTTTAATTTATATGGATAAACTGGTGTACTGGATTTTGACCTGTTTGCTACAGAAAAAAAATTTCTGCTTTTTTTTTTTTTTGGTTCAAAATACATTTAAGGATATTTAAGACACATTTTAGGAAGACAGCTGAGAGATGAAACAAATTACTTCTGGGCATTACAGACCTCCATAGCTTTACTCTTTTTTATATTATGTGTTCAAAGGCTGTAGATGCAGCTCTGCTGTCTATTATATGTTCGTTGATGATGCTCAAGTTATCTTTGCCAAGCAGTACCTGTTGCTGGGATAATATTTTCAGGAACATAGATATTTCATTTTCTGTCCAGTGCTCATTGACAGACAAAATCTGGTTAGAATAAGATGTATATGAAACCTCGAGACAACCTTAAAAAAAGACGTTATTGATGGCAAAATGCTCATCAACACTGTTGGTACAACGTAAGTAACAAAATAATTTTAAACCCATCTCTTGTAAAAAAGAATCCTGTATCATTAGTACTTTATCATGGGGAATAGAAAGGACTATATTGTTGAAAGAGAACAGTCTGAATTGTTACTTATCCTGTTGATACCTTAAGGATAACTGGCAATGTAAGGACAATCTTCAGTTGTCTTGAGGGTCTCAACACCCCAGCACATTCCGAGGACAGATGGCTAATCCTTTTACCATTCCATGGGCATTTCTGGGATTTCAAAATTTCAAGATAGCTTGTATATCTGGGATAACTAAATATTCGACCTGTGTTTTGCTGCACCACTCACTTGGGAAAATATGATGTGCCTGGATCAGGTATAGGATGACAAGGGCATTGCTTTCAAATCAGACAGGATCAAGGGATTTTATGCTGATTTTCCAATGGCTATGGGAGGCCAGATCACACATTATGCAGGTTCACTTTAATCTGGCACTATGAAGGTTAAAAAATGGATTTACTCTACTGTTTGTTACAGCCTAGTGTTCCTGATGGAAAAAGTCTGAACTGAGGAAGTCATGCCGCAGAATTGCTTTTAGTGATTGTACAACTTAGCAAATTCTAGCTCTCTTTTGCCTCGTGTTGAACAGGATTTGATCCTCATTTCCACACAAAGAAGCTGAATAAATTACCTTCAAACACATTTGTTATTATGCAATAGGTTTTTGGGTTTTTTTCAATCCTCTCTGCTAGAGTAGCTGTGTTTTACATGAATATTAATTAACTGAGCCCAAGAGAGTAAGAAAAGGAGGGTGCAAAATTGCCTATATATTCTAGAGATTATAATACCAGGAATTATGGTTCAAGCCTTAGTTTCAGATGAAACTTATCTATTAAGTGTGAAGTGAAAACTTTTCAGTACTCTCTGGAAATTTCCAACCGGTTCTCACTTAGTTTAGTATTTCTGCTCTCTATATTATAACTATGTGCTGTAAGAATAAAAGGCATACTTTTTTTTTTTTTAAATAAAACCTTTATCTAAATTGCTTATAGTGTGGACATCACAAGTTGTTAAAAATATTTTTTTCTCTCATGTTATTACTGTTTATACAGCAAAAGTCTCTATGCTTACCTAGGCTGTGTACAGATGCATCATGATAAAATCCAGTCAAATGAGGGCATCATGGAAACAATCCCAGGTTAGTCAGAAGGAAATACTCAAATGTGTATCAAATCTGACTTCTCTAGAAGTCTTTAAGGACTGTGACATATAAATCATAATCTTCCTCAATAGAATTAGGTTTCTACAATAAATCGTTCATATGAAAATGCTTTCCCTCTCAGCATTCATGTATGATTGTCTGAGTCATGAGCAAGAGAAGGGTGCAGGTATATTAATGCACTAAACCACCACACCATGATTGCTACTCACAGGATGCCATCAGCCTGTCTCATTTGCCTGCTTTCAAACTTCCAGCTAAGGTACTCCACAACTCTCTCCTGAGCTGCCCTCTTTTTTCTGACATAGAACCAATGCACGTCTTTCTGATGTGAGATTAATTCTCCAGATTACAACCATTGACACCCTAGAACTGGATTTTCTTCCCACAGTTAAATAAAATTAAATGTAATAATATGTTATGACAAAGAGCTAGGATGAGCATTGTTGTGTGCCTATACTCATATATTTTACCCCTCCCTGCTGCTGGATAAAGCCAGTTCCTGCTGCCTCAGAAACCCCACACACAACACACTCCCTGCTGGAGTGTATGGAAGGATACTTCATTTGCTCTGTGCACTGCTGTAAGCCCGAGACTTCTGCCAGTTTTTCTAATCAGCCTTCTAGCAGGTAATTCAAAATTGCAAAAATCATTTTAAAAACCCCACTTCATTTGCACAGGAGCCTGATAATTATGGAAGCAACTCCTTCCCCCAACACTGTGTCCTGGAAATAATATATATATATGCCTGCTCTATTCAGAGCTGCTTAAGCTAGATCAGTTTTGGACTTCTACAGCAACAGAATTCCAAGTTTATAACACTTTAGATAGTGCTTCCTAAATTTATGCTTCCTGGCTGGTAGGAAATGAGTAGAGAAATTGGATCACAACTCTAGACATTGTTGTTTAACTCTCAGCAACTCTATTGTATTTAAACTGTCAAAATCTGTGTCTCAGGCTAACCTCAAATTTAAAAACTTATAAAAAAATATATAATTAGAACACATTAATATTGTTCTGATATTACAACTATTGTGGAGGTCACAGTAGACTGAAACTGAGCACCTTCTGTAAGAAAAAGCAAAAGTACATAAAATAATGGCATTACCTGCTCCACTATAACGCTTGTCTGAGGAAAAAATAAAAAAAGGATCTGATGAAAAAAGCGACACAGAGAAAGAGATAGATATGCATAAAGCCACAGAGCAAAACAGACTCTAATCTCCTGAGTGCTTGGCCGTGGTCACAGTGTTGCTAAACATCACGGATACCATAGGTGAGGTACAGACTAACATCCTGCACCGGGGCACACACACCCTGTGACTCAGAAGAGAGTGGGGAGCTTTTATTCCACTGTCCATGCACCTGGAAGTGTCTGCTGTATCAGGGAGTGTTAGCTGTGAGGTTAGTGCAGCAAGCCCTATTGTGGTAAATACCCAAGACATCCTGTGCCAAACTCTAGCTAGACATGCAACTACAAGCATAATTTCCTTCCTTCCCTTAGAGATAGAGGTGTATGATCTTTTCATACAATAAAATTAAATAGAGCTTTGTTTAGAATTCCATATCATTTCCCGGCAACCAGATTAAGGTTATAGTGTATTTTTCACCTGTAAATGCTTTGAGACCTTTTTGTTGCTTATTTTTAAAGCATAAAATGGTTACAATTTTTTGGGATTTATGTGACAGGGCAACATTTGAAGGTAGTCTGAGGTCTCTAAAATGTATTTATACAACACACACATCTCAGGCTAAATTTGCTTTTTCCTCTGAAATCATTAGTTTTAATCCCTCAGCTTTGAATTCATTGTTGGTTTCCTTCTAGGATTGCATTCTTCCATTATAGACTGGTAATAATAATGCTTGGTATTTATAGAGCACTTTATATTCTCAAATCTCTGTGCAAGCATTCATTATTTCATGATTATAGATTTAAAATAATTCAGTCCTATTTTAGAGGAGCAAAGTGGAAGGCATTGAAACACTGAGGACTTCAATCTCAAAACAAGTAAGTGACAAAAATGGTAAAAATCAGAGACCTCTGACTTCTGGGATCATGGTACCTGCTAATTCATAGCACTTATCAAAATAGTTACTAAAATTAATCAAAAAGAAAAACCCAAAGCAGTAAGCAACTTACAAAGGTCAATATGTGTCACAGACTAAACCATGCCATTATTACAGAGAGCTCAGTGCAATAACGGGCTTGGAAATTTTGTGACATTTATTTTAGATAAAAGTGAAAATACAAGTTGTAATTCTGAAAACCACTCATCCAGTGTTTTCCATCCATGTGTGGTTTGAGGCACATTTTTGAGAAATTCTTTGGTGAAATAGTTTCTTTGGGGTTTTTTCAAGGATTAGGAGCATTTAAAATAAATCAGTTTATTTAGTTTGTCTACCACTCTTTTTCCCCATGTTTTAGATGAGACATGCTTTCACATTGGATCAGATCACTAGACTAATTTGTATCCAGTGAGCAGTATGAAGTTGTAATAGCCAATGCATGAAGAACTGGAAAAATATAAAATATAGCCAGCTAATTTTGCATTGTTTTCCAAGAAAGAAAACTTCTGCAGAGGTTATTTCCAATAGCAGATTTTAATGAAATAAAAGCAATCTGTTGACATTTCTTTGTCTTGGGTAATTGATCTGAATTACTCAAAACTCAGAAAATTAAGCAATAAATCTGGAAGTCCAAATGCTCCCCCGTTTGTCTGTTCTTCCTCATTAGAAGACAATAAGACACTGGAAAGTGGTTAACCCTCTGGAAGTCAAAAATCTTTACAAAAGGTACCAACAATTACAAACAACCAAGTTACCGTATCATAACAAATTACCTTTTCTCAGCTGACTCTTCTTAATTGATTCCTCACACACCCCTTTACTCTTCTGCAATTGCCAAGTAATTTATTTCACATTTGCAGCATGCTGGAAGCAGATAGATAAAATGATCTAGCTGAAGTGCTAAATCCTTCACAACAGTAGCATGTTTGCATATGAACAACTGTGCTGGAAGGACCTGGAACAAATCCTCCCCCGTGCTGGGGTTTTGTCTGCCTGAGCTCAGAGCTGACTTCACCACAGTGGAGCTGGAGCAGGATCTCTTCCTTCTGGTGACACTGGGAGAGGCTCCCTGACATGTCTGGGGGGAGGCTTACAAGGGCTGACCCATGAGAGCTGATTTCAGGCAGAAGCTCTTGAACTTGGTCCCTGCCTGAGTTACAGCTCCCACCATAGCCGAGATTATTCCTGACCGTGGAGTCTCTGGTCTGAGGCCCCAAACCATGAACAGACTTTTCAACTGGATGAAAGTCGTCATCAGGAACTTGCCTGATGCCCTTGTCTGTGGCATCCTTTCTGATAGTAAAATAATTAGTACTAGCTCTACCTCTCAATTTTTGGGAGGTAAAAAACACTATAATAAACACTTTATGATGTTTAGAAACACATCAGACAGTAATCCAGAAGTTGTGATCCAGGAGGAATTCCAACTGATTCAACAATGAGGTCCATATAGTCAGCAGCTTTGGTTTTCCTTTTGTCTGTGTAAACATATTTAATAATAATGGCAGATGGCACCATTCAATGTATCACTGCCAAAAATGTTTTGGTCTCAACATGTTTATGATCAATCAACCTTCAGCATTCCCTGTACTTTATACAAAGTGTGCATTGTACACCTGAGACACATGGGTTTATTCCTATCTGTCTATTAGATGATTAAAGTAATAAAATGGCACATAATGAATATTCATGTTTATTGCTGAATATGGAACTGTTACTTTCCATACATTAGAGTGAACAAATATCCACTTGATGAATGTTTCTAATCATTATCAGAAAGCAGTTGTGAATATAGCTGACTTGAATAGCACTTCAGACTGGAAAACAGGTTTGAGGGAACTGCGTTTGAGAGCTTTGTACTCCTCCTCTCCACCCTGCTCCATCTGAAAATAAACCCTACAAAGTTTCCAAACGTCTGCTGTGAAATCTGTGAAGGAAATCCTGCAATGGTAAGGTGTATCATCAGCAGTATCTGGAATTTCCATGTTAACAGTTGAGGAATCCATTCAGTGCAGATAGCTTGGTTTGCAGCTGCAGTGGGCGCTGCAGGTTGAGCTCTGGGTGGGAGAAGCCCGAGGCAAGGGGCCATGAACTGGTGCTGACCCTCTGCATAACAAAGAGCATGGGGACCTGTGGCTCAGCCAAGTGAGGGAAACACTCAGAGACACAGCAGGAGCCAATGACCACAGATTTATGTGGGCTTAAACTGTGAGAGTATGAAAGCCGTGGTAGGCTTTTGTTCAGGGTCCTTTCCGAGACACCTCGCTCAAGCTGTTTTTTTGTTTTTGAACTAGATTAAATTATTTTAAAGATCCCGAGGCCTGGTGCTCTCTTATGTGAAACATGGGGTTGAGCTGGTAAGGAAACCTTGTCTGAAGGAGTATGGGGTGTGTAAGAGGTCAAGAGCGGCAGCTGTTGGGTCACTGGAGCCACACACTGCGAAGGGGCTTCAGTCCTGGCAGTGAAAGTCTTTTATTGTGGAAGTGTGACTGAAAGAGTGGCTCCTGGATAGTCAGACAGTAAAGTTTCCTTAACACAGTTCTGCATTTGCAACATTCACAGAAACATCTGATTCTCTTTCCTGTACTATCACACATCACAATCCCCTAGCCGTTTTAACTTTGAAAATAATTCCAAGCAAAATGAGCATCCCAGTAAGAGGGAATGTAGACAGCTTCAAAGTTAAAGCCTCTGTCTTCTGGTTTGAAAGCCTCTGTGGGGTCCCAACTCACAAACCTTGTTCAGATGTTAGTCTCAGCTTAGCTTCTGATGGAGGGCAGTGGACTGCACAAGGTTTCTATGCTATTTGACATGCATCTGGGACTTTCTGCAAGAAGAAAGGAATGGAAAACTGAAATTAGTTTTCTACCCTGAAGAAATTTGTTGGTATAGAAAGTAGCTGTCTCCATGTCTGTGCCCGTGGCTTTGTTAGAAGATTCCTGCATGACTTGTCACTGTTATAAAGCCTTTCTGAGAACTCTGCACACTGTGACCACTTGCACATGTAGCTGAAGTTTCAGGCTTGAAATCCTGTAACGTGGAGGCAATCTGAGGGTCAAACAGGCTTTTATTAGGTAACAACTGACTGACTACCTCTGTAGAAGTTAGTACCACACACAAGTACTATGGTTACTGGGCTGAGGAGCTTTGGTTGCTGCAGTCTGCTGCCGTGCAGCTGAGACTGGTGGATGTGAGCTCAGATGAGAAATCAGTATCTGTCTGTGTAAGTATTCCTTGTCTGTCATCCTTCATCTCTGGTTCCCTTGGAACTGATGAGTTCACAAAGAAAAATATCCCCTCAGACACTCACCTCAGCAGGGATACCAGTGCTTTTAGCACTAGCATTATCAACAAAATATTAATCCCTTGCTACTGAGTCTCAATTAGAAGCCAGTTTCTAATAACTTTAGAAGTGGATGGAGATCTGCTGAACTGTCTCCCAGCTCTAAATGGCATAAAGAGCAATTATTGTCTGTCACACTTGCAAGCCATTACCAGCTCTGCCATTTTGGCTTTGCACTGAACCGTACTGGGAATGTTCACACAGCTGAAAGCTACCACAAGATGGGTGTTTCCTCAGGCCTGGCCAAAAGCTGAAGCCTTGATCCTGTCCTTTTGCATTCATATATCTTAAAAAACAAGTGATGTGAGCTCTTGCCCAGGCCATATACTGCTTAAATGTGTTTTGATTTAAGTAGATTTGAAAACATGTGAACACCAGATTTCTTGGCTGCTAACACTATCTCAGAATCTGAATAAGCTGTCTGTGTAGATAAATTCTTGGAGAGAGCAACGAAAGCAAGTTTTTTTCAACCCATGAGATTTTTAATAAACTGACTAGGTTTGTGTGGCTTATCATAAGATAGCTTTCAGTGTTTGTGGCTATTCCAAGTGGGACATTATTCTGAAGAGTGTGTTTCTTCTCTTGGGAGAAGAGAAGGAATTCTTCCAGCTACACAATGGGAAATGTCATATTCTCTTCCACTAAAACATAGAAGCCTTCTGCTCTTTAAGGGTTTGCCAGGGGAATCTGAATGACTGCAATAGCCTACAAGTAAAATGTTACATAGGTCGCATAACAAACATCCCTAGACTATCCTAGAAAAATCTAGTAGGCTCACAAACCCTTACATATGTGTGTGCCCAAGGAAAAAGAAACTCGAATAATTTACACTTTGTTTTTAAACAAATTTTCCGTTATTTACACAAAAGACCCAAATTATTTTTAACTTGCTCACCCCCAAAAAATATCTTTCACACAAGCAATTGTAATGCTCTTTCTTGATGATGAAAAAGCTCCAAACCAGGATCCCATGTTTGTTTTGTGCAAAACTTACTTTTTGAAGTAAGAATCCTTAAAAATAACTTTATTGTTAGGCTTTAATGTCTGCTCGCCATATGAGGACAAGCACTAACCACACATGAGAATGTTTGAAAGAAACTGACACATTTTTTGACCCATGCACTTAAACCAAAACACTATCAGAGAGCACACAATCTATTTTGTGATGTCCTCTCTATTTATGCATTTTCTTCACTGAGGTACAATTAAGAGAATGTAGCTGAAATAATCCTTCAGAATTCATAGCCCTGCAGATTAAGGCCTTAAATAGCTGTATAATTCCGTGAGTTTCTTGTAATCTACCTCTTTTTTTTTTTCCCCTCATTTTGATTTCTGCCAGTGAAATGCCAAAGAACATAAAAAGTCTCAAAGTTTTCAAAATAGTGAAAGCAAACTTAATTCTAAACCCTTTGTATTAAAATGTGACATTTTACCTAACAAGCAAGAATGAAGGAATGGAATTCTTAGGAAAACTTCTTTCGTTTTTTCCATCTGGAAAGAAAGAAAACAATATCCCGTAATGTATGTCTTCTTAAGTGGTTTCTAACCCAAGTCAGGTGATTGAAGATACTTGTGTAGTTATGGTGCAGTTCTGTCATTTTTGATTAAAGCTTTTATACTGGCCCATGTTACATGAATGAAGCTCCTCAGAGAATTTTTGTACTGATTTCTGTTTGAGGTTCGCATTGGACATCAGTTAATTAAACAAGTCCCAGTCCTACAAAGATCTGATTTTACTTTACTGGTCTAACTGACGCAAAATGATCTATAGGAGTTTGACAACTCCTTAAATTAAGCTTTGAGTTTTTCCTGAATGCGTAAATAAACAGAGACAGTACTTTGAAACCATGCAGTGTTGTGGGTGTTCAAAAACCTTGCTGTATTAGACCTTTACTGGTACTTAGTACTGATTCAATTTTCATGACCTATAATCTGAAATGTAAATGGCAAACTGTCTTCTCTGCAAACATCAGTGACAGACACCAAAGTCCCTGTCCCCAGATTATTTAGACTGTACTTAGGTTTTTGTTGCATGCAAATTGAGTTCAGAGATGTAACAGAATGAAGCAACAGTGTGTTCCCTCATATTGTGGTAAAGATTATGCTGTTCAGTATTTGCAATTAGATAGCTGCCTTCAGCTTTAATAACTCTCCTTCCTTCTTAATTATTTTTGATCAGCATGATCTTCCCAAGCATGTATGAGGCAATTTTTTCGGGTATAAGAAAGGTGTTCTCTGGCATCAGCAACTCTAATGGTGCAAATGCTAATAAAATTAAAAAAAAAAAAAAAAAAAGGCAAGCCTGTTAATTGTGAATGATTTGCTTTCTCATCCCAAGCTGATGGAGGAATAATTTTGATGAAGGATTCAGAGTCAGGAAGCATCAAGTGAGTTCACTCCAGATTAATTTCCCTTTCCAAAATCAAATAGTTGCTGCTGGAGTATGGAGCTGCATCTTATCTGCCCCATTCATGGTGGGATGAATAGGCCATATATTTGTCAGACATTTAATTTAATCAATGAAATTTAATTATGTTTCCATGCAAAACCACCTGTGACCTTCCATCTGCTAACGAAATTCACCCATCCATGCACATATGCACACAGTCTTCAAAAAAAAAAAAGTAAAAAAGGAGTATTCCTGGAGGTATAAAGGAAACAAGGATTCTGACTACTGCAGCTGGATGCATCTGCTCATACTGTCTTTCCAGAGAGTTGGTAGACAGGAGTTTGCTACCTGGGTTGCCTTTAAAGAAAGAGTTGAGAAGCATCCATTCAGAGGAAATTAGAATTGCCTAGGTGAGCTGATGGAAGACAAAGTGATGTATTTCATTTTGCCCTGTGCAGTAGAAGAGATGTATTAAATGTGGCTTCAGAATTATAACTGTCTTTTTTATCCATAGACACTTGACACAATACTAAGCAAAAAAAAAACTATTATGGTCTTTTTTCAGAAAAAAATGTTGAAAGCAATCAGATAGTGATGGTTTATGTGCCATCTCTACTTGCCAACAGAGACCAGTAGAATAATTTCTTGTTGAACCAAACGATACATTAATTGATATCAGCCCACACCAGATAGGCAAAGCTTGAGACTGACAGTCTGATTTCTCTTTAGCTCAGAGTGAAACTGGATTCTCGAGAGTCTTGTCAGGTTTCTCTTTCGCTCTGAAAAGCTGTCCCTAGTAATAATTAAAATTTAAAAGATGTTTAAAAAGACAGAACTTAAGTTCTGAAAAAAAATCAAGAGTTCAAAGACATTTCCTGTTCCAGTCGAATAAAAGTCAAAATAAGGAGAATTTGGATGGACTATAAAGTGATGCATGTTTCATACTGACAATTGCCAAAGAAAAGTATTGCTATTTGTAATTTCAGCAAAAAATTGGACAGTTTTAGAAGACATTTCTCATCAGTCTGCTAAGTTATAGAGTTCTTTATTATTAGTGTTTTCCTGTATCAAATTTTGATTTCATTAAAAATATTTCCTAGTTTACTTACCTGTTTTTATTGGCATCCTTCTTCCAAGAATCTCAAAGTAATGTAGCAATTTGGTAGGTACCCTGCTGTTGTACATTTTTTTGGTTTGTTTGTTGTTGGTTTGGGGGTTTTATTGTGGGGGAGAGAGTGCTTGTGTTTCTTGGTTTGTTTTTTGTTTGTTTGTTTGGGGCGATTTTTTGAAGATTGCAATATAAGAAGGTGATTAAGATCTCATAGAAAAGTCTGTGACCAAGCTTAGGAGAAAATCTGAGTTTCCGGTAGACAGTCCTGGTAGACTCAACCAACGATTATAATTCTGGAATAGAAGTTAAAATGAGTACTGGATCTCAAACAAAATTCCTTTCTTCTGTATTAATAGGAAGGAAGTCCAGGTTCCTCTGGGTGTAGAGAGAATGGGCTTTTTACTACCGAAACAGAATTGTGCTAGACTCTAATTTCTTTCCAACAAGGTGTATGCAGAACTCTGCCAATTAAGGAAAGTCTTTTCTTATTTCCAAGTTGGTGTCATATTTACTATTTTTTCTTCAACAAATAAAAAGTAAAATGCTCCATTGTCATTTCCTATTGTAAGTGTCCTCGGGCATATGACTGCCTCTTTCTGCTAGAGAACCTGCAAGCTCTTTCAAAAGCACATGTAACTCATAGGCTGAAACAAAAAGGTAAAAAGAAATCTCCACACCTTTCAACACAGAATTTTTAAAAAAACAGCTTTTCTTGATTAAATAAATGGAGCTTTTGAATTGAATGAGGCATTGAAACCGAATGATGGTTTGTTCTCTCTCTCCCTCTCTCCCCCTCTCTCTCCCTCTCCCTCCCTCTCTCCCTTCACCCCCTTTTGTTGTTTGGCTGGTTTGTGATTTTTTGATGTTTTTTTTTTTTAAAGGTTTTTTCCATACTTAGAAAGTTCCCATTAGTAAAAAATAGAGGAGAAAAAAAAAGGCTATCTAGATGAATGAGAAAAGATAAAATAAAAATGTTTAAAATACATTTTTAGTACAAATAACAAGATGAAGTGTTGCATCAACTTTGTGATTTTTTGAATACTGTCCTTTTCTAGGTTTGTTGTTGGATAAAGAATAGCTTTCATTTGTGAGATAAAAAGGACAAATTCATCTGGAGCTGTGTTCCCCTGCAGCTTATATATTTTCATATACTGGTGTAATTTGGAGCTACACTCTAATCATAATTCAGTTCCTGTCTTTAGTAAAAGCATGTGCCTCTAATTTGCAATCAATTTCTGTACTTGACACATGGAAATAATGAATGTCCCCATCTACAGCTGGAGACAAAAGGAGAAAGGAGTGTGCAGCACTTTGTAGGCTGAACTGTCTGGGTATTTCCTTCTAGGCTTTGGAGCCTGGGCATCCAAATCATGCTAATATTGTGCTATAATCATTGTGTGAATAAAGATTCTCTGTTTAAAGTTTTCCCTCATCTCTTTTGAACATACAACTTGAATAATTGCATAAACATGAGTGAGAATTTAATGACACCAGTTGATCACATGGGGTCTGACATCGTGTAAAGTATGAAATGTCATGCAATTTCCAAAAGCAGCTATTTGTGGACATATTCATTTCTACACGTGTCATAGCTGCTATTATTTTTCTCATGCTTGTCTTTCACTGAAAAAAAAACTTGTAAAAGGAACAATATCTGGAAACAAAAATATCTGGAAATAATTGTCAAGAATAAATACGTTATTTTAAATCCCGTCCTTTTCAAGAAGTCTTATGCCTGATTTTCAAGGCATAGCTGTAAAACTGATTTCCTAGTGTGTAGAGATTTTAGTGAGGGTTCTCTGTGGTAAGTCACTGAATTTAAGAAGATTACATTACAGTGCATCATAAAGAAATCATCTCAAGTTTGTGTTCCATTCCTCTGTTTTAGATGGAATGTGACATGCTTATGTATTTACCGTGGCTTTTTAATGTGTATTTTACTGTGATAATGGCTGAGATCTCCCGACATGACCAGGACCCCCTTTCTGTTAAGCAAAATATAAACTGAATTATGAACCTGCCTTTAAAAGCTTTTAGACAAAAATATCAAGTAAGGAGGAAAGATGAACGGAGCACAATGCAATTGAAACAATTCTATACCAGAAATGTCTACTGACAGAATGCCCTCTGCAGTTCTAGGAAAAGAGGATATGTTTTCTCACTTGCAGCTGTGAATGTGTAAATACCTGCTGAAGTGGGGGGAAGACAAAGATGGGACTTCTTGATCATTTTACCTGTCACCAATTAAATCACTGCTATGTTGGAATATGGAACCTGCTTGACAGAAGCACCAGATTATAACAATGAAAAAGAGAAGAGAAATGCTGCAAAGAACTGGCACAGCAAACGCACTTGAATAAAAAACTCTGCAGATATCTCCACTGAAATCTGGCCAGCTCATTACAGCTGATATCTCCATACTTGTGGCTTTAGGATTTTCTGTAATCACCACAGTGATACAATAGTAGATACCTAATGCTACGCATCAATTTTCCGTAGTCAAAGAATTGGTCAATTCATTTTATTATTAAAAGGAATATTTCACAGCTAGTACAAATCATGACAGTTTAGATTTCCACAAAGAAGATTTTAAAATGTAATGAATATTTAAAAAGTTTGTAAGAAGAATCCTTAGGCCTCTCTGAATAATTTTTCCTACTGTGATATAAATAATCTGATAGTTATTCCCCCTAAGAAATATGTACAGGTTAATTATGCAAAAGCATAGAGATGCAATTTTTTTTTTCTTAATAAGCAAGGTTACTAGCTGGGGCTGAATTCTATGAGAAATAATTAGCAGTCATAGAAGTCACTTCCAACAAAAGCCTGTTGAAAGAGAGGTGGCATAACTGCTCATAAAGGTGATGCATTGTAATATTAATCAAGAAAATAGATGCCATATAAAAGCAAAAGGTCAGCTACTGTGAAATGTAGGGAAAAAGAGTGCATCATAGAATCATAGAATATCCTAAGCTGGAACAGACTCACGAGGAATACTCAATGTGCCTGAGACCCTTGCTCAAATGCTTCTTGAACTCTGTCAGGTTTGGTGTTACAACCACTTCCCTGGGAAGCCTGTTCCAGTGTCCAACCACCCTCTGGGTGAAGAACCATGTCCTAACATGTAATTTAAATCTCCCTTGTCACAGCTTCATGCCGTTCCCTCAAGTCCTGTCACTGGTCACCGCAGAGAAGGGATGGTTGCCTGTCGCGCCACTTCCCCTCAAGAGTAAGCTGTCTCCTCCAGAATGAACAGGCCAAGTGACTTCAGCTGCTCCTCATATGGTTTCTCTCCAGACCCTTCACCATCTTTGCAGTCTTCCTTTTGATGCTTTCTTATAGCTTAATACCCTTATACTGCAGGTCCCAAAATAGCACGTAGAACTTGAGATGAAGCTGCATTAGCACAGAGCAGAGCAGGACAATCCCATCCTTCAGCAGGCTCATAATGCCATGCCTGATGATCCCCAGGATGTAATTGTCCCTTTTGGCTGTCACTGCACAGTGCTGACTCATATTCAATTTCCCATTGACCGGGATATAGGCACGCTGCTTTCAGCTGGGGTAGAGTTAATTTTCTTCACAGTGGCTGGTATGGGGCTGTGTTTAGGATTTGTGCTGAACACAGGGTTGATAATAGAGAGGTGGTTTTTGTTATTGCTGAGCAGGACTTACACAGAGCCAAGGCCTTTTCTGGTTTTCATACTGCCATGCTGGTGGGGAAGTTGGGGGTGCCTGGGAGGTTGGGAGTAGACAGAGCCAGGACAGGTGACCCCAACTGACCAAAGGGATACTCCAGACTGTGTGATGTAATTCTCAATATAGAAAGTGGGGAGAAGAAGAAGGAAGGGTGGAACATTTGATGGTGTTTGTTTTCCCAAGTCACTTACCTGTGATAGGGAGATGGTTGAACAGCTGCCAGGCATGGGAAGCAGTGAATTAATTCCTTGTTTTGCTTTGCCTGTATGTGTGTGTGTCTGTCTATCTGTCTTTTGCTTTCCCTATTAAACTGTTTTCATCTCAGCGCATGGGTTTTCTAACTTCTACCCTTCCAGTTCTCTCCCCAGTTTCTCTGCTGGGGGAGTGAGTGAGTGGCTGAGTGGGGCTTGGCTGCTGGCTGGGGTTAAAACACAACAAGGATATAAGAGGTGAGGATTTAAGGTACTTTAATAGTATATTACCTTTCAAGTAAGTACCTTTCAAGTTCCTGAAAGTATTTACAAAAAGCATGATTGGTATCACTAAAATTAGTTGGAATTTGGTGTTGTTTTTTTTTTCTTTGAAAGACAAGAAATACTGCCAATAGCAAAGACAATATCAATAATATCAACAATATAGGACAAGAAGTGAGACTCAAAGAGAATTTCTAGTGTGATTTAACACTCATAATCACAGATTTGCAGCCACTGCTGTCTAACTATTCAGAGGATAGGAGAAATGCTCTAGGAAAACCCATTCCTTCCATCTTTCTCTTTGAGATACAAAGACAACTTACTATATTTGAATGCTGGGAATATATTCAGTACTGGTTAGGCAATGGTTCAACATAAAAAAATCAAATCTTAGTTCTATCTGCTAAGCCTGCCAGCTATGTCAGCTGTGTTTCTCAGTCACAATATCTCAAAGTTTACAGACCTCATTTTGAAGAGTAAACCTTGAAAAAACCAATTTCATCATGGCTTTATGCTTTGCCTCCTCTGTTCTCCTCTGCCTTAGACTTTCTATTCTCCGCATGCCTACTCTGAATCCTCTCAGTTTCTGTGTCTGAATCTGTATTTTGCTTGGTGCTTCTACACTCTTCCTGTTTATCCCACTGCCTCCTGTTTCCTTGGACTAATCTTATCTGTTATCTCATGTCCCTTCACAACAAATCCCATTTCACTGTTAAGACACTTCCATCCATTTTTTCTTGGCATACCTGCTCCAAGCAATTTCTTCCTCATGCATTCTCTGTCAGTCATGACTTTTGAAGGTGACATCAGTACTCCAAATGGAAATGTTTGAGATGCTTTGGCAATGCCAGCCAGTGAGGCAATAATACCCTGACTGTGGAAGATTGGTGAAAAGCCCCCATTGTTCTTCAGTATTAACTTTTAATCTCGAAAAATTCTTGAAATATATTAGCAGATTTTTTCTTTCTTATTTATGTCCTACTGTTTATTTATTTACTTATTTACTGGCATCAAGTAATTTCACCTAACATTCACGGATTTTTGTTTGCTATCATCTCAGAGGTGGGGAAAGAAAGACAAGTTTAAAAATGCATATGTTGTCCTTATTGTGCTGTAACAAGATTGGCATGATACCAGTGATGTTTGAATTTCTCTCTTAGGAAGACTAAGATAGTTCAAGCAGCTGCACTGAAATTGCATTGAAAATGGATACTTTGCAAATTCTCCCCATAAATGAAAGTTTAAATTACAAAAAGCCGTCTGACCGGTTATCTCTTAGCAAAGTGCTTTACAATTTGCATATAAACTTCATTTCTTTTTCTAATTACACAGAGTAAAATGCATTCATTCTGCTTTTGATTGCGAGCAGTCGTGCCAAACACCTGTGACTACCACAAATTCTAATTTGTTATTTATTTACTTCAAAGCAATCTTATTATCTAAATGATTCAAAGCATCAAAGACCTTAATTATTGATAGTCAATTTGAAGGGTTACACTTTCCATGTCCTTGGGCTGAAGGCACTTCTCTGTTTTCTTCTCCTCAAGTACACACTTGGCTGAGCAAAAGGACATATGATTCTGCTACTAAGTGTTTTGGAAATCACATTCTTACTTAATTGCAACTAGATTTAGACAATACCAAAGAGCCAAGACTAACAACTACAATCTGGAATCTACTAATGGAACAAAAAAAAAAAAATTAATCTCCTTTATACCTTGAAAAAAAGTTGCATGTGTATCACATGAATTCTGCAAGTTTGACCCTAGCCTCCACAACACTAATGTTTTGTGAATACCTTTCATTTATTCCAGACAGAAATGCACCAAATTTACACTATTGCAATAAATGTGCACGACATGTCCTGTCATGACAAATTTTTTGTACTTTCTCACAATTTAATTAGAACGCTTAAGTGGCTTAAAACATTCTTATACAAGTCAAGTGAAAGCATGGAAAAGGTCCTCAATACAAACAAGACACTTAGCTAATATGCATGTTTTAGGGTGCATATTTGTAGAGCATGCACATGCATGGGTATCACAATGCAAACTTTGAGACACAGATTCCCTGTTGCCTCTGTCTGCAAACCATGTGTTTTCCAGAGTATTGGACCATCACAGCTACTATACTCTCATAATACCTTGAAGGTGTGGTATATTAGACCAATTTCTAGGAGCTGAAGGTACTCAGAGTTTCATTCAGATAATTTTTAATCACAACGTTCTCCATTAGCCTCAACAAAATTTTACGTTTAACGCTTAAAGCCTTTGGATATAAGAAGGGTCATATTACTCCTGAAGCCTTCATAAAACTGATCATGAAGCCTACAGAATGCATGGTTCTATGCCTAAGTTCCTCACCTGTATCCTTTTACTTTTAAACAACTACCTTAAGCTTTATTTCAGCTGTGGATTTCACAGGGTACAGGGAAACAGGACACCATTTTCACTGTTCTTGAAATATATTCATAGAGTGTCCTGCAATCTGTCTGCCAGTACTTCCTTCATCTGGTGTCATTCCTTTTAGACTGGGCTGGCACCCGTTTCATTGTTTGACTGGTAAAACCCAAGTTGCCATGCTTGACTGCATGCCACACTATACACTGCACATTCTGTCTGGTGTTGTGTAATGTAAAAGGTCTGTGGAGAGTCCTGTGTCATAGGACAGGAGTGAGTTAGAGAAGATATGCACAATGCAAATGCATGGCTACAGAAAAGATAAAGTCCATACAGATATACACATACACAGTACATGAACCCACGATGCAGGTCAGACCCTTGGCTACATAAACCGTATCAGTTCCACTGGCTAGGCCGTGAGGCAAGTTTGTGAATTGATTATGTGTGTCCCAGCCATACTGTGGCACGTCTTCAGAATCTGGTCTCCCGTAAGTACAATGCTGATGTTTTAATAAACTGTTTACATATTCCTCAAATGACTTGTTAAGCCCTGAATTCAAGATTCACCTTCTTCTGTAATATGAAATGACAGTGGAAACTGTTTCACATCTAGGGTTCTATGGTTTTTGCTTTCCTTTCTTTTTATTTATGGTATCATTATCTCCTACAAAAGAACCACCAAATCATCCATTCTGCTCTTGACAAATTCAAGAAAAGTTTCCGGAATTCCATTGAAGTAAATAGTATGCAGTATCTTAAGTGTCTTAATACTGTTTGCATATTTTCGATTAGTATGTTTTGGTTTTATTTTTTAAATAATCAAAACCAATGCATTTGATATTATAAAGCCAGGAGTAAGACCTACATACTAACATTTTCCACATCTGTGAAGATATTAAACTTCCTGGAAATGCAAAAAGATTTTAAGTACGTAATCTGTTCATGCTCTCAGCATTAATAAGAATAGACTAAAAATGACTCAGAAACTGTAATGCACCTAATTGTTGTACTAACTCTTGACCTTCTCGGCAGCACCATCTCAGGATGGTTACATTTGATATGCCCTACAGTGGTAAAGAGATGGTTACATCTGATATGGCCTACAATGGTAAAGAGAATATGGCAGCCATGATAATGTGGTAATCTCACAGGAAGATATAGATCCTTTCATTAAATCATGGTTTTTAAAGTTTATATATTTCATAAATAATGAAACATAGCAGCACACGAATTGTTACGTCAAGGTGCAAATTATGTAACAAAGTTGTGCCTGCTATTGTTAGGGCTTAATCAGAAGCAATACTTGAAGTATGAGAGAGAATGCTTGAGTCTTCAAGCTAAATTAAGACTGAATAGAGGCATATATGAGCCAGGATAATTAACATATTACTGTAAGATTCTAAATTAAAATTTTTGCTCAGCCAACAAAACATGATTTTGCAATTCTATTTTAAATCTATAAAAAAGTTTTTCAGGAGTATATAAATACATATGTATAGATATGTATATATGTGTGTGCATGTAGATCTATAGACTAGATATAGATATAGATATATAATTTATCTTTTCAGAAATAATCTCTCCAACATACTGAAATGCACAAACCTGCAAGCTTGAGCTGAGGGAAAGAAAATCGACTACTCAGGTTTCCCTGCTGAAGTTTAAATGCACAAGCAAACAGCACGCATAATGAGAAGTGTATTAGATTCTTAAATGATTTTCATCTTAACAGCCTTATTGTTAACTGAGTGAAATAAAATTATTTAACTCCACTGCTTGCCACTTCTTTAAATCACTAATTAATTGGATTTTCTAGGTATTGGTAAAACGATAGTTCCAGTCTCTCTCTTCCTTTCTCTCATTTTCCCATCTATGGCGTTTCAAATACTGCATAGGTGCTGATTTGACTGAAATTAAACATCTGATGCAAAGCTCTCTGAAGTCAGTGTAAAGGTATCCACTAACTCTGGTGACACTTGGATCAAACCCTAAGGAAGCTGCTTAGAACCTCTACCTGTACTACTGATCCGTGCAAGCAAGAGAAATTGCTGGATGGCCAGTGGTCAAGATTTCCATCCAATATGAAAGCAGTTTCCTTAATTGGCCTCTACAGATCTTGCTACTTGGTTTTTTAAATTGTTAATATTATTTCACTTTGGGACTTGCTAGTTTTAAATCTTTATGCATTGCCAACATTACTTAGAGGGCTTTCAGTTATAGTAATGCTCAGCATGGCCAAGAGGAATCGTACTACATGAATACATACTCTACTACACCACCTTTCCTCTGTTGCAAAATTTACCATGAAATTGAGTCTCCTTGCTTCTACTGAACCATCATTATGCATCAGTGACCTTCCACTCTGATCAGCATGATGCAAATCCACCTTACAATACCTCTCTGAAGAGGATTGTCTATGAAAATGCAGACTGGTAGACTGGCACCTGGACACCTTGCATTAATTCAGACTGCAGGGCAAAAAATATTCTGTACTTAGTTTGCTCCCAGGGAACTAAGGAATGGTTTACAGTGGAAGACATGACATAATGGTCTCCTTCACCAGTCCAAAGAGAGAGGAGTTTGGTTGAGAGGGGTCCTATGTGAAGCAGCACCCTTTTTCCTAGTGAGACTTGGCTGGCCTCATGGTAGTATTATGCTACTTAAAAAAAAAAAAAAAAGGCTTTTTGTTTTCAATAATCATGTATCAGTAGACTGTGGACCACAGAAAGAACAGCACAAGCCATACTTAGTGTCACTATGCAAATTCCTCTAGAGGCAGCTGCCAGAGTACATGGAATTCTACATTCACCCAACCACTTGTGAAATCACTAAGATACAGCAGCATTCAGGAGAAAAAGCACTCTCAGGAGACAGCCGTCCAAGCAGAATAGTCAGTGTAGTGGTTTCAATTGCATCCTTTTTCTGTTCCAATAGGAAAAAAAAGAGAGAAAGAGTTCACTGTAAGCACAGAAACTGAGTGAAGAGGTAAGGAGGCCTATCTTGAGCCTGCAGTAACAGCCCACAGCTTCTCCATTCCATCTTGTAAAGTGCATGAGTGGTAAAATAGTTGTGAAAGGGGCTGTGAAAGGCAAAGAAATGGTTTGCCACTACTGTTGTGTTTGCAGTGGCTTGTACATGATCTGCCACAAAGTCCACCCACAGACATTCCACAATCAAAGAAATGCTTTATTTATGCTCAGAGCTGTCACTTGCTAGTGGTCAATTCTTATTGTGTGCCTCAGAACACACACATCATGTACATGATGCGGCACTCATTTAATTACACATATCAATCAAAAGACAGCATGAACATCTTCGTCTGCCCCACTGGTCTCTGCCCTAGGTAGAGCCATTTCATTAAAGCTAATTACTGGGCTGGTTTTGTAGCCAAAAACAAAAAGAGCAAGAGGAGAGCCTACACATTTCATTGTCCCATATATGTCTGAAATGTGACCATTTTTCTGGTTTTGTTCCCAGAATTTTTTAGCAAATACTTGGAAACAATTAGTCCTTTCAGCCCTCGGCTTAGAGTGAACACAAGGTCCTTTCTTCATCCCTTCCCTTCCTACCTCCAGTCTTTCTCTGTGGGCTCAGCAGGGAGACCAGCGACTGGTAGGTTTACCCAATAACAAGTGGGAACTATGAGGAAAATTTCTCTCCAAGCTCATCTCTGTCAGCCTTTATGAGGATTTCGGTCTCTACCACCATGCAATAATTTTCAGTCCAATTATTTTCACAAAAACTTTTGTGGAAACTATTCCACTTTTGCTCTTCACAGTTTCTAGTTTGGAAAATGCAGAGGATTAACATCAGTGCTTTGTTGCGTTAAAACAGCCATGAAACGCTCCTCGGGATATGAAGTATCGTGCGGGCAGCTGGGCACATCGTAATGTCAAGATGTAACGCGCACAGCATGATACAGTTCAAACTCAGAAATTAGGTTTTAATTTGCTGCAAAATTTAACACTATTAAACAGGGATTAACACCGAGGCAATTAAAGTGCAATCGGAAAAGCTCTTGCCTATGAGGTGGGAAGGGATGAATTAACTCTAGGCAAACACCAGGAAGCTTTGAGAGCATAAAAGAAATGGAGCATGGGAGAGAACATACAGGTGCAAAATCTCCTCCTGCATGGGTAAACTATCTTGACTACATTAGCCTCAGGGAAATATTTTGGAAATCATTCCACTCAAATACAGCAATACTGAAATTCTGCTAACTCAAGAGTCAGAGCAAACGACCAATGTTTTGTTATTTCTGCTAAAGCTGGGTCTTGAGAGATTATCTTCCTTCTCCTAAAAGACCATTTATAAGCAATGCCAACAAAATAGCTTTCAAAGGTTTGGATTTTACCTGAAGGACTACTTTCAATAACCTACCCATAGATACCTCTATTCATCTAGTAGTATTCTTGTGAGAAAGTATTTAAACATTTTTGTTCAACTACCATTATTTAAACCTCCTGTGTCTTGCTCCTTGATATCTACCTTAACTTATGGGTTCCCTTTCCTATCTTTCTTTGCACTTTTGCTCTACTTTCTGTGAGCTTCCATTCCTTGCCACAATTTTTAATGTTTTACACAAACCATAGATTTTTCTTCTTCTTTTTGTATCATGTTCTTACTCATTTCCTAATCTTTTAAATGTAGGTGATGATTCTATACCAAAGCAATAGAAGGTTTGCATCTTTGGCCTGAAGTTTCTTCACTACAGATTTCTTTAATTTATTAAATTTTTATCAATGAGAAGATTATTCCCTAGGGTTATGTCAACTATTTTAAATGTTCTTGCAGGTAGTCAGGTCTACCCTCCTCTGGTGAAGCTTTCATATGATACAGCATCAGTAAGCAATCTACTTGTAACCTTATTTGCACATCTGTGTGGAACAAAAAAAAAAAAAAAAAGAAATCCAGAGGAATACTACTGGCAGATGCTAGGCCTCTAAAAAACCAGAGAAGTCATCTTGGGCTGGTTCTGTAGTCAGAGGAGGGAGAGACCTGCAGGCAGCATGGCCAGAGATGTGAATTTACACAGAGCAAGTCAAAGAAAATGCCCAAGAGCACTATTAGCTGACTCAACTGTGCAAACAATCAACTTAACAATGTCTAAAAATTGGACCAGACACTCTTCATTTTTATATTCTTTCTTCTCTCTTCTTTGGCCTAAAAATATGGCTTAAGTGTATTTGTTTTATATTAAGGGACGTTACTGACTTCTTTTCTAACATATCAATACCCAACACTGTGCTTCTTCCAAGATAATTTGCATAGCTGAGCTAGTTCTTCCATAGTCATATTTACTGTGGGATACAAATACATTATGACAAATGGCAAAGGAGAATCCAAGGAAGAAAGCAAGATCACACTGCAAAATGAAAGACAAAAAAACCCATGAAAAATTTCTAGCACTCTTCAGAACTGTGTTTTTACTAAGGGTCACTAAAAGAAGGACGGGTAAGGAAGGAAAGAGATTAAGGCCCATGGGCTCTGCCTTATTGAAGGGGTAGAATTTCAATAAAAGAACAAAATGTCATGAACTGGGAGCCAGAACCAAGTCTCCACTGCAAATGAAAGTGCAGAAGTAGCTTGCTTTGTGGCAAGGGAGTTTCAGGGCCAGGAGATCATTTTCCTCTCCTGGGTGCCCTGCTGCCTGTGCTCAAGGTTTGCTCTGTTACCTGGGACAGCTGCTTAAACTCAGTTCAGACTGTCATGAAGAAGGAGCAGTTTAAGAGCCAAAAGAAGCCTCTGCAGGCTCATAGTAATGGTTTACCCGGGAGCTTCATTTGTGTTGAGACTCCTGTCCTTGGTTCCTGCTTGTTTGTATTCAAAACCTGTGTCCTTACCAGCTTTTGAGTTTTGTTTCTGTCCATGTCAGAAATCACATGGCTCCATTTATTTGATGGGGGAAATCGCTGTTAATCAATTAGTTCAATTCTACCAGTGCTGTATAGCAAATTGAACCCTTTGTTTTTCATTGTGCATATGGTGAGAGTGCAGGTTAAAGGAGATGGAAAGTCTTTGCACTAATGAAAATGAAATACACTTCACCCTGGTTTCTTCTCTAATAGCTTTTCTATTCCTGTTGAATCTATTCCCATTTTCTCCCTGCAAAATAGGCTAAAATTCAGCAGCAAAGCCTGAAATATAATAAATTTCTTTTATGGAATTCTGTCCCTTCCCTGGCTGAAAGAGTTTTCAGGGTAATAGATTGAAAATGCATTTCTCAAGCTAACATGATAGCAACAGTCAGGTGCAGTGATACAGAATTCACTTAAAGGCACCCTACACAGATCACACTTTGTTTTATTTTATTTTGTTCAGGCTGCAGTGTTTCCTTGAAAATCACACAGGAATTGATTTTTCACTAAGATTTCACAAATTAAAAATACTGTAATAACATTTTATGATTAGTTTTCATAACTAAAATATTTTTCAAATAGTGCTGTGACCAGCATCACAGAAAATAGTTCAGTCAACTGCATTTGCAGCCCTTCCCTCATGGCAGCACCTTCCCAAGTCCCAGCTCAAATGTAGAACTTTGACTCCTCTCCATAACTCCAATGGTAAAAACAACAGAAGTAAGCATTCCATATGCAGACTCTGCAGATGTAGCATGAAGTAGATGAGTAAGTGCCCTGGCTTCCTTATATCCTGTGACTGGCCTGCCTTACAATGACAGCAGTTCTGTGGTCTGAGCCCAGGAAACATTGCACAGAATCTGTAGGCCCTGTATGATCTTTGTGGTTTAAATCCCTTGTTTTCACTTTCAAGTCACAGACGGCTTGTTTGGATAGGCCACTGGATTCCTCTGAATGAAGCTTCTTCAATGATGATGGCAGATGCATGTGTAGCAGAGAGATAATTGTTGTGCTCTAGTTTCACAGGAAATGTGTTTTGGTGACACACAAATATTTCAAAATATTGTCATCTCTAAGTAGGATGAACATTATCAATTTCAAAAATATTCAAGACTGAAAGGGTGTATTTTCAAATGCTTTGGGGCATAGAAGAAAACTTACTCAACACTATCTTGAAGTGGATCATTTTAATCACAAAAATTTTAAAAAACACAAAGTTTTCTTCATTTTCTTAACAAAACTAATTTTAAACTGGAAAAATTTCTTGAAAAAGAATTGAAGCAATACTGAAATTAATTCTGAAACCCTTTCAAAAAAAAGTGATGAGTTAAAGTGTCTCTGATACCAGTCTTTGGCCCCATAAAATCTTGCTTCAATAAATCAACATTTTTAGTGAAAAAAGGTATTTAAAAAGTCTGACCAGCTATATTCCCTACTACTGTGTTCTAAAATGTGCTCAACTGCCATATAATTTATTTTTACATCCCCCTCTTAACCTATTTGAACTTGCCTTTGTTTTCACAGTCCTAATCATTGGTCTTTATAGGAATAGTTTCCCTTTTTTTTTCTCTGTGACACATCCAGCTCAATTTCTAGCATCCCAACTTCAGACTGAAACAGACATCCATAAATGTCATCCATTTACACAGATGTAAATTCTCTAGCACTTTCTAAAAGGAAATTTTGTTTTGTTCTTTCTTTCTTTCTTTCTTTCTTTCTTTCTTTTTCTCGTGATGTAGTAAGTATAAAAATTCAAAGCTCCAGTTGCTCTTTCCCCTGAGGATTTTCTTCCTATATCATTTAACTTTTCCTGGCATCTTTCTTCCTTCCCTTTTATACTACAAATTTCCCCTAAGCAATGAGAACTTATATTTGCATCTTTGACAGCAAAGGGGAGACTGACGGATGGAAGCAATGCTCTCTTTGAATAATGCAAGATGTTGTGACACTGACAGTAATAAGGAGTCCTAAATAATAGGTCCTTCTTGATACAATTTAAAAATATGCAGCCTATTGTCTCAGCCACCAGGAAACCAGCTCGTAACTGCTGCCTCAAGAGTAAGCCTGAGTTCTATCCATCTCAGTGACAGCTGACAACGGGAGACTAATCTCTCTTAAAAATATTTCCCAATCACTTTTTGCTGTAATTAAATCAACAGTGTTCAACCACAAGTACAGGAGAATAGCTCTCTCTTTTATGACATTTCAGAGCAAGCAGTGGGCTTAAGTTTTACTCATCACTAACCTGAGGGAAGTTGGTGCCAATTAGAGTTGTCTGCATCATCTAATCCCAGTCAAGACCCTGTTCGCTTTTGTGTTTTCATTATTTTTTTCCAGTGTTGCCCACAGATATTAACAAACAGGAAAGAAATGGTGATACAATGGTAAATCTTATAAGCTTTAAACACCCGTGGGCATAAAACTATCTGAATCCTATAGCAACACCCGTGGGCATAAAACTATCTGAATCCTATAGCACTGACACCACTGGCTGAGGATCTCATCCTTAGGATTTTATCTCTGTGTCTTACTCAGTGTCTATCATTTTATTTGGTACATTATTAACCATATTAAAAGAAATCAGAAGTGACTTGGAAGTTCTTCAAAAGGTGAAAAATGGGTGAGTTTCAGTTGTACTTTTAATTATGCTTATAAATTGATATAACTTATATCATTAGAGAGGCTTTATTAACTTTTTTAGATTTTGAACTACAGTTTCAATGACATAATTTTGTAATTAGTGACTCATAGTCTTTCATTAATGGAAATTCTGGAAAATGCTGTCAGAATTAGAAAGACAGAAGGAAAGATACAAAAAGGGCAAACTGTATTAGAATATAGTTAATTTTGTATAGAGACTTGCGCCCTCTAACAGCAAATTAAATTTGCATATATGCTAATAGTTAATTGCGCTCAAGTTCAGAGTTGCATGGAAGATTTCGCATGTAATAAAAGTTTAAAACAGCAGCAAAAACAGCTACAGTTATTACAAGAAAAATGCAATCTAATCAAGAATGAAATAATGCAACACAGCCAGGGTATTTTCCAGAATTACAGCCAGGGAGAATAGAGTATGTACTTTAACATATCTTTGGCTTGGTGTGGTCCTGGCACACCTGAGACAGCATGTCCAGTATGCCCCTGTACCTCAGATTGAAGCATGTTATAGACCCCCAATGTTAAGCATTATCTGTTACTGTGCAGCCATAGCAAAATTAAAATGGGCATGAGATTTGCTAAATCCTACATTCACTAAGATGTAGAGCAGCTGAATAGAGTCTACTTCCATATTTTTCTATAACATTGTCATTGACAGTGCAGTCAGATTTTAAATTATAGCTGTTTTTCTATTCCTATCTTTGTTTGGTGTTGGTGAGAATAATTGCATGCCACCTGCTCCAAACAAACCCTTCCCCAGCCATAGCCATCATTTCTCTGGACACAGCTTATCACATCAGCCTTATTAGCTGATGTCTAAAGACAGTCACAACAATGGAAAAGTCATCTTAATGTTATCTTCCTTTGCAAAGAACCAGTATCACAAATAGCACATTCTATACTGTGCCTTCAGGACCTTTCTCCATTGCAACTGCTTCCCTGATGCATTGCAGCTTGCAGGAGGTAGAGATAAGCAGAGTAAATATAGAGAGTTAGCTAAAGCTGTTTTGCATTTTCAAAGGAATACAAAAAATATCCAAGTTTCCTTTTATTTCTAAGAAAGCAGTGTAGATGAAAACACCAAGGGTATATTTCTCCTTCCATAGGAAACCAAACATCTATTTGAGACACTAAAGTTACATCTCTTGTTCAGTTTACGACAGAAGTAAAGACACAGATCTTATTTCAAATATTAAGAGTTTGCCAAAATGTCTGAACCTGAACCATATTGGCTTTAAAATGATGACTACATGTCACTCTTTATACTATATAATGTTGTGAATACAGGTAGGAAAAATACTTAGAATAATGTGATAGAAAAAGGCAAATTTAAGCAAAATAAAATTCCATACAATTGTATTCATGGGAAATATCTATCTGTAGTGCAGCAGTTTGAATAATCTTGCAACTGTGTTCTACCATCTCTGCAGTGCTTGTGTGTTGGCATTCCCTTCAGAGGAGACTGGACTGCTGACTTTTATTAGTCATCTCTGTTGTGCCTGGAGATACCAACTCAGAACAACTCTACATGGATCTTCAAAGAGTCCTCAATATTTAGTGGATATCAAAGCCACTTTTGGTACTGTGTGAAAGCCTCATTCCAAGGTCAAGGGAGAGCTGGTGATGTCAAACAGGACACAAAATATCACCACCTCCTTCCTGCTCTTGCATTCAGCAATGTGGGAGATAAGTGACCCTGTGTTTGTCAGGTCACTCCAACTTTCCTTTATTCCAATGATATCTCAACAAAATCTTCTACTCAGGTCTAAGGGACTTACAAAACTCTCTTAGGAGATAAGGTAAACAGATACATCATAGCTGGACTTGTGGAAAAGGATCTGCAGTGTCTTCTATCGATCCAAGTTATTCCATAAACATCTGGAAGGCAGTGTCTTATTCCACCTGCCTGTCAAGGGATAACAAAATCAGTACTGAAAATAATAAGAAACAACATAAAAGCAAATTTAAAATCTATAAAAATTATAACCCTGACAGGATAAAAAGAAATATAGCAAAGTATAAGACCTTGCCATTTGAGAAAAATAGAGAAATTTGTTTTCCATTAAAAAAAAAAACCAAAGTGTTTGCACATCTGTCTCTGATTTTCCAATGTTTATTAAATTCTAATACTCACATAACACTCAAAGTGATCCTGACAGGTGTTTGATAATGAATCTGCTTTGAAATGCATCCAGAGAAGAAAAACCTGTTCAGGGAATCCAGTGCTGTATCTCAAAGGGAATAAGTTTAGATCAGCCTGGAACCAGTTAATACAATTACACTTGTACAGTTCTTTACTTGGAATGTTTACTAAGTGTTGCGAGGCAATAAATGAACAAGAATTGGCTAGGCATAACTTTAAATCCATCTCCTGCCTGCCTGGGAGGTAGAGTGTAATGTGATTTGTCCCCTCTGAGAGTGGAGATTTGTGACTGTAGATTTGTAACTTTAAAGGAATACTCATTTGACCTAAAATTTCAATTTAAGATTGTGACAGCTGCCTGTGACTGAAAAGTTCTTTTGATTCATCCACTGAGAATTTTTCCTTTCTATTTTCAAAGCAGCAAGTGTCTCCCAGTTTTCTGTAAGGTTTATTCATCCCCCTGCCAGATGTAAGAATGCTATAGCCATTCCATTTGGTTTTTTTCCCACTTAGGACCACTGAAGGAAATGCTATATGTGTTTGGGAAGCATCTTATTTTTACACCTTTGAGGTACTACACTATCATCCTATTACAGAATTGCCTGAAAGAACAGTGAACAGCAAACAACAACAAACCCTGAAGTTTGTGGGCAAAAGATATGATATATAATATTCGTGTGACTTCTTTTTTTCCTTCCAGAAGTCACGCTCACTAATCAGAAAATTCCTGGTCTGCTTTTACACCACAAGAAAGAGAGGGATGACTCCATTTTATCATACCTAATTTTAATGTTTTTGTAATTCACAGTTCTAACTAGGTTTCAAGAACAACTGAGAGGGGCTTACCCAAAAGCAATGAGAAGCACTTGTCCCCTCAGTCCTTTTCAGGCTACTGGAATGTCCAGACAACCTTTACATGTGAATTCCCCTCCTTACTGACAAGAGCAACACAATCCTCCTCATCTGGTATGGCAGCCAAAACCCATTGCTAGTCACTCCACATCAAAGGAAAAGCAATGTGGAATTAAATGTGGCTGCTGAGCTGGCTAGGCCCTATGAGAGTGAAGACACTCTTCCTTTGAGAGCTTCAATTGAAAATGCAGAAGGAATTTAATCAGCTTTTCAATATATACTTCTGAATAATAGGGCAGCTTTCTGACTAGAATAATTTTATTTATAAAGTCAGTGCAGTTTGCTGTGTTTATTTAGAGTAAAAAATTTTAGCTCAGCTCGAGTAATGAGATTCCTCAGGGATTCTGCAAGAAGCGTTTACTATCCACGGTACAGCAGGCAGGCTGGAATTGGAGCAAAGCCCTTTGGAGGAGTTACCAGGTCTGCTTTGATTGCTGCTAAGTGCCTAGCAGCATGTTGTGTGGTTTTTTGACTATATGTGTTAGGAACTTGAAAGCCTGGGATAAGCAAGCAGGTACGGTTATACTTAGCTACAGAAAATCAGTTTGTTGAACAATTTGCACATCAGGAAATGGGTTTTTAACCAAGTGTAGGTAGAAGTCTAAAAAATCACCTTTCTCATACTATGTTGTTATCCATATTTCAAACTTTCAGCAACTTTCTGATGTCCTAGAACTCAAGGAGAATGTCAACACAATGAGAGCAACCTGGGAAGAAGCTTACAACTGAGGGTAGGCTGACAGCCATGGATGTGTCCTTTGATGAAGGTTAGAGTAGGTGACTCTTCTGGTAGGGAATGAAGTTCTCACGAAGAATAGAAAGAAAATTTGTTTGTGTTATCTAGTACTTGGCCAGCCAAAATGACTGAATAATGGGCTGGCTTTACATATCTTGTACGACTATTAATGAAGTGGTGATGTCAAAGCCATATACCACAAGAAAAATAAACAATACAGATTTTATCTAAAATATATAACATTCGCACAGCAAGAAGGCTTTTATGTTCTATCCAGACATCAAGCATGAAGCATCCAGGGTCTTCCTGCCCTTATTTCATACTTTGTTTTGATTTGATCTGTGAATCTGTATACTGCATGAAAAGGATGACAAAGCCAGTACACTGTACAAGATATTAAAATAACAGAGAACCAAGTTTCAGTCAAGCCATCTGCCCCCTTTTCACAAGAGCTGTGTGTTTATGGAAAAAAAGGAAAGGAAAAAAATACCTAAACAGAAATAATGCTAAGGTTATGGAAAAAGATTAGTGAAAAAAACAGTCAAAAGATTTTCATTATATATCCAGTTGAAAAATTCTGCTTCTCGCAAAAAAAAAAAAAAAAAAAAAAAGAAAAATTATAGTTGAATTCCAGGTTAAAGGATTGAAAATAAACACAAGGGAATTTAACATAGTCTTTTTTCAAAACACTTAAACATAGTGAAACTGTCAATTTTTTTATTTCTGTTATGAAAAACCAAATAAACTGAATAGAAAAATCACAAAACTTTATGTATTCTGGATCCTATACTTTTAGTGGAAAAAATTAACAAAAAACTTCTTTCTTAATCTATGTGGTGTTAAGGAGTTTAGGAAAAAATGCAGAAAGTATTTAGAAAACAAACAAACAAACAAAAAAAACCCTATTAGACCAACTTTAACTTTTTACTTAGATTTTCTTTTCTCTCTCCACCTCTTCCTCAACTTCCATAGAACCAAATATCTTACATTGGTTCTGATTGATTCTGATTGAAGCAAACTCACTTACATTTCCAGGCCGACAACAACAATAAGACCAGTCAATTATGAACAATAATAAAGTGATTTAATTCAAATAAGTGCCATAGAGATACAGTTGTTTTGTGTATTTCCAATGTGTAATACCAGTATAGAAACATTAGATCAAAATATTTTGTCTCAAGGTTAAAACCATTGTCCTAGGTTACAGACATTGAAGGGCAACTGTAATAACTGCACTGGAGAGAGAGAGAAGAAGGAGATTGATTTTT